>OZ038439.1:5103850-5565968 GCA_964036275.1 Litoditis marina
CCCATTTCCGCTGTCTATGTGAGCCCTACTCATCCTATTTTTGCTGTCTATGTGAGCCCTACTCATCCTATTTTTGCTGTCTATGTGAGCCCTACTCATCCTATTTTTGCTGTGTATGACGGAGAGAGAGAGATGGAAAGAGGGACATAGAAAGAGAGAGAAGGAGGGCAGGGGGGGGGGGGGTTGATGGAGAGCGTGAGAGAAGAAAGTGAGAATAGAAAAGAGTCTCGCCTGTCTCGAGAGAGATGTCTCGCGCTCGATGCTGAAGAAAAGTCTCGCGCTCTATGTTACGGAGAGATCCCGCGATACATGTTGAGAATAACTTCCACGCCCCATGTCTAGGAGAAAAGAGGGCAGGAAGCTCTCGCCAGCCCGGAACAAAAACAAGGGAGGCGGAGGCGGCTTTAGCCGCCGGCGACCTTTCTTGTCTACTAATATAAAACCGTTGCTTGGTGTGTGTGTGTGTGTGTATGAGGCAAATGCTTTTTGGTCGAGAAACGGAGAAGAAATGGTGCACTTTGTAGTTGGTTTTCTGAGAGAAAAACGTGAACAGTACGTGATTTTTAGTTTTCATTCAGATTTTTCTGAAACCGGCTGCTGCTGGAAACTGAAATAGGTGATGAGAACACTCGCGCTCTATGTTAAGGGAAACTACTGCGCTCTATTTTAAGGAGAACTCCCGCGCTCTATGTTGAGGAGAACTACCGCGCTCTATGTTAAGGGGAACTACTGCGCTCTATTTTAAGGAGAACTCCCGCGCTCTATGTTGAGGAGAACTACCGCGCTCTATGTTAAGGGGAACTACCGCGCTCTATGTTAAGGAGAAGTTTCGCGCTCTATGTTAAGGAGAACTTTCGCGCTCTATGTTAAGGAGAACTCCCGCGCTCTATGTTAAGGAGAACGTTCGCGCTCTATGTTAAGAAAAACTTTCGCTCTATGTTAAGGAGAACTTTCGCGCTCTATGTTAAGAAGAACTCCGCGCTCTATGTTAAGGAGAACTTTCGCGCTCTATGTTAAGGAGAACTCCCGCGCTCTATGTTAAGGAGAACGTTCGCGCTCTATGTTAAGAAAAACTTTCGCTCTATGTTAAGGAGAACTTTCGCGCTCTATGCTAAGGAGAACTTTCGCGCTCTATGTTAAGGAGAACGTTCGCGCTCTATGTTAAGGAGAACTCCCGCGCTCTATGTTAAGGAGAACGTTCGCGCTCTATGTTAAGAAAAACTTTCGCTCTATGTTTAGGAGAACCTTTGCGCTCTATGTTAAGGAGAACTCCCGCGCTCTATGTTAAGGAGAACTTTCGCGCTCTATGTTAAGGAGAACTCCCGCGCTCTATGTTAAGGAGAACGTTCGCGCTCTATGTTAAGAAAAACTTCGCTCTATGTTTAGGAGAACCTTTGCGCTCTATGTTAAGGAGAACTTTCGCGCTCTATGCTAAGGAGAACTTTCGCGCTCTATGTTAAGGAGAACGTTCGCGCTCTATGTTAAGAAAAACTTTCGCTCTATGTTTAGGAGAACCTTTGCGCTCTATGTTAAGGAGAACTCCCGCGCTCTATGTAAGGAGAACTTTCGCGCTCTATGTTTAGGAGAACCTTTGCGCTCTATGTTTAGGAGAACCTTTGCGCTCTATGTTAAGGAGAACTCCCGCGCTCTATGTGAAGAAAAACTTTCGCTCTATGTTTAGGAGAACCTTTGCGCTCTATGTTAAGGAGAACTCCCGCGCTCTATGTTAAGGAGAACTTCGCGCTCTATGTTAAGAAGAACTCCCGCGCTCTATGTTAAGGAAACTCCCGCGCCTATGTTAAGAAAAACTTTCGCGCTCTATGTTAAGAAAAACTTTCGCTCTATGTTTAGGAGAACCTTTGCGCTCTATGTTAAGGAGAACTCCCGCGCTCTATGTTAAGGAGAACTTTCGCGCTCTATGTTAAGGAGAACTCCCGCGCTCTATGTTAAGGAGAAGTCCCGCGCTCTATGTTAAGGAGAACTCTCGCGCTCTATGTTCAGGACAACTTTCGCGCTCGAGGACTTTTCAAAGACGAAGAATATGAAAAAAAAACTTCTCGACGCAACCACCGGCCTAGACTCATCAAGGGAGGGACCCGGGCGTAGCCCGGGGTACCTTCCTTGTTTATTTAATAAAACAACAAGATGTGTACTTTCAAATCCTGGGAACTTCTCAGAAACCTCCCGAAACTCTGCTGCACAGACCGAACAAACTGAAACAATGCTATGAATCATCATTCGAACAAGTTTCGCCTCGAATAGAAGTCATGTTAACGATATGTTTCGAATGGTGTATCTCCCTTAACGCGTATGAGAATAAATAAGAAAATACCGCAATTTTTTTAAAGGAGTTACAGTTACTGCCTTAGCACCAGTTCCTTGACCAGAAAAATTTTGCTCTTTTCGTAGTGTACCATAATATATATATATATATATATATAGCACGAAATACCGTATAAACTTGTTGAATTTCAGTATTTACATCCGTACACAGCATGAAAGACTATGTACGAAATGAACGTGACATCTTCATAAGGCGTACGGGTGGAAATAACATACATCAACTTAAAGGTCTTTCAAAAGCTGCCTCAGCACAAGTTTTCTAACCAGAAAACGTACGTTGCTGTATAACATACAAACAACGAAATACCCTAATTAAAAGTTGAATTACAGTTATTACACCCGTACACAGCATGAAATACTACGTTCGAAACGTCCGTAGCATATTCATGACGCGTACGGGTGTAAATAACATAAATTAACTAAAGTGACTTAGTTAATTTATGTTATGCCTTAGCAGTAGTTTCCTGACAGGAAAACGTACGTAGAGCTCTCTGATATACCATAAAGAATACACAGTATCGTGAATACCAGTTGAATTACAGTATTGATGTGCGTGTACAAAATACGACACACCAAATTTGCGCCTTCAGTAAAAATAATTTGGGCGCGAAACTACCGTAATTCAAATTTTTAACTACGGTAGTTAAGAACATTGCAATTTTATGCTGCTTTTCATTTGCAATCCTAAATATTGAATGATTTTCAACTGGGATAATGTTGATTTCTCATAATATCTGACGGGTTGAGTGAATATGTGAATAACCAGTTTCGAATAAACAAAAACCGAATTTGCAAAGTATACAGAAGCGTTTCCCTTTCCCCCATCTTCTTCAAAGAACATCCTATATTCTTATATAGCTATCGAATGGGAAATAAATTTCTTCATACGAAGTTTCGTTACACGAGGTTTTCTATGGGCTGCGCAGACTATTGTATTGAGTTTACTTTCAAACTAGATGTTATACGAAAAATGAGCAATTACCACATTATTGTTGCCCATAAATCATACCATGTACGTACTGTTTTTATCATAGTGTTTAGTGTTGCAATTACGCACCATAACAAGATGAATACGCACATTCTCTCCAGCCAGCTTCAAAATTTGTGCGGAAATTCTGCGCTCTAATATATTCCTCATCAAAGGGTTGATTTTACCACCAGTTGGGTTGAGATCTTTAACAATTCAAAGGAAACTTTCGGTTATGTTGAATACAACCGACCCTCAAGAAGGATTGACTGGTTTTTACAAGTTATCTGGTTTGGAGCGGAAGAGACAACTATCTGAACGTTTAGAGTTTGAACATAACATAGAGCCTTAACGGGCTTATCACCCGTAACCTTTTGAACATACAATGGATAAACATGAACATTCAATTTTGTTCAGTTACAGCTTAGTGTAAAATACTTGTCAGTTTTCAGATATGAGGACCAGTTCAAAACGATATTTGTGATATTGATTTTGATCCCAACTATAGAGAAAGGTGTTGTAGACGAAGTAACTAGATTATAATTGTTATGACGCCCTTTTTTCCATCAAGATACGTGATAATTAATTAGAACTGCCAAATATGCAGTGTTTATTCAATAATTTTGCATCAATCCCACTGAACAAGTGATCAAACAAGCGAAACGCTGCCAGAAAATGGAAAGTTCTTAAATACAGTAGTTAAAAATTTGAATTACGGTAGTTTCGCGCCCAAATATTTTTGATTGGAGGCGCAATTCAGTGTGTCGTATTTGTACACGCACATATTGACACCCCGTTACACAGCACAGAAGCATGACGTACAAACGTAAGACCCTTATGACACGTACGGGTGTAAATAACAAAAATAAACTTAAGGCCTCACTGACAGTATTTGCACCCGTACATAGTGCGTAAAATGCACAAAGCCCCGTCATAACATAAGGCGTACGGGTGTTAATACCCTATAAATCAACCATAAGTTACACCTTTAAACATTTCTGACCAGAACTCACACGTTTCACACAGCACGAAGCGCTGTGCTCATTTTAATACCACAGTTTACAAACCGGTATGGAATAAGGAAGCATGAAAATACGTTACATATATTTCACACTTCCCTATTAACCTACAACTTGTATGAAATCTGTGAACAAACCAGAAGGGCTTACAATGAATGCCTTCCACAAAGAACACAATATAATATCTTCTTGTAAACACGTACACACCATCTGTGAGTTCTGGCCAAACTAATTTTCTCCCTTTTTGGACTCATAATTACGCGCGGCGCGAAGCGCTGCACGTAAATGAAATTCACATTATAACCGCCTGATTTGGGCTAAATCTCGTAACACGCGGCGCCACGTCTTTCGAGAACAAACCCCAAACCAATACGGCGAACATACAAAACATAAAAACAGATCAGGCAAAAATCAAGAAGAGAAGACTCCAATTCTTCTTTTTCCCATTTCCTTGGCTGAGTTGAGTGAGCGCGGTAGTTCTCCTTAACATAGAGCGCGGGAGTTCTCCTTGACATAGAGCGGTATAGTTCTCCTTAACATAGAGCGGTATAGTTCTCCTTAACATAGAGAATATTATCTTCATGGCATGCTAACAAGTGAACAAGTAAATTCTATTCTTGCAAGTATAGACTTTAATTGTTTTGCAAGTTCCTGCGCTCAAAGAATGAGTAAAAGAATCAGAATGTCAGAATCTGACAGTGAGTTTCGTCTCCGATACCACCCACTCAACTCACGGGAACTTGACAAAGTGGTAGGCTTGGAAACGAAAATGTGTTAGTACAGAATCTACTAATATAAAACCGTTGCTTGGTCTGTCTGTCTGTGAGTCTGAGGCAATTACGTTTTGGTCGAGAAACGAAGAATAAATGGTGCACTTTGTAGTTGGTTTTGTGAAGAGAACACGTGAAAAGTACGTGTTTTTTCTGTTTTTATTTTGGTTTTTTTGAAACCGGCTGCTGCTGGAAACATTCATGATGAGAACTCCCGCGCTCTATGTTAAGGAGAACTACCGCGCTCTATGTTAAGGAGAACTATTCCGCGCTCTATGTTAAGGAGAACTCCCGCGCACTATGTTAAGGAGAACTATACCGCTCTATGTCAAGGAGAACTCCCGCGCTCTATGTTAAGGAGAACTACCGCGCTCTATGTTAAGGAGAACTATTCCGCGCTCTATGTTAAGGAGAACTATTCCGCGCTCTATGTTAAGGAGAACTCCCGCGCACTATGTTAAGGAGAACTCCTGCGCTCTATGTTAAGGAGAACTCCTGCGCTCTATGTCAAGGAGAACTCCCGCGCTCTATGTTAAGGAGAACTATACCGCTCTATGTTAAGGAGAACTATACCGCTCTATGTCAAGGAGAACTCCCGCGCTCTATGTTAAGGAGAACTACCGCGCTCACTCAACTCAGCCAAGGAAATGGAAAAAGAAGAATTGGAGTCTTCTCTTCTTGATTTTTGCCTGATCTGTTTTTATGTTTTGTATGTTCGCCGTATTGGTTTGGGGTTTGTTCTCGAAAGACGTGGCGCCGCGTGTTACGAGATTTAGCCCAAATCAGGCGGTTATAATGTGAATTTCATTTACGTGCAGCGCTTCGCGCCGCGCGTAATTATGAGTCCAAAAAGGGAGAAAATTAGTTTGGCCAGAACTCACAGATGGTGTGTACGTGTTTACAAGAAGATATTATATTGTGTTCTTTGTGGAAGGCATTCATTGTAAGCCCTTCTGGTTTGTTCACAGATTTCATACAAGTTGTAGGTTAATAGGGAAGTGTGAAATATATGTAACGTATTTTCATGCTTCCTTATTCCATACCGGTTTGTAAACTGTGGTATTAAAATGAGCACAGCGCTTCGTGCTGTGTGAAACGTGTGAGTTCTGGTCAGAAATGTTTAAAGGTGTAACTTATGGTTGATTTATAGGGTATTAACACCCGTACGCCTTATGTTATGACGGGGCTTTGTGCATTTTACGCACTATGTACGGGTGCAAATACTGTCAGTGAGGCCTTAAGTTTATTTTTGTTATTTACACCCGTACGTGTCATAAGGGTCTTACGTTTTGTACGTCATGCTTCTGTGCTGTGTAACGGGGTGTCAATATGTGCGTGTACAAAATACGACACACTGAATTTGCGCCTCCAATCAAAAATATTTGGGCGCGAAACTACCGTAATTCAAATTTTTAACTACTGTATTTAAGAACTTTCCATTTTCTGGCAGCGTTTCGCTTGTTTGATCACTTGTTCAGTGGGATTGATGCAAATTATTGAATAAACACTGCATATTTGGCAGTTCTAATTAATTATCACGTATCTTGATGGAAAAAAGGGCGTCATAACAATTATAATCTAGTTACTTCGTCTACAACACCTTTCTCTATAGTTGGGATCAAAATCAATATCACAAATATCGTTTTGAACTGGTCCTCATATCTGAAAACTGACAAGTATTTTACACTAAGCTGTAACTGAACAAAATTGAATGTTCATGTTTATCCATTGTATGTTTCAAAAGGTTACGGGTGATAAGCCCGTTAAGGCTCTATGTTATGTTCAAACTCTAAACGTTCAGATAGTTGTCTCTTCCGCTCCAAACCAGATAACTTGTAAAAACCAGTCAATCCTTCTTGAGGGTCGGTTGTATTCAACATAACCGAAAGTTTCCTTTGAATTGTTAAAGATCTCAACCCAACTGGTGGTAAAATCAACCCTTTGATGAGGAATATATTAGAGCGCAGAATTTCCGCACAAATTTTGAAGCTGGCTGGAGAGAATGTGCGTATTCATCTTGTTATGGTGCGTAATTGCAACACTAAACACTATGATAAAAACAGTACGTACATGGTATGATTTATGGGCAACAATAATGTGGTAATTGCTCATTTTTCGTATAACATCTAGTTTGAAAGTAAACTCAATACAATAGTCTGCGCAGCCCATAGAAAACCTCGTGTAACGAAACTTCGTATGAAGAAATTTATTTCCCATTCGATAGCTATATAAGAATATAGGATGTTCTTTGAAGAAGATGGGGGAAAGGGAAACGCTTCTGTATACTTTGCAAATTCGGTTTTTGTTTATTCGAAACTGGTTATTCACATATTCACTCAACCCGTCAGATATTATGAGAAATCAACATTATCCCAGTTGAAAATCATTCAATATTTAGGATTGCAAATGAAAAGCAGCATAAAATTGCAATGTTCTTAACTACCGTAGTTAAAAATTTGAATTACGGTAGTTTCGCGCCCAAATTATTTTTACTGAAGGCGCAAATTTGGTGTGTCGTATTTTGTACACGCACATCAATACTGTAATTCAACTGGTATTCACGATACTGTGTATTCTTTATGGTATATCAGAGAGCTCTACGTACGTTTTCCTGTCAGGAAACTACTGCTAAGGCATAACATAAATTAACTAAGTCACTTTAGTTAATTTATGTTATTTACACCCGTACGCGTCATGAATATGCTACGGACGTTTCGAACGTAGTATTTCATGCTGTGTACGGGTGTAATAACTGTAATTCAACTTTTAATTAGGGTATTTCGTTGTTTGTATGTTATACAGCAACGTACGTTTTCTGGTTAGAAAACTTGTGCTGAGGCAGCTTTTGAAAGACCTTTAAGTTGATGTATGTTATTTCCACCCGTACGCCTTATGAAGATGTCACGTTCATTTCGTACATAGTCTTTCATGCTGTGTACGGATGTAAATACTGAAATTCAACAAGTTTATACGGTATTTCGTGCTATATATATATATATATATATATATATGGTACACTACAGAGCAAAATTTTTCTGGTCAAGGAACTGGTGCTAAGGCAGTAACTGTAACTCCTTTAAAAAAATTGCGGTATTTTCTTATTTATTCTCATACGCGTTAAGGGAGATACACCATTCGAAACATATCGTTAACATGACTTCTATTCGAGGCGAAACTTGTTCGAATGATGATTCATAGCATTGTTTCAGTTTGTTCGGTCTGTGCAGCAGAGTTTCGGGAGGTTTCTGAGAAGTTCCCAGGATTTGAAAGTACACATCTTGTTGTTTTATTAAATAAACAAGGAAGGTACCCCGGGCTACGCCCGGGTCCCTCCCTTGATGAGTCTAGGCCGGTGGTTGCGTCGAGAAGTTTTTTTTTCATATTCTTCGTCTTTGAAAAGTCCTCGAGCGCGAAAGTTGTCCTGAACATAGAGCGCGAGAGTTCTCCTTAACATAGAGCGCGGGACTTCTCCTTAACATAGAGCGCGGGAGTTCTCCTTAACATAGAGCGCGAAAGTTCTCCTTAACATAGAGCGCGGGAGTTCTCCTTAACATAGAGCGCAAAGGTTCTCCTAAACATAGAGCGAAAGTTTTTCTTAACATAGAGCGCGAAAGTTTTTCTTAACATAGAGCGCGGGAGTTCTCCTTAACATAGAGCGCGGGAGTTCTTCTTAACATAGAGCGCGAAAGTTCTCCTTAACATAGAGCGCGGGAGTTCTCCTTAACATAGAGCGCAAAGGTTCTCCTAAACATAGAGCGAAAGTTTTTCTTCACATAGAGCGCGGGAGTTCTCCTTAACATAGAGCGCAAAGGTTCTCCTAAACATAGAGCGCAAAGGTTCTCCTAAACATAGAGCGCGAAAGTTCTCCTTAACATAGAGCGCGGGAGTTCTCCTTAACATAGAGCGCAAAGGTTCTCCTAAACATAGAGCGAAAGTTTTTCTTAACATAGAGCGCGAACGTTCTCCTTAACATAGAGCGCGAAAGTTCTCCTTAGCATAGAGCGCGAAAGTTCTCCTTAACATAGAGCGCAAAGGTTCTCCTAAACATAGAGCGAAGTTTTTCTTAACATAGAGCGCGAACGTTCTCCTTAACATAGAGCGCGGGAGTTCTCCTTAACATAGAGCGCGAAAGTTCTCCTTAACATAGAGCGCGGGAGTTCTCCTTAACATAGAGCGCAAAGGTTCTCCTAAACATAGAGCGAAAGTTTTTCTTAACATAGAGCGCGAACGTTCTCCTTAACATAGAGCGCGGGAGTTCTCCTTAACATAGAGCGCGAACGTTCTCCTTAACATAGAGCGCGAAAGTTCTCCTTAGCATAGAGCGCGAAAGTTCTCCTTAACATAGAGCGAAAGTTTTTCTTAACATAGAGCGCGAACGTTCTCCTTAACATAGAGCGCGGGAGTTCTCCTTAACATAGAGCGCGAAAGTTCTCCTTAACATAGAGCGCGGGAGTTCTTCTTAACATAGAGCGCGAAAGTTCTCCTTAACATAGAGCGAAAGTTTTTCTTAACATAGAGCGCGAACGTTCTCCTTAACATAGAGCGCGGGAGTTCTCCTTAACATAGAGCGCGAAAGTTCTCCTTAACATAGAGCGCGAAACTTCTCCTTAACATAGAGCGCGGTAGTTCCCCTTAACATAGAGCGCGGTAGTTCTCCTCAACATAGAGCGCGGGAGTTCTCCTTAAAATAGAGCGCAGTAGTTCCCCTTAACATAGAGCGCGGTAGTTCTCCTCAACATAGAGCGCGGGAGTTCTCCTTAAAATAGAGCGCAGTAGTTTCCCTTAACATAGAGCGCGAGTGTTCTCATCACCTATTTCAGTTTCCAGCAGCAGCCGGTTTCAGAAAAATCTGAAATGAAAACTAAAAATCACGTACTGTTCACGTTTTTCTTCTCAGAAAACCAACTACAAAGTGCACCATTTCTTCTCCGTTTCTCGACCAAAAAGCATTTGCCTCATACACACACACACACACACCAAGCAACGGTTTTATATTAGTAGACAAGAAAGGTCGCCGGCGGCTAAAGCCGCCTCCGCCTCCCTTGTTTTTGTTCCGGGCTGGCGAGAGCTTCCTGGCCCTCTTTTCTCCTAGACATGGGGCGTGGAAGTTATTCTCAACATGTATCGCGGGATCTCTCCGTAACATAGAGCGCGAGACTTTTCTTCAGCATCGAGCGCGAGACATCTCTCTCGAGACAGGCGAGACTCTTTTCTATTCTCACTTTCTTCTCTCACGCTCTCCATCAACCCCCCCCCCCCCCTGCCCTCCTTCTCTCTCTTTCTATGTCCCTCTTTCCATCTCTCTCTCTCCGTCATACACAGCAAAAATAGGATGAGTAGGGCTCACATAGACAGCAAAAATAGGATGAGTAGGGCTCACATAGACAGCAAAAATAGGATGAGTAGGGCTCACATAGACAGCGGAAATGGGGACAGTGGGGCTCACATAGACAGCGGAAATGGGGACAGTGGGGCTCACATAGACAGTGGGAATGGGGACAGTGGGGCTCACATAGACAGCGGAAATGGGGACAGTGGGCTCAGATAGACAGCGGGAATGGGGACAGTGGGGCTCACATGGACAGTGGAAATGGGGACAGTGGGGCTCACATAGACAGCGGAAATGGGGACAGTGGGACTCACATTGACAGCGGAAATGGGACAGTAGGGCTCACATGGACAGCGGAAATGGGGACAGTGGGGTTCACATAGACAGCGGAAATGGGGACAGTGGGGCTCACATAGACAGCCGAAATAGGGAGAGTGAGGCTCACATGGACAGCAAAAATGGGGGCAGTGGGGCTCACATAGACAGCCAAAATGGGAAGAGTGGGGCTCACATAGAGAGCCAAAATGGGGCAGTGGGAGTCCCATAGACAGCGGAAATGGGGACAGTCGGGATCACATGTACAGCGAAAATAGAGACAGTTGAAATTGACAAACACATCGAAAATTGAAATCAAAGGAGGTGCGACATATTCCCTCACCTGTTTTCTCTTCATTTCACTATCTACCTATCTCTCTTTTTATCTCCTCCCATTCTCTCTTTATTCTTCTTGACATAGAGCGTGACAGTTCTCTACTACATAGGACAGCGGTTTTTTTACTACATATGAGAAAGAGAATAAAAAAACAGGATAGTTGGATAGAAGAATGGAAACCAATGGGGAAAATAGATATTTACCCAAAAACAAACGACAAATACCTTTTCTCAGGCATCCCAGCCGCCGCCCGAGTCGCCAGTAGAGCAAAATGGCTTTTCTCCGAAATTGCCGCGTATGAACAGCTCACGTAAACTCGTTTCCATTTTCTATCCGCGAAAAAAACGGTGATCCACCACCCTCATCCCACTACCAATTGAAAATGAAATCCAAAAGCACGTCTTTTTTCACGTCTCCCTTTTCTCCCCAGCTTTCATCGCTTGCCTCACTTTTTTCCGACCAAAAGGGCAAACTGTGAATTTCTGGACATACACACCAAACTACCCAAATATAGAGGTGGATATATTGCATGCGATTTTCTGGTCGGGCCAAAAGAGCAGTGTCCAAATTTCAATTGATTTATGTTATTTACTCCCGTACTACAGTTCCTACGTTGTGATTTTATGCTGTGTATTTTGTATACTGGTTAGTTCAACTGTTATGTGCATTTTATAGGTCTTTCAGGACGTCTATTTCAACTATGAAATGTGGGTTGTTGTTTACAATGAGTGGTAAACTTATAAGTTTCTGTTTGTCGTCGGAATCGAACCTACGAGCAAACGATTTGTAGCAGGGCGCTTAGCACTGCGCTATTGGAGCACATAAGGGGCAGGCTTGGGAATCGAGTACATGTGTGCGTACACAGCGGAAAGTGAGATATACAGTACTCTCCCGCCTTTCCGTGGGCAACGACTATAGGTCTGTCAGTTCATGCGCCACTGTAGAAGTCAAAAGTGAGTTTGCCTTATCTTAATAATAACAGGTATATATACTTAATAAATGTTTTATTTTCATTTTTCATATGCTATCCAGTTGAAAATGTTTGAGCCTAGCTCTTCCATTTTACTTACAAATGGGGGCGGAATTTGGAGGTACTGTAAGCCTCACCGTTGCTCGTTGGTTTCGGTGCGCATGTAGGCAGCAAACGATCCGTCGGTTGGAGAAACGGAACACGGCATTCACGACGGACTTTGATTCTGGAAGTGTATATTCACATCCGACAGGTAATTTGTGATATTTCGAATGGAGGTTTTCCGTTTTATAGAAGCGTTTAATTGCGCATAAAACGTGTGAAAATATGTCGTTCGTGATGTCGTAAACGGTAGCGATTGTGAACAATTGTACAAAAAGATGAAGAGTTGATAAAACTGGAACATTCTGAAAACATTAAAAAATTCATTCGTGAAGAGCTCTGAACACGAGGTTGTTCCATTATGTGAACAGAGTTTATTTATTGATAGTTAAGTGTGTATTTTTCAGAAGTTACGGGACTGTCGATGAATCTGGGCTACTGGTCCACATTTCTCTAGGCGTACTCACAACGGTTTTTCGCGATTGGCCAGCTACGAAAACGAGAGAGTGTGCAGGGCAATGCGACGGCAGACAGGTGAGACAGTCTGTGTCTCTCTGACCTGCGCACTCTTTCCGGACAGCAGTAGGCGGCTGAACAACTGCCTGGGAATTGTCTAAGTAGATTCACATGAGGTACGGTTGATTACTGTTTCAACATTTGGTTACGTTTCAGGGTATGGTTTCGGGTAGAAAAACTAACGCTCTCATCCACTTGTACAGCTGTACGGGTTTATATATACATATATATATATATATATATATATATATATATATATATATATATATATATATATATATATATATATATATATATATATATATATATATATATATATATATCATACGTTATTTCGTAATTTGGCTGTCGAGGACATATCGGATTACGCCGTTTATTGTTTTGCTAATTACTGTTGTTTGCCGAAATCGCTGTTTTGTTGTATGTAGATTGCCGAAAATGGAACACGTGTTTATAATGATTTTATTGTCTTGCTCCATTTAAAAGATGCGCGCGGGGAGAGGGAATCACAAATCCGGCAGTGCTCTCTCTTCTTTCCTTTCCTCTTTTCCTGACTTCCTCTACTTCTCAGACGCTCGGTCCCTCTCTTTCTAACTTACTCTCTGTCTCTCTGTCCCTGTCTCTCTTCTTTTCTTCTTTCTCTTTTTGTTTCTCCTTCCCAATGTCCTTTTTCGTACATAGTTTATTCACTTTATTTCTTGACCCATATCACTCGGGAAACACCCCACTGTCCCCATTTCCGCTGTCTATGTGAGCCCCACTGTCCCCATTCCCACTGTCTATGTGAGCCCCACTGTCCCCATTTCCGCTGTCTATGTGAGCCCCACTGTCCCCATTTCCGCTGTCTATGTGAGCCCTACTCATCCTATTTTTGCTGTCTATGTGAGCCCTACTCATCCTATTTTTGCTGTCTATGTGAGCCCTACTCATCCTATTTTTGCTGTGTATGACGGAGAGAGAGAGATGGAAAGAGGGACATAGAAAGAGAGAGAAGGAGGGCAGGGGGGGGGGGTTGATGGAGAGCGTGAGAGAAGAAAGTGAGAATAGAAAAGAGTCTCGCCTGTCTCGAGAGAGATGTCTCGCGCTCGATGCTGAAGAAAAGTCTCGCGCTCTATGTTACGGAGAGATCCCGCGATACATGTTGAGAATAACTTCCACGCCCCATGTCTAGGAGAAAAGAGGGCCAGGAAGCTCTCGCCAGCCCGGAACAAAAACAAGGGAGGCGGAGGCGGCTTTAGCCGCCGGCGACCTTTCTTGTCTACTAATATAAAACCGTTGCTTGGTGTGTGTGTGTGTGTGTATGAGGCAAATGCTTTTTGGTCGAGAAACGGAGAAGAAATGGTGCACTTTGTAGTTGGTTTTCTGAGAAGAAAAACGTGAACAGTACGTGATTTTTAGTTTTCATTTCAGATTTTTCTGAAACCGGCTGCTGCTGGAAACTGAAATAGGTGATGAGAACACTCGCGCTCTATGTTAAGGGAAACTACTGCGCTCTATTTTAAGGAGAACTCCCGCGCTCTATGTGTTTTTATTAACTGACATCAAGTATTAACTATATAGTAGATTTACATATTTAGTGAACTTGTTATTTGCAGCAAACCCCGAGGAAGCGTCCGGCTGTCGTGCAACCGCCCAAGAAGGGATCCGCGGAGAGTTCTTCTGGCGTGAGTTATAGGGGATGAACTTTGCTGAATTGTAGTTTGAACTCTATATACTTTCTCAAACATAGCCACAACTCTACAGTTGCGTGATCAGAATTGACCATTTGCAACGAGACTTTAGGAAACTTGCAGTAATTTTAGGAAATATAAACTAAAATTAATAGCTTGAAATGCCTCGATAATCTTTTTCGTATAGAAAATCTACCTTTACATTCATTTACTTTATTGTCGGTTTTTAATTTATATGTTTTCTATTTCAGATCAACTTGAGCGATCTTCAGCAGAAGAATAGTGCGAGCGAGAAGAAGGTGCTGCCCGTGTACCGGAGACAATCCCCGCCGAAGCCAAAGAAGAAGGTCGCCTTTGTGGATGAGCATGGATCCGTTCATTCGGTTAGTACTTTAAAAAAAACTGTGATCAAAGAATTAGGTGCTTTATAGATGATCGTTCTTCAAAAAAGGACGATTATGTGGACCGATCTCGTGTCAACGGTCCTTTAAACTGCAATTGAAAATGTATTACAATTCAAAGGACTGAACCGTTGCGATTGGACCACATAATCGTCCTTCTTTAACAGAAGGTGGATTTGCATATAATTTGGGGTAAAGAATAAATGCGCTAAAGATAATTGAGCTTAGAGAGTTAGTGCTCTAAAGAGTATTTTTCTTGAAGAGTGGGATTTAATGAGATCAAGAGTAAGTGCGCTAAATCGAGTTGTGTTTAAAATGTGAGTGTTTTAAATAGAATTCACGAGATGTTTTGGTTGAGGTAAACTGTGACTAAGCTAAGTTTTATGTTTAGTAGTTTGGTATATGCGGAAGTAAACTTGTTATCTGTCTTCGATTACTCTATTCCTTACTTTCTGCACTTAAAAACCTCTGTTACCGGGACCTTTCTGGCTTAAATCTAGTACGAAACCTACAATTAAAGCGTAAAAAGGGCAAAATTATCACCGTTTCCTCTACTTTCGTCACTCCACTCCTGTGAATTCACTGAATTCATTTAAACATTCACTGAGGTAAATAAACTGTGAGTCAATCACACATTCACGTGGAACGTGTTAAACACAGCAAAACTCAGACACGTGCAACCACAAAGTGCACGATTTCCTATTAAAATGCTAACTTTACGTTATTATTCAATATACTTCCAGTATAAGTATTGATTTTTGCAGCCACCTTCGGAGGACGACTACTCGGTACAGGACTATGACCCTCGTGCCCCCACCATGGACGGTATCGAGTCCATCAGGACGGACAGCCCCGATTCCGTCACCGGATCTACTAAGGTCGGTTACTGTATATATCACTTTCTGATGTTTTTTTACCTTAGATAAATTTGCAAAAGTCTCGTTATCGGAGTCTTTCTCTCTGAAATCATGTTTTTCGGTGTCCAACTAGCAGCACAACAATGAAAGCGATGCATGCTTTCGCTGTGTTTGTAGTTTGACCTCGGCACTATTTGTTGTGTTTTCTGTGGGGATCATCGATCAAACTACACATTATAGTCGATTGCGATAGCTACAAAAATGCACGAATCTGAGTTGTCCGTGCCTGTAGGCTCTACTTTTTGCATTGGTTCCAAACTTCTATAATTTACTCCCTGTTTCATCAATCGATAACTTTTTACAACGGCTAGAGCTTTTTATCATACTGTAGTGGTATGGAGGTAGGTCCACCAACTTTCTTATTGAAGCAGGACGATTATGTGGACTAATCCCGTCTCAACGGTTCTTTAAACTGCAATTGAAAAATGTATTGCAGTTTAAAGGACTAAAGCGTTGAGGTTGGAGCACATAATCGTCATTCTTTAAATTAAATTATTTAATTAATAAACATATATTCAATTGCAGGGATCGACCCGTTCCACCCAGCCATCTGAGGATACGGCCGAGGAACCGGTTCGTACTTTGTAGCTTGATCTTTGATGTTTGCGACTAGAAACGTGTTTTGTAAAAATTCCATTTGAGATCTTCATTTTGGAAGATCAAACAAACGGGGCTCCTAATTTTAAATTGTAGTTGAATCAGGCAAAGCTGGGTAACCAATCCAGCGCTTTTTGGCACACTTACATCAAAAACTCAAACAGTTTAGTCATTACACGTCGAAAACGGTTAATTTTTGTAGTTGGGTCTCGAAACTTGTTGGTCAGAATGTGTACATTAGGGTGTTTATCGAGATCAAAACACAGAGAAGATTTGGTATTAAAATGTACTACTTCAGGGTAAATAGAATAGCTTGATCTCGTCACTTTTTGGTTTATCGAGATCAAACTTAAAGGATTTGAAATACTATCGTTTACCATTTGTACCATTTTTGGCAATTTTTGCTAAGCCAAGCTAGTTTTACTATTTTTTACTAAGTACTATTTTTAGGAAGGTGTGGAGGCGAAACGCGCTCGTCCCGCGGACCTCGTCAGTGCCAGGTCGCTGGTAGACGCCAGGCTGACCACCAGTGCGGTCACCCTTCCGGAGACAAGACCCGCTGCCGCCAGCCCGGAAGCACGAGAGGTTGGTACTTTCACGATTGAACTATTGGGAATTGACAGAAATATACTGAATTGGGGTATCGATATCGCTCAAACAGTGTATATTGCACCGGATTACAATAGAACAATAGTGAAATTATGGAGTACTTTTGCTGTGTAGTTGTAGTTTGATCCGGTAAATTAAAGTCCAGAGTTTTGTTGTTTTGTAGTTGAAAAAGTTCTACTATGATAGAAAGTGTGTGTTTTCGAACCGATTTAGCAACTAACAATAGCCCATTTACTAATAATAATAATCATAATTAGTATTATAATTGTTATAATTACAATAAGAGTTATTTATTTGCAGATTCTGGACATGCTGTTGGCCGCAGCCTCTGTCGCGAACCTCGTGGACACGACCGAGGACGAAGACTGGACCACTCCCAGAAGGCCAAGGTACTGTAGACTCTCCACAAGTTCTCTCTCTCTTTTGGTTTCTCCATCTCTATGACTGTTTTTCTCCCTCTCTTTCTCTCTCTCTCGTTTTCTGACTTCTGATTCCCTGTAACTGTTTTTCTTCGCAGGATCCGTACGTTCTCTGCTCACAGCAGTGACATCATGACGGACAGTCCCGCCCACTCAGGTCACGATCAGGTGAGGGAGTAGGCATCTTTCTCAGGCGCGAACTTACCCGTTCAGATCAGTTTTGGCAAATCCGGGGGAAATAATATACGAAACTATCCCAAAAAAGAACTGACAAAAACTTTGTTTTGGTTGAATCTCAACTGACGCTTTCAACCTAGAAGTCAAGTGATCAAAATACAATTACAACCGGTTAGAGAACCATAAACCTTGTATTTCACCTATCGTACCCTAGCTGGCTCTACGATCCACAGAGAAACCATTTGCTTTGGAAAATCTCGGCGGTAGGTTCGAATCCCCTCTGAGGCAGTAGTTTTGTGAATCCCCTCTGAGGCAGTAGTAGCGTCCCGCGGGACGATTCTTCCCGCGCCTTCCCGCGGGACGAAATTTCGTATTCACCAATGCTCGGGAAGTAACGTCCCGTGGGCCGTCCCGCGGGAAGAAAAATCACTGGCGCATTTGTGGTGTTTAGGCGGTAAACTCCAAATTTCAAATCTGAGGCATATTCATTTTGGCGTGAATTGAGCTGGAACAGTGTTTTATGACTTTTTTTTTCCCGAAATATCAAAAATAAGTCATAAGTTATTTACGAACTTTTTGACCATTTTCAGGCTTAGAATATTAACATATATAACACAAATCTATTCTATATTCAGACTGTCGATGACGTGGCCATGGCAGACCCACAGGATGAGGTCGACGGAGGCGCCGAGGTCGCGGTGGAACCAGCCGTCGCCCAGCTGGCAGACACGGGAGATTCCGGCCAAGAGGAACCCATGGAGCAGGATGATGAGGTCAGATACACTCATTATAAGGGGGAATTGTAGTTTGAACTTATTTGGCGAATTTCGAACCACATTAAGTTGTAGTTTGATCTCCATCAACATCATGGTCTACGATAACAGCTGTGTTGATTAATTGATGAATTGAGACTGTGAATAAAGCGTGTACTTGCTGACACAGCAAAAATAGGAAACACCGTACTCGGAGCTAAGTTTAGCCTCTGTTTTGAAGAAATCTATAAAATTACCCCATCTTCATTGTAGTTTGATCTTTTCACAGGCCATATTTCACTAGTTTCAACCAGACAACTATGAGATAGTACTACAAACACTTCGCGATAGAGAAACTTATTCCTTATATGAAAAATGTTAAGAAAATAGCCTTACACAATGTTTTGTATTGTTTATTTACTTGTTTTTTTCAGGTGGTTGGGGTGAATATCGTCGCAGAACATAGCCCCGCCGCCTCTACTTCTCCTAGGGTGACTCCGCCGCCGATGGACCCCGCTGCCACTGGTGCTGGAATGGCCCCGCCCGATCTCAGGGACGCGCCCGGCCCGGTCAGGAACCGGCCTTTAGGAAGAGCAGCTGGACAAGCTCAGAGAAACCAGCATGTTGACGACAACCCACCGGATGCCAATCGTCCGCGTGATGGAGAGACCAGGGAGGAATTTAGAGTGAGGGTGGGTAGTTTGTTTATTCTTTTTCTAGAATTTTGTGCGCAGTAAATGCTACATTAAGCCTAATGATTCTTTTGAACTTGGCTCAGTTTAGAGGTGTGTAATGTACCTTGGGCTGGGTTTGTAGAATGTTTCTGAAAAGTTCATACAGTTTTGCTTCGTTGCATCATTTTTGTAGTTTGATCTCAGTACACTACAATGTTTCACTGTCTATAACTGAGATGTAAAAAGAGGTTGTGACCAAAAAATCTGTGACTTGTATATTAAACATTGTAAGGTGAACCTCGTAGCGGATCAACGTCAATAATACATAAATATATAGGTAAACATGTTTATATGTAAATATGTGTTAATTCAACAATGTCTGTGTTCCAGCGTATGGCGATGATTGAGGCCAGATGGGCTGCGGAAGACCGCCGACGAGAGATGGCCGCCCAGCAGAGACTGGCAGACGACGAGAGAGACGCCATCCCGAACATGTTGCGCGCTCTTCTCAACGCGATCTCTGAGCAGGAGGAGCGACCGGCTCGCATCAGGGTACATTACACAGCAGAACTTTTGTACACCTTTTCTCCATTCATAATGGAGTCTTATCCACATCAACTTTTGTACACCTTTTCTCCATTCATAATGGAGTCCACTTCAAAATGGAACTAACATGAGTGAGTTTATATATGGGTCAAAATTGTTTCAAGAAATATTCATATTCCGTTGTATTTTTGTTGGTTTTGTTGATATACTGGTTATTTTCTGTTCAGGCTCTCGGGGACAAGATCCAGCAGATGATCACATGGGTCGAGAACAAGTGGGACTCGGTCTTTGTGAGTTTTTGCTTCTTTCTTTGTTGAGAATGGAAGGCCAAACCGGAATACGTGCACTATTTCACCGTAATTCCACCTTTCCTGGCGGCGCAAAACAGAGTTTATAGATTTCATGATTCCCAATGTGTACTCCTTCATTTTGTATTCTCACCTTAGCCAGCGCATCAAATATATTCCGATGTGTTTGTAGTTTGCCTCGAACGGTTGATATCATTGAGATGAAACTAAAATGGAATAGAGCCGTTTTATATATAGTCGTTGCCAACGGAAAGGCGGGAGGGTACTGTATATCTCACTTTTCGCTGTGAACGCACATATGTCCTCGACTCCAAAGCTTGCCCTCTATGTGCTCCAATAGCGCAGCGGTAAGCTCCTCGCTACGAATCTTTTGCTCGCAGGTTCGATTCCGGCGAGAGACAGAAACTTATAAATTTGGCACTCACTATATATCTACAATTTTCAGGACATTGAGACTTGCCGCCGCCTCAAGTTCTCGCGCTCCGGCTTCAGGAGTCAGCAGAAGCAGCTGGCGGCCGGTGTTGACTGGACCATCGTGGAGAGGAAGTTCGCGAGGGTAGGTGACAAGAATCACTCGCGATGACTGCGTTGTAGTTTGATCTATGCACACAGCACAGTGTTTGACGCAGAGAAATCGAAGTTTAATTGGAGTAGAGCTCTATATTTCTCTTCTGACGAAACGGAGCGAAACCAAATGGTAGAAATACCAATTAGGTAGTTTTAGGCTGAAGAACTAAGAAGAAAAAGATATAAACTAAAGTGTCTAGCAACTGTTTTTGTAATTGACAGATAGATTGGGTGAATATAAGAATTTATCACATCATAGTTGTAGTTTGATCTCGAGTCACGGCATATTTCACCAATTTGAACCAAACCCCAACGAGATCAAACTACAAATCAGCTAGATACAATTATTGAAATAACCTATTTCAGAGCGTGACCAGGCTGCCCTTCTCGGATGTGCCGGTGAAGGTGGTCCACGGCAGGATCCTGTTCTAAGGACCCGGGGTCCTTTGGGGAGGGAGAGAATGGTGAGATCAGACTACAAACTGTAACTTTTGACTTCTAGGGAGAGTTTGGATTCAAGTTCCGGAGATAAACCCACTTTGTTATCGTTTCTAGATTAAGAAAACACGATATGCGACAAAGTTGGTAATTTTTCAAAGTATGACCGTGTTGGAATGTAGTTTTATCTCGACAAACGCCATTATTCAAGAGTTCCGAACAAATAGAACGAGATCAGACTACAAATATGTAGCATCTCCTCTAACTATGACTTTTTCAGCCCCCGCTACTCAGCTCACCACTACTACTATGAGATCGGCTATAGACCGACGACACTACTCGAAACAACTAACACTAACACTAACAGTCAGTTTGTTTGGTATTCACTAATTCGGACCTATTTTGCTGCTATTTTCCCATGTATATAGTTCATTTCGATCGAACAATCGGTTTTACGAGTGAGCTATCGAACTTTCAAGCTCGAAGATCACTCCAATTCCGAATGAGAAAAAGAGAAGTTTTCCATACGACTGGATTAATTTTACCATTGCGTTAATTATTTCCATCGTATAACCGCTGGTTCTAACTGACATCATTCAAACCCATTATTATTATTTCAAAAGAACAAAATTAGAGAAAGTTGTGAGCTCGAAGTCCGAATTAGTGAATACCAAACAAACTGACTGTTAGTGTTAGTGTTAGTTGTTTCGAGTAGTGTCGTCGGTCTATAGCCGATCTCATAGTAGTAGTGGTGAGCTGAGTAGCGGGGGCTGAAAAAGTCATAGTTAGAGGAGATGCTACATATTTGTAGTCTGATCTCGTTCTATTTGTTCGGAACTCTTGAATAATGGCGTTTGTCGAGATAAAACTACATTCCAACACGGTCATACTTTGAAAAATTACCAACTTTGTCGCATATCGTGTTTTCTTAATCTAGAAACGATAACAAAGTGGGTTTATCTCCGGAACTTGAATCCAAACTCTCCCTAGAAGTCAAAAGTTACAGTTTGTAGTCTGATCTCACCATTCTCTCCCTCCCCAAAGGACCCCGGGTCCTTAGAACAGGATCCTGCCGTGGACCACCTTCACCGGCACATCCGAGAAGGGCAGCCTGGTCACGCTCTGAAATAGGTTATTTCAATAATTGTATCTAGCTGATTTGTAGTTTGATCTCGTTGGGGTTTGGTTCAAATTGGTGAAATATGCCGTGACTCGAGATCAAACTACAACTATGATGTGATAAATTCTTATATTCACCCAATCTATCTGTCAATTACAAAAACAGTTGCTAGACACTTTAGTTTATATCTTTTTCTTCTTAGTTCTTCAGCCTAAAACTACCTAATTGGTATTTCTACCGTTTGGTTTCACTCCGTTTCGTCAGAAGAGAAATATAGAGCTCTACTCCAATTAAACTTCGATTTCTCTGCGTCAAACACTGTGCTGTGTGCATAGATCAAACTACAACGCAGTCATCGCGAGTGATTCTTGTCACCTACCCTCGCGAACTTCCTCTCCACGATGGTCCAGTCAACACCGGCCGCCAGCTGCTTCTGCTGACTCCTGAAGCCGGAGCGCGAGAACTTGAGGCGGCGGCAAGTCTCAATGTCCTGAAAATTGTAGATATATAGTGAGTGCCAAATTTATAAGTTTCTGTCTCTCGCCGGAATCGAACCTGCGAGCAAAAGATTCGTAGCGAGGAGCTTACCGCTGCGCTATTGGAGCACATAGAGGGCAAGCTTTGGAGTCGAGGACATATGTGCGTTCACAGCGAAAAGTGAGATATACAGTACCCTCCCGCCTTTCCGTTGGCAACGACTATATATAAAACGGCTCTATTCCATTTTAGTTTCATCTCAATGATATCAACCGTTCGAGGCAAACTACAAACACATCGGAATATATTTGATGCGCTGGCTAAGGTGAGAATACAAAATGAAGGAGTACACATTGGGAATCATGAAATCTATAAACTCTGTTTTGCGCCGCCAGGAAAGGTGGAATTACGGTGAAATAGTGCACGTATTCCGGTTTGGCCTTCCATTCTCAACAAAGAAAGAAGCAAAAACTCACAAAGACCGAGTCCCACTTGTTCTCGACCCATGTGATCATCTGCTGGATCTTGTCCCCGAGAGCCTGAACAGAAAATAACCAGTATATCAACAAAACCAACAAAAATACAACGGAATATGAATATTTCTTGAAACAATTTTGACCCATATATAAACTCACTCATGTTAGTTCCATTTTGAAGTGGACTCCATTATGAATGGAGAAAAGGTGTACAAAAGTTGATGTGGATAAGACTCCATTATGAATGGAGAAAAGGTGTACAAAAGTTCTGCTGTGTAATGTACCCTGATGCGAGCCGGTCGCTCCTCCTGCTCAGAGATCGCGTTGAGAAGAGCGCGCAACATGTTCGGGATGGCGTCTCTCTCGTCGTCTGCCAGTCTCTGCTGGGCGGCCATCTCTCGTCGGCGGTCTTCCGCAGCCCATCTGGCCTCAATCATCGCCATACGCTGGAACACAGACATTGTTGAATTAACACATATTTACATATAAACATGTTTACCTATATATTTATGTATTATTGACGTTGATCCGCTACGAGGTTCACCTTACAATGTTTAATATACAAGTCACAGATTTTTTGGTCACAACCTCTTTTTACATCTCAGTTATAGACAGTGAAACATTGTAGTGTACTGAGATCAAACTACAAAAATGATGCAACGAAGCAAAACTGTATGAACTTTTCAGAAACATTCTACAAACCCAGCCCAAGGTACATTACACACCTCTAAACTGAGCCAAGTTCAAAAGAATCATTAGGCTTAATGTAGCATTTACTGCGCACAAAATTCTAGAAAAAGAATAAACAAACTACCCACCCTCACTCTAAATTCCTCCCTGGTCTCTCCATCACGCGGACGATTGGCATCCGGTGGGTTGTCGTCAACATGCTGGTTTCTCTGAGCTTGTCCAGCTGCTCTTCCTAAAGGCCGGTTCCTGACCGGGCCGGGCGCGTCCCTGAGATCGGGCGGGGCCATTCCAGCACCAGTGGCAGCGGGGTCCATCGGCGGCGGAGTCACCCTAGGAGAAGTAGAGGCGGCGGGGCTATGTTCTGCGACGATATTCACCCCAACCACCTGAAAAAAACAAGTAAATAAACAATACAAAACATTGTGTAAGGCTATTTTCTTAACATTTTTCATATAAGGAATAAGTTTCTCTATCGCGAAGTGTTTGTAGTACTATCTCATAGTTGTCTGGTTGAAACTAGTGAAATATGGCCTGTGAAAAGATCAAACTACAATGAAGATGGGGTAATTTTATAGATTTCTTCAAAACAGAGGCTAAACTTAGCTCCGAGTACGGTGTTTCCTATTTTTGCTGTGTCAGCAAGTACACGCTTTATTCACAGTCTCAATTCATCAATTAATCAACACAGCTGTTATCGTAGACCATGATGTTGATGGAGATCAAACTACAACTTAATGTGGTTCGAAATTCGCCAAATAAGTTCAAACTACAATTCCCCCTTATAATGAGTGTATCTGACCTCATCATCCTGCTCCATGGGTTCCTCTTGGCCGGAATCTCCCGTGTCTGCCAGCTGGGCGACGGCTGGTTCCACCGCGACCTCGGCGCCTCCGTCGACCTCATCCTGTGGGTCTGCCATGGCCACGTCATCGACAGTCTGAATATAGAATAGATTTGTGTTATATATGTTAATATTCTAAGCCTGAAAATGGTCAAAAAGTTCGTAAATAACTTATGACTTATTTTTGATATTTCGGGAAAAAAAAAGTCATAAAACACTGTTCCAGCTCAATTCACGCCAAAATGAATATGCCTCAGATTTGAAATTTGGAGTTTACCGCCTAAACACCACAAATGCGCCAGTGATTTTTCTTCCCGCGGGACGGCCCACGGGACGTTACTTCCCGAGCATTGGTGAATACGAAATTTCGTCCCGCGGGAAGGCGCGGGAAGAATCGTCCCGCGGGACGCTACTACTGCCTCAGAGGGGATTCACAAAACTACTGCCTCAGAGGGGATTCGAACCTACCGCCGAGATTTTCCAAAGCAAATGGTTTCTCTGTGGATCGTAGAGCCAGCTAGGGTACGATAGGTGAAATACAAGGTTTATGGTTCTCTAACCGGTTGTAATTGTATTTTGATCACTTGACTTCTAGGTTGAAAGCGTCAGTTGAGATTCAACCAAAACAAAGTTTTTGTCAGTTCTTTTTTGGGATAGTTTCGTATATTATTTCCCCCGGATTTGCCAAAACTGATCTGAACGGGTAAGTTCGCGCCTGAGAAAGATGCCTACTCCCTCACCTGATCGTGACCTGAGTGGGCGGGACTGTCCGTCATGATGTCACTGCTGTGAGCAGAGAACGTACGGATCCTGCGAAGAAAAACAGTTACAGGGAATCAGAAGTCAGAAAACGAGAGAGAGAGAAAGAGAGGGAGAAAAACAGTCATAGAGATGGAGAAACCAAAAGAGAGAGAGAACTTGTGGAGAGTCTACAGTACCTTGGCCTTCTGGGAGTGGTCCAGTCTTCGTCCTCGGTCGTGTCCACGAGGTTCGCGACAGAGGCTGCGGCCAACAGCATGTCCAGAATCTGCAAATAAATAACTCTTATTGTAATTATAACAATTATAATACTAATTATGATTATTATTATTAGTAAATGGGCTATTGTTAGTTGCTAAATCGGTTCGAAAACACACACTTTCTATCATAGTAGAACTTTTTCAACTACAAAACAACAAAACTCTGGACTTTAATTTACCGGATCAAACTACAACTACACAGCAAAAGTACTCCATAATTTCACTATTGTTCTATTGTAATCCGGTGCAATATACACTGTTTGAGCGATATCGATACCCCAATTCAGTATATTTCTGTCAATTCCCAATAGTTCAATCGTGAAAGTACCAACCTCTCGTGCTTCCGGGCTGGCGGCAGCGGGTCTTGTCTCCGGAAGGGTGACCGCACTGGTGGTCAGCCTGGCGTCTACCAGCGACCTGGCACTGACGAGGTCCGCGGGACGAGCGCGTTTCGCCTCCACACCTTCCTAAAAATAGTACTTAGTAAAAAATAGTAAAACTAGCTTGGCTTAGCAAAAATTGCCAAAAATGGTACAAATGGTAAACGATAGTATTTCAAATCCTTTAAGTTTGATCTCGATAAACCAAAAAGTGACGAGATCAAGCTATTCTATTTACCCTGAAGTAGTACATTTTAATACCAAATCTTCTCTGTGTTTTGATCTCGATAAACACCCTAATGTACACATTCTGACCAACAAGTTTCGAGACCCAACTACAAAAATTAACCGTTTTCGACGTGTAATGACTAAACTGTTTGAGTTTTTGATGTAAGTGTGCCAAAAAGCGCTGGATTGGTTACCCAGCTTTGCCTGATTCAACTACAATTTAAAATTAGGAGCCCCGTTTGTTTGATCTTCCAAAATGAAGATCTCAAATGGAATTTTTACAAAACACGTTTCTAGTCGCAAACATCAAAGATCAAGCTACAAAGTACGAACCGGTTCCTCGGCCGTATCCTCAGATGGCTGGGTGGAACGGGTCGATCCCTGCAATTGAATATATGTTTATTAATTAAATAATTTAATTTAAAGAATGACGATTATGTGCTCCAACCTCAACGCTTTAGTCCTTTAAACTGCAATACATTTTTCAATTGCAGTTTAAAGAACCGTTGAGACGGGATTAGTCCACATAATCGTCCTGCTTCAATAAGAAAGTTGGTGGACCTACCTCCATACCACTACAGTATGATAAAAAGCTCTAGCCGTTGTAAAAAGTTATCGATTGATGAAACAGGGAGTAAATTATAGAAGTTTGGAACCAATGCAAAAAGTAGAGCCTACAGGCACGGACAACTCAGATTCGTGCATTTTTGTAGCTATCGCAATCGACTATAATGTGTAGTTTGATCGATGATCCCCACAGAAAACACAACAAATAGTGCCGAGGTCAAACTACAAACACAGCGAAAGCATGCATCGCTTTCGTTATTGTGCTGCTAGTTGGACACCGAAAACATGATTTCAGAGAGAAAGACTCCGATAACGAGACTTTTGCAAATTTATCTAAGGTAAAAAAACATCAGAAAGTGATATATACAGTAACCGACCTTAGTAGATCCGGTGACGGAATCGGGGCTGTCCGTCCTGATGGACTCAATACCGTCCATGGTGGGGGCACGAGGGTCATAGTCCTGTACCGAGTAGTCGTCCTCCGAAGGTGGCTGCAAAAATCAATACTTATACTGGAAGTATATTGAATAATAACAATGTAAAGTTAGCATTTTAATAGGGAATCGTGCACTTTGTGGTTGCACGTGTCTGAGTTTTGCTGTGTTTAACACGTTCCACGTGAATGTGTGATTGACTCACAGTTTATTTAACTCAGTGAATGTTTAAATGAATTTAGTGAATTTGATAGATTTGCTCTTTTCACGCTTGCATTGTAGGTTCTGTACTAGATTTAAGCCAGAAAAGTCCCGGTAACAAAGGTTTTTAAGTGCAGAAAGTAAGGAATAGAGTAATCGAAGACAGATAACAAGTTTACTTTCACATATACCAAACTACTAAATATAAAACTTAGCTTAGTGACAGTTTACCTCAACCAAAACATCTTGTGAATTCTATTTAAAACACTTACTTTTTTGGATTTAGCGCACTTACTCTTGATCTCATTAAATCCCACTCTTCAAGAAAAATACTCTCTAGAGCACTAACTCTCTAAGCACAATTATTTTTAGCGCATTTATTCTTTACGCAAAATTATATGTGAAGCCACCTTCTGCTAAAGAAGGACGATTATGTGGTCCAATCGCAACGATTTAGTCCTTTGAAATGTATTACATTTTCAATTGCTGTTTAAAGGACCGTTGACACGAGATCGGTCCACATAATCGTCCTTTTTTGAAGAACGATTATCTGTAAAGCACCTAATTCTTTGATCACAGTTTCTTTTAAAGCACCAACCGAATGAACGGATCCATGCTCATCCACAAATGCGACCTTCTTCTTTGGCTTCGGCGGGGATTGTCTCCGGTAGATGGGCAACACCTTTCTCTCACTCGCACTATTCTTCTGCTGAAGGTCGCTTAGATTGATCTGAAATAGAAAACATATAAATTAAAATATGTACCGATAATAAAGTGAATAAATGTGAAGGTAGATTCTCTATACGAAAAAGATTTTCGAGCCATTAATTTTAGTTCCTATTTCTTTAAATTACTGCAAATTTCCTACACTCTCGTTGCAAATGGTCGATTCTGATCACGTAACTGTAGAATTGTGGCTATGTTTGTGAAAAGGTTCAAAATACCTGACACTCAGGCGTATTTAGAGTTCAAACTACAATTCAGCAAAGTTCATTCCCTAGAACTCACGCCAGAAGAACTCTCCGCGGATCCTTTTTTGGGCGGTTGCACGACAGCCGGACGCTTCCTTGGGGTTTGCTGCAAATCACAAGTTCACTAAATATGAAAATCTACTATATAGTTAATACTTGATCTCAATAAAAAAAAAACATAATCAATTACATGTTCGATGTCGTGTCTAATGGGACTATTATTGTGTAAACCGTGTGCTCGGTTTCATTACATAAATTATCTATCAGTTTGCCTTTTGAAAAAACCTTATGGCGCCTTCACCGCATAATACAAAGTCACCAAATACTCGTAGTACTTTGATCTTGACACCCACATTTCTCAAATCTTGACCGAAAACAACACGGTTCAAACTATAAACACCACTAGGAAACATGAGGGAGAAACAAATTCTGTAATTACCTTATCAGCAGGTGTTCCTGCCACCTTCCTGCCCTTGGTGGGGACCACAGGTACCGGAACTGGCACGGGGATGGGCACGGGGGTGGCGAGGGGCCGCATCGGCGGGTTGGCGGCGACGGGGCGGGGTACCACGGGGACCATACCGGGTCGAGAAGGACGGGCCGCGGGCGACTGGTCCGGGCGCTTCGGGGCAGCCTTTTTAGGGGCGCATGACAGAATGTTCTGAAAATAGTGTTGTTCTACAGGAACAATAATTGGAATATCTGCTGTTTACATGATGCAAATCATTGACGAAATGTAGTTAGACACAAAAAGAACCAAATACGAGAGAATCAAATAACTAGAGCCCATAAAGAATCAAACTGAAACGCGAAAACCGGTTTTATCGCTGATTTTCTCTAGGATGGGCTGTTTTTGTAGTTTGAGCCACACCTTCGAGTGAGGTCAGGGTTGGTAGACCACCTTACATTTTTCGTACAGATAAAGTAATTTCCGACAGCTGCTTTCTATTACCACGCATTAAGTAGTCAGACTTCTCGTTACAACGGTCGCCCAACATTCTGGCTTTGGTGCAAAGACAAAGTGCACAGCAGAAATATTGTACAAACCCTTTTTATATAAAGGAAATTTGATAAAGACACAAAAAATAGGGGAAGTTTCTCACCTTCACTTTGTCCTTGGCACGGCGGAACCACCCTCTTCTCACATCATCCTCGTCGTCGGAGTCGACCTGTCTGGCGGCGGCAGCGGCGGCGGCTTCCTAAAAATCAATAGATTGAATGAATCAATGAACAGACTCATTCTTCACAGGCTAGAAATGCAGTCACTGTAGCGAATAGCAATAGGAATAGTTGATCAAGGAACCGAGAAGAAAAGACAAAGAAACGTATGGAAAAGACTAGTTAAATTTTGATCTACCTCATGCTTATTGAACTAAGAAGGGAGAAAATTAACCTACACTTGCAACTGATGTTCTATAGAGAAAGACAAGCTATTCTTTGTACTTCGATCTCTATCTACGTCAAACGCACGATCAAACTACAAACAAACGGAACCGAATGACTAACCCGGTTCGCTCTCATGGCCTGGTTTCTCTCTCTTTCCTGCTGGTGGCGCCGCGTCCTCTCCTGCTCCCTTCTCTCCTTCTCTTCGGCCTCTGCCTCTCTGATCCTCTGCTCTCTCGTCATCTCCGCCCTCTCTCCTCCCTCCATTCTCTCCTTCCTTCCTTCCGCTCGTTTCTTCACCTGAACGAAACAATCAATTTATTTAAATGATTATTTTTGATTGATTTTTCGACTTGAAATGTTGGAAAAGGTGTAAAGAGAACTATAACACAAGAGTTAGAGACTCTAGACAGTGACAGATTGAAGAGGATGTGCACAGCACAACAAGGTGCACTCTAAAGACAACTATGTCATTTATTGTTATCATAAGGATGTGTTATTGTATCAATATTTTTACTATTGTATTACTACTACATCTTGAATTGAGTCGAAATGGTGGTACCTGTTGATCCTGGGTCTGCTTCTCTCTTCTCTCTCGTTCCTCTCGTTCTCTCCTTTCCTCTTCCTCCCTCTTCCTCTCTCTTTCCGCGGCCTCTCGCTCCTTCTTCAGCTCCTCTGCCCTCTTCTTCTCATCCCTGTAAATAAAAGCATTGTTTATTACATAAACTTTCAATAGCGAACCAATCCGCAAATGCTTCAATTTTTAACAGTTCAGTTTGTAGAAACGTATGGACGCAACAAACTACACTACTTCACTTCTAATAAAGTGAGTGTGCGCTCTTTCCAAGAAGCCACTATGTTTGTACTTTTATCCCATTGCTTTTGGTCTAAATTCGAGGATAATAGCGTGTTGCAAGATCAAACTACAACAATTATTCAATAACTCCTTATATATTGCCTCTCTCTTCTTTCCATATTTCACTTCCCTCCCTATCCTACCTTTCTCTCTCTAATTTTCCTACTTTCCGACCCTATATCGTACTTCGGTTCTCTTTCTCTCTCTCTCTCTAACTCTCTCTCTCTCTCAACTCACCCTCTTCTTCCTGTCCCTTTCCCCCTCTTAACAACTCTCTTCGTCTCTCTTCTTCCTATCTCTCTCTCTATCTCTCTCTCTCTCACTCTCTATCTGACCTCTCCCTCTTCTTCCTGTCCCTTTCCTCCTTCCGCTTCTGTGCCGCTTCTTGCCGCTGACCAGCCAGAGCGGTCCGGTCGTGGAGTCGCTGGGCTCGGGCTGACAGCTGCGGTTCCACAGACTGCAATACATTTATTATTATGAAAGCTATACAAAATGTTAGTTATTTCGTGAAAGTACTATGCTTGTAGGAACCAGTTTACTAAGTGAATTCCATTCTCTACAACCATCATACAGTACGATCACGAGAGTTATTGGGGTAACCATCAATTGTTGATTTGATTCTCATCACATTTGCGAATGATGCAGAAATGTTGTCATGAGTTATAACTGTACAAACGCAGTATAAGTAATAGACTCACCGAAAGAGACAGAAAAAGAACAGGCGATAGATATAGAGAAAGATACAGCTAGATGAATAGAGAAAAAGCAGTTACCTTCCTTTTCTTCCCCTTCTCCTCTTCCTTTCTCTTCACAACGACCTTGGGATCATTGCCGGCCTTGAGGCGACATGCCAGTCTGAGCTCCAAGTAGGGCGCCACTCCATACTGAAATATAACATATTGAAGTAAGAACAAATACATCACAAACTCGTTCAAGCTAAATACGAACTCTTTTCACTTCATTCAGAAAAAAACGCAAATTTATCCACCAATTTCTCCAGGATCGAACTGTGGAAAGACAAAAACGTGCGTGAAGGAAGACTGCAAAAGGGTTATCCCAATCAGAAAACAAAGCCAAAACACCCACTAAAACCATTGAGGGGTACTGTAATCGATGGCGATCGAATGACTTTGAGTATACCTTAGGTCCAGAAAGGCCGTCAGCTCCACCGGCTCCCCCCTCAGTCTCCTCCTGCTCCTTGATCTCCTGCACCTCCTTCTCTTTCTGCAATAATAGACGGATTATCATGTTTGTAGTTTGATCAGATTACGTATGCTAGAACATCCTGACATCTCCGGCCCATCCTGCGTCTCGCACATAGCACACTATTTCGCGACACTCGTATCCTGGCGGGATGCGAGAGCAGAGAAATAACATAGGTTCGAAAGAGACGCAGATTGGGTGAAAAAGCTAGGATATTCCTGAATGTGGCCGTTGCATACACAGCAGAAGCTGCATACCACTACTCAGTAAAACACAGCAGATTTGAGCGAAATTTTCGGCTCGATCGATTTTCATGTTGACGTGGTCAATTACGTGTTTTAATAATAATAATATAATATAATGTGATAAAGAATTTCTCAGTAGAAAACTATTAAAGGGTTCTACCATATTATCATTTTCATACTTAACGTCCTTAAGCGTTAGCGAAATCATTGAAGTAGAGATAAATTTCCAGAAAACTGTGAAATCTCAAATTTCATGTAACAACACTGAATTACGATGAAACATAATGGAACACAACTAAGAAAAAGCTCATGTTATGTGGGTAGTGGTCAGGGTGTAATCTGTAGATTCTGTAGTTTGCTCACCCTTCTAATCTCCTCGATTCCGGCTTTCCGCCTCGCTTCTTTGGCATAGATGCCCTGTAAAAATTAAAATTAGACAATATGTAAGCATAACTAAATCGAATTAGGCTCCAACTTTGTACACATGTCAGTTCGAGGCCGACTGATCAAGTGGTTAGTGTGTTTGGCTGTCGATCTACTGATCCTAGTTCGATTCCCGCACCCGCTTGGAAAAGTGTATAAATATATGTAAATTACTAATTTTTTCGTGGGGATACAGGAAAACCAAGTTTGTCAAGTTTACAAAGGAGAGAGAGAGTTTTTTAATTGAGAAAAATTTTAATTTTAATCGAGAGAGGAATTTTAATTTTAATCAAGTACATTATTCCGTATAGTTCAAAAAGTGTAGAATCCTATGTAGATTCCTGTTTTAGGGATGTTACAGCTACCCCAGTTTGTCAAGTTTACAAATTGAGACCGAAATGCCAATTTCAATCAATCCAATACCAATTATATTTCAAAAAGAGTAGAGTCCAATGTAGGTTGCAGTTTTTCGTGAACTTACAACTACCCCAAGTTTGTCAAGTTTACAAATTGAGACCGAAATGCCAATTTCAATCAATCCAATACCAATTATATTTCAAAAAGAGTAGAGTCCAATGTAGGTTGCAGTTTTTCGTGAACTTACAACTACCCCAAGTTTGTCAAGTTTACAAATAGAGAGCGAAATGCCAATTTCAATCAATCCAATATCAATTATAATCCAAAAAGAGTAGAGTCCAATGTAGGTTGCAGTTTTTCGTGAACTTACAACTACCCCAAGTTTGTCATATTTACAAATAGAGAGCGAAATGCCAATTTCAATCAATCCAATATCAATTATAATTCAAAAAGAGTAGAGTCCAATGTAGGTTACGGTTTTTCGTGAACTTACAACTACCCCAAGTTTGTCAAGTTTACAAATTGAGACCGAAATGCCAATTTCAATCAATCCAATATCAATTATAATTCAAAAAGAGTAGAGTCCAATGTAGGTTACGGTTTTTCGTGAACTTACAACTACCCCAAGTTTGTCAAGTTCACAAATAGAGAGCGAAATGCCAATTTCAATCAATCCAATATTAATTATAATTCAAAAAGAGTAGAGTCCAATGTAGGTTACGGTTTTTCGTGAACTTACAACTACCCCAAGTTTGTCAAGTTTACAAATAGAGAGCGAAATGCCAATTTCAATCAATCCAATATGAATTATAATTCAAAAAGAGTAGAGTCCAATGTAGGTTACGGTTTTTCGTGAACTTACAACTACCCCAAGTTTGTCAAGTTTACAAATAGAGAGCGAAATGCCAATTTCAATCAATCCAATATGAATTATAATTCAAAAAGAGTAGAGTCCAATGTAGGTTACGGTTTTTCGTGAACTTACAACTACCCCAAGTTTGTCAAGTTTACAAATTGAGACCGAAATGCCAATTTCAATCAATCCAATATGAATTATAATTCAAAAAGAGTAGAGTCCAATGTAGGTTACGGTTTTTCGTGAACTTACAACTACCCCAAGTTTGTCAAGTTTACAAATAGAGAGCGAAATGCCAATTTCAATCAATCCAATATGAATTATAATTCAAAAAGAGTAGAGTCCAATGTAGGTTACAGTTTTTCGTGAACTTACAACTACCCCAAGTTTGTCAAGTTTACAAATAGAGAGCGAAATGCCAATTTCAATCAATCCAATATGAATTATAATTCAAAAAGAGTAGAGTCCAATGTAGGTTACGGTTTTTCGTGAACTTACAACTACCCCAAGTTTGTCAAGTTTACAAATAGAGAGCGAAATGCCAATTTCAATCAATCCAATATCAATTATAATTCAAAAAGAGTAGAGTCCAATGTAGGTTACAGTTTTTCGTGAACTTACAACTACCCCAAGTTTGTCAAGTTTACAAATTGAGACCGAAATGCCAATTTCAATCAATCCAATATTAATTATAATTCAAAAAGAGTAGAGTCCAATGTAGGTTACGGTTTTTCGTGAACTTACAACTACCCCAAGTTTGTCAAGTTTACAAATAGAGAGCGAAATGCCAATTTCAATCAATCCAATATCAATTATAATTCAAAAAGAGTAGAGTCCAATGTAGGTTACAGTTTTTCGTGAACTTACAACTACCCCAAGTTTGTCAAGTTTACAAATAGAGAGCGAAATGCCAATTTCAATCAATCCAATATGAATTATAATTCAAAAAGAGTAGAGTCCAATGTAGGTTACGGTTTTTCGTGAACTTACAACTACCCCAAGTTTGTCAAGTTTACAAATAGAGAGCGAAATGCCAATTTCAATCAATCCAATATGAATTATAATTCAAAAAGAGTAGAGTCCAATGTAGGTTACAGTTTTTCGTGAACTTACAACTACCCCAAGTTTGTCAAGTTTACAAATAGAGAGCGAAATGCCAATTTCAATCAATCCAATATGAATTATAATTCAAAAAGAGTAGAGTCCAATGTAGGTTACGGTTTTTCGTGAACTTACAACTACCCCAAGTTTGTCAAGTTTACAAATAGAGAGCGAAATGCCAATTTCAATCAATCCAATATGAATTATAATTCAAAAAGAGTAGAGTCCAATGTAGGTTACAGTTTTTCGTGAACTTACAACTACCCCAAGTTTGTCAAGTTTACAAATAGAGAGCGAAATGCCAATTTCAATCAATCCAATATGAATTATAATTCAAAAAGAGTAGAGTCCAATGTAGCTTACAGTTTTTCGTGAACTTACAACTACCCCAAGTTTGTCAAGTTTACAAATAGAGAGCGAAATGCCAATTTCAATCAATCCAATATGAATTATAATTCAAAAAGAGTAGAGTCCAATGTAGGTTACGGTTTTTCGTGAACTTACAACTACCCCAAGTTTGTCAAGTTTACAAATAGAGAGCGAAATGCCAATTTCAATCAATCCAATATGAATTATAATTCAAAAAGAGTAGAGTCCAATGTAGGTTACAGTTTTTCGTGAACTTACAACTACCCCAAGTTTGTCAAGTTTACAAATTGAGACCGAAATGCCAATTTCAATCAATCCAATATTAATTATAATTCAAAAAGAGTAGAGTCCAATGTAGGTTACGGTTTTTCGTGAACTTACAACTACCCCAAGTTTGTCAAGTTTACAAATAGAGAGCGAAATGCCAATTTCAATCAATCCAATATCAATTATAATTCAAAAAGAGTAGAGTCCAATGTAGGTTACAGTTTTTCGTGAACTTACAACTACCCCAAGTTTGTCAAGTTTACAAATAGAGAGCGAAATGCCAATTTCAATCAATCCAATATGAATTATAATTCAAAAAGAGTAGAGTCCAATGTAGGTTACGGTTTTTCGTGAACTTACAACTACCCCAAGTTTGTCAAGTTTACAAATAGAGAGCGAAATGCCAATTTCAATCAATCCAATATGAATTATAATTCAAAAAGAGTAGAGTCCAATGTAGGTTACAGTTTTTCGTGAACTTACAACTACCCCAAGTTTGTCAAGTTTACAAATAGAGAGCGAAATGCCAATTTCAATCAATCCAATATGAATTATAATTCAAAAAGAGTAGAGTCCAATGTAGGTTACAGTTTTTCGTGAACTTACAACTACCCCAAGTTTGTCAAGTTTACAAATAGAGAGCGAAATGCCAATTTCAATCAATCCAATATGAATTATAATTCAAAAAGAGTAGAGTCCAATGTAGGTTACGGTTTTTCGTGAACTTACAACTACTCCAAGTTTGTCAAGTTTACAAATAGAGAGCGAAATGCCAATTTCAATCAATCCAATATGAATTATAATTCAAAAAGAGTAGAGTCCAATGTAGGTTACGGTTTTTCGTGAACTTACAACTACCCCAAGTTTGTCAAGTTTACAAATAGAGAGCGAAATGCCAATTTCAATCAATCCAATATGAATTATAATTCAAAAAGAGTAGAGTCCAATGTAGGTTACAGTTTTTCGTGAACTTACAACTACCCCAAGTTTGTCAAGTTTACAAATAGAGAGCGAAATGCCAATTTCAATCAATCCAATATGAATTATAATTCAAAAAGAGTAGAGTCCAATGTAGGTTACAGTTTTTCGTGAACTTACAACTACCCCAAGTTTGTCAAGTTTACAAATAGAGAGCGAAATGCCAATTTCAATCAATCCAATATGAATTATAATTCAAAAAGAGTAGAGTCCAATGTAGGTTACGGTTTTTCGTGAACTTACAACTACCCCAAGTTTGTCAAGTTTACAAATAGAGAGCGAAATGCCAATTTCAATCAATCCAATATCAATTATAATTCAAAAAGAGTAGAGTCCAATGTAGGTTACGGTTTTTCGTGAACTTACAACTACCCCAAGTTTGTCAAGTTTACAAATAGAGAGCGAAATGCCAATTTCAATCAATCCAATATGAATTATAATTCAAAAAGAGTAGAGTCCAATGTAGGTTACGGTTTTTCGTGAACTTACAACTACCCCAAGTTTGTCAAGTTTACAAATAGAGAGCGAAATGCCAATTTCAATCAATCCAATATGAATTATAATTCAAAAAGAGTAGAGTCCAATGTAGGTTACGGTTTTTCGTGAACTTACAACTACCCCAAGTTTGTCAAGTTTACAAATAGAGAGCGAAATGCCAATTTCAATCAATCCAATATGAATTATAATTCAAAAAGAGTAGAGTCCAATGTAGGTTACAGTTTTTCGTGAACTTACAACTACCCCAAGTTTGTCAAGTTTACAAATAGAGAGCGAAATGCCAATTTCAATCAATCCAATATGAATTATAATTCAAAAAGAGTAGAGTCCAATGTAGGTTACGGTTTTTCGTGAACTTACAACTACCCCAAGTTTGTCAAGTTTACAAATAGAGAGCGAAATGCCAATTTCAATCAATCCAATATCAATTATAATTCAAAAAGAGTAGAGTCCAATGTAGGTTACGGTTTTTCGTGAACTTACAACTACCCCAAGTTTGTCAAGTTTACAAATTGAGAGCGAAATGCCAATTTCAATCAATCCAATATCAATTATAATTCAAAAAGAGTAGAGTCCAATGTAGGTTACGGTTTTTCGTGAACTTACAACTACCCCAAGTTTGTCAAGTTTACAAATAGAGAGCGAAATGCCAATTTCAATCAATCCAATATGAATTATAATTCAAAAAGAGTAGAGTCCAATGTAGGTTACAGTTTTTCGTGAACTTACAACTACCCCAAGTTTGTCAAGTTTACAAATAGAGAGCGAAATGCCAATTTCAATCAATCCAATATGAATTATAATTCAAAAAGAGTAGAGTCCAATGTAGGTTACGGTTTTTCGTGAACTTACAACTACCCCAAGTTTGTCAAGTTTACAAATAGAGAGCGAAATGCCAATTTCAATCAATCCAATATGAATTATAATTCAAAAAGAGTAGAGTCCAATGTAGGTTACGGTTTTTCGTGAACTTACAACTACCCCAAGTTTGTCAAGTTTACAAATAGAGAGCGAAATGCCAATTTCAATCAATCCAATATCAATTATAATTCAAAAAGAGTAGAGTCCAATGTAGGTTACGGTTTTTCGTGAACTTACAACTACCCCAAGTTTGTCAAGTTTACAAATAGAGAGCGAAATGCCAATTTCAATCAATCCAATATCAATTATAATTCAAAAAGAGTAGAGTCCAATGTAGGTTACGGTTTTTCGTGAACTTACAACTACCCCAAGTTTGTCAAGTTTACAAATAGAGAGCGAAATGCCAATTTCAATCAATCCAATATGAATTATAATTCAAAAAGAGTAGAGTCCAATGTAGGTTACGGTTTTTCGTGAACTTACAACTACCCCAAGTTTGTCAAGTTTACAAATTGAGACCGAAATGCCAATTTCAATCAATCCAATATGAATTATAATTCAAAAAGAGTAGAGTCCAATGTAGGTTACGGTTTTTCGTGAACTTACAACTACCCCAAGTTTGTCAAGTTTACAAATTGAGAGCGAAATGCCAATTTCAATCAATCCAATATGAATTATAATTCAAAAAGAGTAGAGTCCAATGTAGGTTACAGTTTTTCGTGAACTTACAACTACCCCAAGTTTGTCAAGTTTACAAATAGAGAGCGAAATGCCAATTTCAATCAATCCAATATGAATTATAATTCAAAAAGAGTAGAGTCCAATGTAGGTTACGGTTTTTCGTGAACTTACAACTACCCCAAGTTTGTCAAGTTTACAAATTGAGACCGAAATGCCAATTTCAATCAATCCAATATGAATTATAATTCAAAAAGAGTAGAGTCCAATGTAGGTTACGGTTTTTCGTGAACTTACAACTACCCCAAGTTTGTCAAGTTTACAAATTGAGACCGAAATGCCAATTTCAATCAATCCAATATGAATTATAATTCAAAAAGAGTAGAGTCCAATGTAGGTTGCGGTTTTTCGTGAACTTACAACTACCCCAAGTTTGTCAAGTTTACAAATAGAGAGCGAAATGCCAATTTCAATCAATCCAATATTAATTATAATTCAAAAAGAGTAGAGTCCAATGTAGGTTACGGTTTTTCGTGAACTTACAACTACCCCAAGTTTGTCAAGTTTACAAATAGAGAGCGAAATGCCAATTTCAATCAATCCAATATGAATTATAATTCAAAAAGAGTAGAGTCCAATGTAGGTTACGGTTTTTCGTGAACTTACAACTACCCCAAGTTTGTCAAGTTTACAAATTGAGACCGAAATGCCAATTTCAATCAATCCAATATGAATTATAATTCAAAAAGAGTAGAGTCCAATGTAGGTTACGGTTTTTCGTGAACTTACAACTACCCCAAGTTTGTCAAGTTTACAAATTGAGACCGAAATGCCAATTTCAATCAATCCAATATGAATTATAATTCAAAAAGAGTAGAGTCCAATGTAGGTTGCGGTTTTTCGTGAACTTACAACTACCCCAAGTTTGTCAAGTTTACAAATAGAGAGCGAAATGCCAATTTCAATCAATCCAATATTAATTATAATTCAAAAAGAGTAGAGTCCAATGTAGGTTGCGGTTTTTCGTGAACTTACAACTACCCCAAGTTTGTCAAGTTTACAAATAGAGAGCGAAATGCCAATTTCAATCAATCCAATATGAATTATAATTCAAAAAGAGTAGAGTCCAATGTAGGTTACGGTTTTTCGTGAACTTACAACTACCCCAAGTTTGTCAAGTTTACAAATTGAGACCGAAATGCCAATTTCAATCAATCCAATATGAATTATAATTCAAAAAGAGTAGAGTCCAATGTAGGTTACGGTTTTTCGTGAACTTACAACTACCCCAAGTTTGTCAAGTTTACAAATTGAGAGCGAAATGCCAATTTCAATCAATCCAATATGAATTATAATTCAAAAAGAGTAGAGTCCAATGTAGGTTACAGTTTTTCGTGAACTTACAACTACCCCAAGTTTGTCAAGTTTACAAATAGAGAGCGAAATGCCAATTTCAATCAATCCAATATGAATTATAATTCAAAAAGAGTAGAGTCCAATGTAGGTTACGGTTTTTCGTGAACTTACAACTACCCCAAGTTTGTCAAGTTTACAAATTGAGACCGAAATGCCAATTTCAATCAATCCAATATGAATTATAATTCAAAAAGAGTAGAGTCCAATGTAGGTTACAGTTTTTCGTGAACTTACAACTACCCCAAGTTTGTCAAGTTTACAAATAGAGAGCGAAATGCCAATTTCAATCAATCCAATATGAATTATAATTCAAAAAGAGTAGAGTCCAATGTAGGTTACGGTTTTTCGTGAACTTACAACTACCCCAAGTTTGTCAAGTTTACAAATTGAGACCGAAATGCCAATTTCAATCAATCCAATATGAATTATAATTCAAAAAGAGTAGAGTCCAATGTAGGTTACAGTTTTTCGTGAACTTACAACTACCCCAAGTTTGTCAAGTTTACAAATAGAGAGCGAAATGCCAATTTCAATCAATCCAATATGAATTATAATTCAAAAAGAGTAGAGTCCAATGTAGGTTACGGTTTTTCGTGAACTTACAACTACCCCAAGTTTGTCAAGTTTACAAATAGAGAGCGAAATGCCAATTTCAATCAATCCAATATGAATTATAATTCAAAAAGAGTAGAGTCCAATGTAGGTTACGGTTTTTCGTGAACTTACAACTACCCCAAGTTTGTCAAGTTTACAAATTGAGACCGAAATGCCAATTTCAATCAATCCAATATGAATTATAATTCAAAAAGAGTAGAGTCCAATGTAGGTTACAGTTTTTCGTGAACTTACAACTACCCCAAGTTTGTCAAGTTTACAAATTGAGACCGAAATGCCAATTTCAATCAATCCAATATGAATTATAATTCAAAAAGAGTAGAGTCCAATGTAGGTTACAGTTTTTCGTGAACTTACAACTACCCCAAGTTTGTCAAGTTTACAAATAGAGAGCGAAATGCCAATTTCAATCAATCCAATATGAATTATAATTCAAAAAGAGTAGAGTCCAATGTAGGTTACAGTTTTTCGTGAACTTACAACTACCCCAAGTTTGTCAAGTTTACAAATTGAGAGCGAAATGCCAATTTCAATCAATCCAATATGAATTATAATTCAAAAAGAGTAGAGTCCAATGTAGGTTACAGTTTTTCGTGAACTTACAACTACCCCAAGTTTGTCAAGTTTACAAATAGAGAGCGAAATGCCAATTTCAATCAATCCAATATGAATTATAATTCAAAAAGAGTAGAGTCCAATGTAGGTTACAGTTTTTCGTGAACTTACAACTACCCCAAGTTTGTCAAGTTTACAAATTGAGAGCGAAATGCCAATTTCAATCAATCCAATATGAATTATAATTCAAAAAGAGTAGAGTCCAATGTAGGTTACGGTTTTTCGTGAACTTACAACTACCCCAAGTTTGTCAAGTTTACAAATAGAGAGCGAAATGCCAATTTCAATCAATCCAATATGAATTATAATTCAAAAAGAGTAGAGTCCAATGTAGGTTACGGTTTTTCGTGAACTTACAACTACCCCAAGTTTGTCAAGTTTACAAATTGAGAGCGAAATGCCAATTTCAATCAATCCAATATGAATTATAATTCAAAAAGAGTAGAGTCCAATGTAGGTTACAGTTTTTCGTGAACTTACAACTACCCCAAGTTTGTCAAGTTTACAAATAGAGAGCGAAATGCCAATTTCAATCAATCCAATATGAATTATAATTCAAAAAGAGTAGAGTCCAATGTAGGTTACGGTTTTTCGTGAACTTACAACTACCCCAAGTTTGTCAAGTTTACAAATTGAGACCGAAATGCCAATTTCAATCAATCCAATATGAATTATAATTCAAAAAGAGTAGAGTCCAATGTAGGTTACGGTTTTTCGTGAACTTACAACTACCCCAAGTTTGTCAAGTTTACAAATTGAGACCGAAATGCCAATTTCAATCAATCCAATATGAATTATAATTCAAAAAGAGTAGAGTCCAATGTAGGTTGCGGTTTTTCGTGAACTTACAACTACCCCAAGTTTGTCAAGTTTACAAATAGAGAGCGAAATGCCAATTTCAATCAATCCAATATCAATTATAATTCAAAAAGAGTAGAGTCCAATGTAGGTTACGGTTTTTCATGAACTTACAACTACCCCAAGTTTGTCAAGTTTACAAATAGAGAGCGAAATGCCAATTTCAATCAATCCAATATGAATTATAATTCAAAAAGAGTAGAGTCCAATGTAGGTTACGGTTTTCCGTGAACTTACAACTACCCCAAGTTTGTCAAGTTTACAAATAGAGAGCGAAATGCCAATTTCAATCAATCCAATATGAATTATAATTCAAAAAGAGTAGAGTCCAATGTAGGTTACAGTTTTTCGTGAACTTACAACTACCCCAAGTTTGTCAAGTTTACAAATAGAGAGCGAAATGCCAATTTCAATCAATCCAATATCAATTATAATTCAAAAAGAGTAGAGTCCAATGTAGGTTACGCTTTTTCATGAACTTACAACTACCCCAAGTTTGTCAAGTTTACAAATAGAGAGCGAAATGCCAATTTCAATCAATCCAATATGAATTATAATTCAAAAAGAGTAGAGTCCAATGTAGGTTACGGTTTTCCGTGAACTTACAACTACCCCAAGTTTGTCAAGTTTACAAATTGAGAGCGAAATGCCAATTTCAATCAATCCAATATGAATTATAATTCAAAAAGAGTAGAGTCCAATGTAGGTTACGGTTTTTCGTGAACTTACAACTACCCCAAGTTTGTCAAGTTTACAAATAGAGACCGAAATGCCAATTTCAATCAATCCAATATGAATTATAATTCAAAAAGAGTAGAGTCCAATGTAGGTTACGGTTTTTCGTGAACTTACAACTACCCCAAGTTTGTCAAGTTTACAAATAGAGACCGAAATGCCAATTTCAATCAATCCAATATTAATTATAATTCAAAAAGAGTAGAGTCCAATGTAGGTTACGGTTTTTCGTGAACTTACAACTACCCCAAGTTTGTCAAGTTTACAAATAGAGACCGAAATGCCAATTTCAATCAATCCAATATGAATTATAATTCAAAAAGAGTAGAGTCCAATGTAGGTTACGGTTTTTCGTGAACTTACAACTACCCCAAGTTTGTCAAGTTTACAAATAGAGACCGAAATGCCAATTTCAATCAATCCAATATTAATTATAATTCAAAAAGAGTAGAGTCCAATGTAGGTTACGGTTTTTCGTGAACTTACAACTACCCCAAGTTTGTCAAGTTTACAAATAGAGACCGAAATGCCAATTTCAATCAATCCAATATGAATTATAATTCAAAAAGAGTAGAGTCCAATGTAGGTTACGGTTTTTCGTGAACTTACAACTACCCCAAGTTTGTCAAGTTTACAAATAGAGAGCGAAATGCCAATTTCAATCAATCCAATATGAATTATAATTCAAAAAGAGTAGAGTCCAATGTAGGTTACGGTTTTTCATGAACTTACAACTACCCCAAGTTTGTCAAGTTTACAAATAGAGAGCGAAATGCCAATTTCAATCAATCCAATATGAATTATAATTCAAAAAGAGTAGAGTCCAATGTAGGTTACAGTTTTTCATGAACTTACAACTACTCCAAGTTTGTCAAGTTTACAAATAGAGAGCGAAATGCCAATTTCAATCAATCCAATATCAATTATAATTCAAAAAGAGTAGAGTCCAATGTAGGTTACAGTTTTTCGTGAACTTACAACTACCCCAAGTTTGTCAAGTTTACAAATAGAGAGCGAAATGCCAATTTCAATCAATCCAATATGAATTATAATTCAAAAAGAGTAGAGTCCAATGTAGGTTACGGTTTTTCGTGAACTTACAACTACCCCAAGTTTGTCAAGTTTACAAATAGAGAGCGAAATGCCAATTTCAATCAATCCAATATGAATTATAATTCAAAAAGAGTAGAGTCCAATGTAGGTTACAGTTTTTCGTGAACTTACAACTACCCCAAGTTTGTCAAGTTTACAAATAGAGAGCGAAATGCCAATTTCAATCAATCCAATATGAATTATAATTCAAAAAGAGTAGAGTCCAATGTAGGTTACAGTTTTTCGTGAACTTACAACTACCCCAAGTTTGTCAAGTTTACAAATAGAGAGCGAAATGCCAATTTCAATCAATCCAATATGAATTATAATTCAAAAAGAGTAGAGTCCAATGTAGGTTACAGTTTTTCGTGAACTTACAACTACCCCAAGTTTGTCAAGTTTACAAATAGAGAGCGAAATGCCAATTTCAATCAATCCAATATCAATTATAATTCAAAAAGAGTAGAGTCCAATGTAGGTTACAGTTTTTCGTGAACTTACAACTACCCCAAGTTTGTCAAGTTTACAAATAGAGAGCGAAATGCCAATTTCAATCAATCCAATATTAATTATAATTCAAAAAGAGTAGAGTCCAAAGTAGGTTACGGTTTTTCGTGAACTTACAACTACCCCAAGTTTGTCAAGTTTACAAATAGAGAGCGAAATGCCAATTTCAATCAATCCAATATGAATTATAATTCAAAAAGAGTAGAGTCCAATGTAGGTTACGGTTTTTCGTGAACTTACAACTACTCCAAGTTTGTCAAGTTTACAAATAGAGAGCGAAATGCCAATTTCAATCAATCCAATATGAATTATAATTCAAAAAGAGTAGAGTCCAATGTAGGTTACGGTTTTTCGTGAACTTACAACTACCCCAAGTTTGTCAAGTTTACAAATAGAGAGCGAAATGCCAATTTCAATCAATCCAATATGAATTATAATTCAAAAAGAGTAGAGTCCAATGTAGGTTACGGTTTTTCGTGAACTTACAACTACCCCAAGTTTGTCAAGTTTACAAATAGAGAGCGAAATGCCAATTTCAATCAATCCAATATGAATTATAATTCAAAAAGAGTAGAGTCCAATGTAGGTTACGGTTTTTCGTGAACTTACAACTACTCCAAGTTTGTCAAGTTTACAAATAGAGAGCGAAATGCCAATTTCAATCAATCCAATATGAATTATAATTCAAAAAGAGTAGAGTCCAATGTAGGTTACGGTTTTTCGTGAACTTACAACTACCCCAAGTTTGTCAAGTTTACAAATAGAGAGCGAAATGCCAATTTCAATCAATCCAATATGAATTATAATTCAAAAAGAGTAGAGTCCAATGTAGGTTACGGTTTTTCGTGAACTTACAACTACCCCAAGTTTGTCAAGTTTACAAATAGAGACCGAAATGCCAATTTCAATCAATCCAATATGAATTATAATTCAAAAAGAGTAGAGTCCAATGTAGGTTACAGTTTTTCATGAACTTACAACTACCCCAAGTTTGTCAAGTTTACAAATAGAGAGCGAAATGCCAATTTCAATCAATCCAATATCAATTATAATTCAAAAAGAGTAGAGTCCAATGTAGGTTACGGTTTTTCGTGAACTTACAACTACCCCAAGTTTGTCAAGTTTACAAATAGAGAGCGAAATGCCAATTTCAATCAATCCAATATCAATTATAATTCAAAAAGAGTAGAGTCCAATGTAGGTTACAGTTTTTCGTGAACTTACAACTACCCCAAGTTTGTCAAGTTTACAAATAGAGAGCGAAATGCCAATTTCAATCAATCCAATATCAATTATAATTCAAAAAGAGTAGAGTCCAATGTAGGTTACAGTTTTTCGTGAACTTACAACTACCCCAAGTTTGTCAAGTTTACAAATAGAGAGCGAAATGCCAATTTCAATCAATCCAATATAAATTATAATTCAAAAAGAGTAGAGTCCAATGTAGGTTACAGTTTTTCGTGAACTTACAACTACCCCAAGTTTGTCAAGTTTACAAATAGAGAGCGAAATGCCAATTTCAATCAATCCAATATAAATTATAATTCAAAAAGAGTAGAGTCCAATGTAGGTTACAGTTTTTCGTGAACTTACAACTACCCCAAGTTTGTCAAGTTTACAAATAGAGAGCGAAATGCCAATTTCAATCAATCCAATATCAATTATAATTCAAAAAGAGTAGAGTCCAATGTAGGTTACAGTTTTTCGTGAACTTACAACTACCCCAAGTTTGTCAAGTTTACAAATAGAGAGCGAAATGCCAATTTCAATCAATCCAATATAAATTATAATTCAAAAAGAGTAGAGTCCAATGTAGGTTACAGTTTTTCGTGAACTTACAACTACCCCAAGTTTGTCAAGTTTACAAATAGAGAGCGAAATGCCAATTTCAATCAATCCAATATGAATTATAATTCAAAAAGAGTAGAGTCCAATGTAGGTTACGGTTTTTCGTGAACTTACAACTACCCCAAGTTTGTCAAGTTTACAAATAGAGAGCGAAATGCCAATTTCAATCAATCCAATATGAATTATAATTCAAAAAGAGTAGAGTCCAATGTAGGTTACGGTTTTTCATGAACTTACAACTACCCCAAGTTTGTCAAGTTCACAAATAGAGAGCGAAATGCCAATTTCAATCAATCCAATATTAATTATAATTCAAAAAGAGTAGAGTCCAATGTAGGTTACAGTTTTTCGTGAACTTACAACTACCCCAAGTTTGTCAAGTTTACAAATAGAGAGCGAAATGCCAATTTCAATCAATCCAATATGAATTATAATTCAAAAAGAGTAGAGTCCAATGTAGGTTACGGTTTTCCGTGAACTTACAACTACCCCAAGTTTGTCAAGTTTACAAATAGAGAGCGAAATGCCAATTTCAATCAATCCAATATCAATTATAATTCAAAAAGAGTAGAGTCCAATGTAGGTTACAGTTTTTCGTGAACTTACAACTACCCCAAGTTTGTCAAGTTTACAAATAGAGAGCGAAATGCCAATTTCAATCAATCCAATATGAATTATAATTCAAAAAGAGTAGAGTCCAATGTAGGTTACGGTTTTCCGTGAACTTACAACTACCCCAAGTTTGTCAAGTTTACAAATAGAGAGCGAAATGCCAATTTCAATCAATCCAATATGAATTATAATTCAAAAAGAGTAGAGTCCAATGTAGGTTACAGTTTTTCGTGAACTTACAACTACCCCAAGTTTGTCAAGTTTACAAATAGAGAGCGAAATGCCAATTTCAATCAATCCAATATGAATTATAATTCAAAAAGAGTAGAGTCCAATGTAGGTTACGGTTTTTCGTGAACTTACAACTACCCCAAGTTTGTCAAGTTTACAAATAGAGAGCGAAATGCCAATTTCAATCAATCCAATATGAATTATAATTCAAAAAGAGTAGAGTCCAATGTAGGTTACAGTTTTTCGTGAACTTACAACTACCCCAAGTTTGTCAAGTTTACAAATTGAGACCGAAATGCCAATTTCAATCAATCCAATATCAATTATAATTCAAAAAGAGTAGAGTCCAATGTAGGTTACGGTTTTTCGTGAACTTACAACTACCCCAAGTTTGTCAAGTTTACAAATTGAGACCGAAATGCCAATTTCAATCAATCCAATATGAATTATAATTCAAAAGGAGTAGAGTCCAATGTAGGTTACGGTTTTTCATGAACTTACAACTACCCCAAGTTTGTCAAGTTCACAAATAGAGAGCGAAATGCCAATTTCAATCAATCCAATATCAATTATAATTCAAAAAGAGTAGAGTCCAATGTAGGTTACAGTTTTTCGTGAACTTACAACTACCCCAAGTTTGTCAAGTTTACAAATAGAGAGCGAAATGCCAATTTCAATCAATCCAATATGAATTATAATTCAAAAAGAGTAGAGTCCAATGTAGGTTACGGTTTTTCGTGAACTTACAACTACCCCAAGTTTGTCAAGTTTACAAATAGAGAGCGAAATGCCAATTTCAATCAATCCAATATCAACTATAATTCAAAAAGAGTAGAGTCCAATGTAGGTTACAGTTTTTCGTGAACTTACAACTACCCCAAGTTTGTCAAGTTTACAAATAGAGAGCGAAATGCCAATTTCAATCAATCCAATATCAATTATAATTCAAAAAGAGTAGAGTCCAATGTAGGTTACAGTTTTTCGTGAACTTACAACTACCCCAAGTTTGTCAAGTTTACAAATAGAGAGCGAAATGCCAATTTCAATCAATCCAATATGAATTATAATTCAAAAAGAGTAGAGTCCAATGTAGGTTACAGTTTTTCGTGAACTTACAACTACCCCAAGTTTGTCAAGTTTACAAATAGAGAGCGAAATGCCAATTTCAATCAATCCAATAAGAATTATAATTCAAAAAGAGTAGAGTCCAATGTAGGTTACAGTTTTTCGTGAACTTACAACTACCCCAAGTTTGTCAAGTTTACAAATAGAGAGCGAAATGCCAATTTCAATCAATCCAATATCAATTATAATTCAAAAAGAGTAGAGTCCAATGTAGGTTACAGTTTTTCGTGAACTTACAACTACCCCAAGTTTGTCAAGTTTACAAATAGAGAGCGAAATGCCAATTTCAATCAATCCAATATGAATTATAATTCAAAAAGAGTAGAGTCCAATGTAGGTTACAGTTTTTCGTGAACTTACAACTACCCCAAGTTTGTCAAGTTTACAAATAGAGAGCGAAATGCCAATTTCAATCAATCCAATATGAATTATAATTCAAAAAGAGTAGAGTCCAATGTAGGTTACAGTTTTTCGTGAACTTACAACTACCCCAAGTTTGTCAAGTTTACAAATAGAGAGCGAAATGCCAATTTCAATCAATCCAATATGAATTATAATTCAAAAAGAGTAGAGTCCAATGTAGGTTACAGTTTTTCGTGAACTTACAACTACCCCAAGTTTGTCAAGTTTACAAATAGAGAGCGAAATGCCAATTTCAATCAATCCAATATCAATTATAATTCAAAAAGAGTAGAGTCCAATGTAGGTTACAGTTTTTCGTGAACTTACAACTACCCCAAGTTTGTCAAGTTTACAAATAGAGAGCGAAATGCCAATTTCAATCAATCCAATATGAATTATAATTCAAAAAGAGTAGAGTCCAATGTAGGTTACGGTTTTTCGTGAACTTACAACTACCCCAAGTTTGTCAAGTTTACAAATAGAGAGCGAAATGCCAATTTCAATCAATCCAATATGAATTATAATTCAAAAAGAGTAGAGTCCAATGTAGGTTACGGTTTTTCGTGAACTTACAACTACCCCAAGTTTGTCAAGTTTACAAATAGAGAGCGAAATGCCAATTTCAATCAATCCAATATGAATTATAATTCAAAAAGAGTAGAGTCCAATGTAGGTTACGGTTTTTCGTGAACTTACAACTACCCCAAGTTTGTCAAGTTTACAAATAGAGAGCGAAATGCCAATTTCAATCAATCCAATATCAATTATAATTCAAAAAGAGTAGAGTCCAATGTAGGTTGCAGTTTTTCGTGAACTTACAACTACCCCAAGTTTGTCAAGTTTACAAATAGAGAGCGAAATGCCAATTTCAATCAATCCAATATGAATTATAATTCAAAAGGAGTAGAGTCCAATGTAGGTTACGGTTTTTCGTGAACTTACAACTACTCCAAGTTTGTCAAGTTTACAAATAGAGAGCGAAATGCCAATTTCAATCAATCCAATATTAATTATAATTCAAAAAGAGTAGAGTCCAATGTAGGTTGCAGTTTTTCGTGAACTTACAACTACCCCAAGTTTGTCAAGTTCACAAATAGAGAGCGAAATGCCAATTTCAATCAATCCAATATGAATTATAATTCAAAAGGAGTAGAGTCCAATGTAGGTTACGGTTTTTCGTGAACTTACAACTACTCCAAGTTTGTCAAGTTTACAAATAGAGAGCGAAATGCCAATTTCAATCAATCCAATATGAATTATAATTCAAAAGGAGTAGAGTCCAATGTAGGTTACGGTTTTTCGTGAACTTACAACTACTCCAAGTTTGTCAAGTTTACAAATAGAGAGCGAAATGCCAATTTCAATCAATCCAATATCAATTATAATTCAAAAAGAGTAGAGTCCAATGTAGGTTGCAGTTTTTCGTGAACTTACAACTACCCCAAGTTTGTCAAGTTTACAAATAGAGAGCGAAATGCCAATTTCAATCAATCCAATATTAATTATAATTCAAAAAGAGTAGAGTCCAATGTAGGTTACGGTTTTTCGTGAACTTACAACTACCCCAAGTTTGTCAAGTTTACAAATAGAGAGCGAAATGCCAATTTCAATCAATCCAATATGAATTATAATTCAAAAAGAGTAGAGTCCAATGTAGGTTACGGTTTTTCGTGAACTTACAACTACCCCAAGTTTGTCAAGTTTACAAATAGAGAGCGAAATGCCAATTTCAATCAATCCAATATGAATTATAATTCAAAAAGAGTAGAGTCCAATGTAGGTTACAGTTTTTCGTGAACTTACAACTACCCCAAGTTTGTCAAGTTTACAAATAGAGAGCGAAATGCCAATTTCAATCAATCCAATATTAATTATAATTCAAAAAGAGTAGAGTCCAATGTAGGTTACGGTTTTTCGTGAACTTACAACTACCCCAAGTTTGTCAAGTTTACAAATAGAGAGCGAAATGCCAATTTCAATCAATCCAATATGAATTATAATTCAAAAAGAGTAGAGTCCAATGTAGGTTACGGTTTTTCGTGAACTTACAACTACCCCAAGTTTGTCAAGTTTACAAATAGAGAGCGAAATGCCAATTTCAATCAATCCAATATCAATTATAATTCAAAAAGAGTAGAGTCCAATGTAGGTTGCAGTTTTTCGTGAACTTACAACTACCCCAAGTTTGTCAAGTTTACAAATAGAGAGCGAAATGCCAATTTCAATCAATCCAATATGAATTATAATTCAAAAAGAGTAGAGTCCAATGTAGGTTACGGTTTTTCGTGAACTTACAACTACCCCAAGTTTGTCAAGTTTACAAATAGAGAGCGAAATGCCAATTTCAATCAATCCAATATGAATTATAATTCAAAAAGAGTAGAGTCCAATGTAGGTTACAGTTTTTCGTGAACTTACAACTACCCCAAGTTTGTCAAGTTCACAAATAGAGAGCGAAATGCCAATTTCAATCAATCCAATATGAATTATAATTCAAAAGGAGTAGAGTCCAATGTAGGTTACGGTTTTTCGTGAACTTACAACTACCCCAAGTTTGTCAAGTTTACAAATAGAGAGCGAAATGCCAATTTCAATCAATCCAATATCAACTATAATTCAAAAAGAGTAGAGTCCAATGTAGGTTACAGTTTTTCGTGAACTTACAACTACCCCAAGTTTGTCAAGTTTACAAATAGAGAGCGAAATGCCAATTTCAATCAATCCAATATCAACTATAATTCAAAAAGAGTAGAGTCCAATGTAGGTTACAGTTTTTCGTGAACTTACAACTACCCCAAGTTTGTCAAGTTTACAAATAGAGAGCGAAATGCCAATTTCAATCAATCCAATATCAATTATAATTCAAAAAGAGTAGAGTCCAATGTAGGTTACAGTTTTTCGTGAACTTACAACTACCCCAAGTTTGTCAAGTTTACAAATAGAGAGCGAAATGCCAATTTCAATCAATCCAATATGAATTATAATTCAAAAAGAGTAGAGTCCAATGTAGGTTACGGTTTTTCGTGAACTTACAACTACCCCAAGTTTGTCAAGTTTACAAATAGAGAGCGAAATGCCAATTTCAATCAATCCAATATGAATTATAATTCAAAAAGAGTAGAGTCCAATGTAGGTTACAGTTTTTCGTGAACTTACAACTACCCCAAGTTTGTCAAGTTTACAAATTGAGACCGAAATGCCAATTTCAATCAATCCAATATGAATTATAATTCAAAAAGAGTAGAGTCCAATGTAGGTTACGGTTTTTCGTGAACTTACAACTACCCCAAGTTTGTCAAGTTTACAAATAGAGAGCGAAATGCCAATTTCAATCAATCCAATATGAATTATAATTCAAAAAGAGTAGAGTCCAATGTAGGTTACGGTTTTTCGTGAACTTACAACTACCCCAAGTTTGTCAAGTTTACAAATAGAGAGCGAAATGCCAATTTCAATCAATCCAATATGAATTATAATTCAAAAAGAGTAGAGTCCAATGTAGGTTACGGTTTTTCATGAACTTACAACTACTCCAAGTTTGTCAAGTTTACAAATAGAGAGCGAAATGCCAATTTCAATCAATCCAATATTAATTATAATTCAAAAAGAGTAGAGTCCAATGTAGGTTACGGTTTTTCGTGAACTTACAACTACCCCAAGTTTGTCAAGTTTACAAATAGAGAGCGAAATGCCAATTTCAATCAATCCAATATGAATTATAATTCAAAAAGAGTAGAGTCCAATGTAGGTTACAGTTTTTCGTGAACTTACAACTACCCCAAGTTTGTCAAGTTTACAAATAGAGAGCGAAATGCCAATTTCAATCAATCCAATATTAATTATAATTCAAAAAGAGTAGAGTCCAATGTAGGTTACAGTTTTTCGTGAACTTACAACTACCCCAAGTTTGTCAAGTTTACAAATAGAGAGCGAAATGCCAATTTCAATCAATCCAATATTAATTATAATTCAAAAAGAGTAGAGTCCAATGTAGGTTACAGTTTTTCGTGAACTTACAACTACCCCAAGTTTGTCAAGTTTACAAATAGAGAGCGAAATGCCAATTTCAATCAATCCAATATTAATTATAATTCAAAAAGAGTAGAGTCCAATGTAGGTTACAGTTTTTCGTGAACTTACAACTACCCCAAGTTTGTCAAGTTTACAAATAGAGAGCGAAATGCCAATTTCAATCAATCCAATATCAACTATAATTCAAAAGGAGTAGAGTCCAATGTAGGTTACGGTTTTTCGTGAACTTACAACTACCCCAAGTTTGTCAAGTTTACAAATTGAGACCGAAATGCCAATTTCAATCAATCCAATATGAATTATAATTCAAAAAGAGTAGAGTCCAATGTAGGTTACAGTTTTTCGTGAACTTACAACTACCCCAAGTTTGTCAAGTTTACAAATAGAGAGCGAAATGCCAATTTCAATCAATCCAATATGAATTATAATTCAAAAAGAGTAGAGTCCAATGTAGGTTACGGTTTTTCGTGAACTTACAACTACCCCAAGTTTGTCAAGTTTACAAATAGAGAGCGAAATGCCAATTTCAATCAATCCAATATGAATTATAATTCAAAAAGAGTAGAGTCCAATGTAGGTTACGGTTTTTCGTGAACTTACAACTACCCCAAGTTTGTCAAGTTCACAAATAGAGAGCGAAATGCCAATTTCAATCAATCCAATATGAATTATAATTCAAAAAGAGTAGAGTCCAATGTAGGTTACGGTTTTTCATGAACTTACAACTACTCCAAGTTTGTCAAGTTTACAAATAGAGAGCGAAATGCCAATTTCAATCAATCCAATATGAATTATAATTCAAAAAGAGTAGAGTCCAATGTAGGTTACGGTTTTTCGTGAACTTACAACTACCCCAAGTTTGTCAAGTTCACAAATAGAGAGCGAAATGCCAATTTCAATCAATCCAATATTAATTATAATTCAAAAAGAGTAGAGTCCAATGTAGGTTACAGTTTTTCATGAACTTACAACTACCCCAAGTTTGTCAAGTTTACAAATAGAGAGCGAAATGCCAATTTCAATCAATCCAATATGAATTATAATTCAAAAAGAGTAGAGTCCAATGTAGGTTACGGTTTTTCGTGAACTTACAACTACCCCGAGTTTGTCAAGTTTACAAATAGAGAGCGAAATGCCAATTTCAATCAATCCAATATTAATTATAATTCAAAAAGAGTAGAGTCCAATGTAGGTTACAGTTTTTCATGAACTTACAACTACCCCAAGTTTGTCAAGTTTACAAATAGAGAGCGAAATGCCAATTTCAATCAATCCAATATGAATTATAATTCAAAAAGAGTAGAGTCCAATGTAGGTTACGGTTTTTCGTGAACTTACAACTACTCCAAGTTTGTCAAGTTTACAAATAGAGAGCGAAATGCCAATTTCAATCAATCCAATATTAATTATAATTCAAAAAGAGTAGAGTCCAATGTAGGTTACAGTTTTTCATGAACTTACAACTACCCCAAGTTTGTCAAGTTTACAAATAGAGAGCGAAATGCCAATTTCAATCAATCCAATATGAATTATAATTCAAAAAGAGTAGAGTCCAATGTAGGTTACGGTTTTTCGTGAACTTACAACTACCCCGAGTTTGTCAAGTTTACAAATAGAGAGCGAAATGCCAATTTCAATCAATCCAATATGAATTATAATTCAAAAAGAGTAGAGTCCAATGTAGGTTACAGTTTTTCATGAACTTACAACTACCCCAAGTTTGTCAAGTTTACAAATAGAGAGCGAAATGCCAATTTCAATCAATCCAATATTAATTATAATTCAAAAAGAGTAGAGTCCAATGTAGGTTACAGTTTTTCGTGAACTTACAACTACCCCAAGTTTGTCAAGTTCACAAATAGAGAGCGAAATGCCAATTTCAATCAATCCAATATGAATTATAATTCAAAAAGAGTAGAGTCCAATGTAGGTTACAGTTTTTCGTGAACTTACAACTACCCCAAGTTTGTCAAGTTTACAAATAGAGAACGACATGCCAATTTCAATCAATCCAATATTAATTATAATTCAAAAAGAGTAGAGTCCAATGTAGGTTACGGTTTTTCGTGAACTTACAACTACCCCAAGTTTGTCAAGTTTACAAATAGAGAGCGAAATGCCAATTTCAATCAATCCAATATGAATTATAATTCAAAAAGAGTAGAGTCCAATGTAGGTTACAGTTTTTCGTGAACTTACAACTACCCCAAGTTTGTCAAGTTTACAAATAGAGAGCGAAATGCCAATTTCAATCAATCCAATATGAATTATAATTCAAAAAGAGTAGAGTCCAATGTAGGTTACAGTTTTTCGTGAACTTACAACTACCCCAAGTTTGTCAAGTTTACAAATAGAGAGCGAAATGCCAATTTCAATCAATCCAATATGAATTATAATTCAAAAAGAGTAGAGTCCAATGTAGGTTACGGTTTTTCGTGAAATTACAACTACCCCAAGTTTGTCAAGTTTACAAATAGAGAGCGAAATGCCAATTTCAATCAAGTACAATATTGCGTGAAGTTTAAAAAGTGTAGAATTCAATGTAGTTAACTGTTTTAGGGATGTTACAGCTACCCCAGGTTTGTCAAGTTTACAAATAGAGAGCGAAATGCCAATTTCAATCAATCCAATATGAATTATAATTCAAAAAGAGTAGAGTCCAATGTAGGTTGCAGTTTTTCGTGAAATTACAACTACCCCAAGTTTGTCAAGTTTACAAATAGAGAGCGAAATGCCAATTTCAATCAATCCAATATGAATTATAATTCAAAAAGAGTAGAGTCCAATGTAGGTTACAGTTTTTCGTGAACTTACAACTACCCCAAGTTTGTCAAGTTTACAAATAGAGAGCGAAATGCCAATTTCAATCAATCCAATATCAATTATAATTCAAAAAGAGTAGAGTCCAATGTAGGTTACAATTTTTCATGAACTTACAACTACCCCAAGTTTGTCAAGTTTACAAATAGAGAGCGAAATGCCAATTTGAAAAAGAGTAGAGTCCAATGTAGGTTACGGTTTTTCATGAACTTACAACTACCCCAAGTTTGTCAAGTTTACAAATAGAGAGCGAAATGCCAATTTCAATCAATCCAATATCAATTATAATTCAAAAAGAGTAGAGTCCAATGTAGGTTACAATTTTTCATGAACTTACAACTACCCCAAGTTTGTCAAGTTTACAAATAGAGAGCGAAATGCCAATTTCAATCAATCCAATATCAATTATAATTCAAAAAGAGTAGAGTCCAATGTAGGTTACAATTTTTCATGAACTTACAACTACCCCAAGTTTGTCAAGTTTACAAATAGAGAGCGAAATGCCAATTTGAAAAAGAGTAGAGTCCAATGTAGGTTACGGTTTTTCATGAACTTACAACTACTCCAAGTTTGTCAAGTTTACAAATAGAGAGCGAAATGCCAATTTCAATCAATCCAATATGAATTATAATTCAAAAAGAGTAGAGTCCAATGTAGGTTACAATTTTTCATGAACTTACAACTACCCCAAGTTTGTCAAGTTTACAAATAGAGAGCGAAATGCCAATTTCAATCAATCCAATATCAACTATAATTCAAAAAGAGTAGAGTCCAATGTAGGTTGCAGTTTTTCGTGAACTTACAACTACCCCAAGTGTGTCAAGTTTACAAATAGAGAGCGAAATGCCAATTTCAATCAATCCAATATCAATTATAATTCAAAAAGAGTAGAGTCCAATGTAGGTTACAGTTTTTCGTGAACTTACAACTACCCCAAGTTTGTCAAGTTTACAAATAGAGAGCGAAATGCCAATTTCAATCAATCCAATATCAATTATAATTCAAAAAGAGTAGAGTCCAATGTAGGTTACAGTTTTTCGTGAACTTACAACTACCCCAAGTTTGTCAAGTTTACAAATAGAGAGCGAAATGCCAATTTCAATCAATCCAATATGAATTATAATTCAAAAGGAGTAGAGTCCAATGTAGGTTACAGTTTTTTCGTGAACTTACAACTACCCCAAGTTTGTCAAGTTTACAAATAGAGAGCGAAATGCCAATTTCAATCAATCCAATATCAATTATAATTCAAAAAGAGTAGAGTCCAATGTAGGTTACAGTTTTTCGTGAACTTACAACTACCCCAAGTTTGTCAAGTTTACAAATAGAGAGCGAAATGCCAATTTCAATCAATCCAATATGAATTATAATTCAAAAAGAGTAGAGTCCAATGTAGGTTACAGTTTTTCGTGAACTTACAACTACCCCAAGTTTGTCAAGTTTACAAATAGAGAGCGAAATGCCAATTTCAATCAATCCAATATGAATTATAATTCAAAAAGAGTAGAGTCCAATGTAGGTTACAGTTTTTCGTGAACTTACAACTACCCCAAGTTTGTCAAGTTTACAAATAGAGAGCGAAATGCCAATTTCAATCAATCCAATATGAATTATAATTCAAAAAGAGTAGAGTCCAATGTAGGTTACAGTTTTTCATGAACTTACAACTACCCCAAGTTTGTCAAGTTTACAAATTGAGACCGAAATGCCAATTTCAATCAATCCAATATGAATTATAATTCAAAAAGAGTAGAGTCCAATGTAGGTTACGGTTTTTCGTGAACTTACAACTACCCCAAGTTTGTCAAGTTCACAAATAGAGAGCGAAATGCCAATTTCAATCAATCCAATATCAATTATAATTCAAAAAGAGTAGAGTCCAATGTAGGTTACAGTTTTTCGTGAACTTACAACTACCCCAAGTTTGTCAAGTTTACAAATAGAGAGCGAAATGCCAATTTCAATCAATCCAATATGAATTATAATTCAAAAAGAGTAGAGTCCAATGTAGGTTACAGTTTTTCGTGAACTTACAACTACCCCAAGTTTGTCAAGTTTACAAATAGAGAGCGAAATGCCAATTTCAATCAATCCAATATGAATTATAATTCAAAAAGAGTAGAGTCCAATGTAGGTTGCAGTTTTTCGTGAACTTACAACTACCCCAAGTTTGTCAAGTTTACAAATAGAGAGCGAAATGCCAATTTGAAAAAGAGTAGAGTCCAATGTAGGTTACGGTTTTTCATGAACTTACAACTACTCCAAGTTTGTCAAGTTTACAAATAGAGAGCGAAATGCCAATTTCAATCAATCCAATATGAATTATAATTCAAAAAGAGTAGAGTCCAATGTAGGTTACAATTTTTCATGAACTTACAACTACCCCAAGTTTGTCAAGTTTACAAATAGAGAGCGAAATGCCAATTTCAATCAATCCAATATCAACTATAATTCAAAAAGAGTAGAGTCCAATGTAGGTTGCAGTTTTTCGTAAACTTACAACTACCCCAAGTTTGTCAAGTTTACAAATAGAGAGCGAAATGCCAATTTCAATCAATCCAATATAAATTATAAAACAAGTAGAGTCCAATGTAGGTTACAGTTTTTCGTGAACTTACAACTACCCCAAGTTTGTCAAGTTTACAAATAGAGAGCGAAATGCCAATTTCAATCAATCCAATATGAATTATAATTCAAAAAGAGTAGAGTCCAATGTAGGTTACAGTTTTTCGTGAACTTACAACTACCCCAAGTTTGTCAAGTTTACAAATAGAGAGCGAAATGCCAATTTCAATCAATCCAATATCAACTATAATTCAAAAAGAGTAGAGTCCAATGTAGGTTGCAGTTTTTCGTGAACTTACAACTACCCCAAGTTTGTCAAGTTTACAAATAGAGAGCGAAATGCCAATTTCAATCAATCCAATATAAATTATAATTCAAAAAGAGTAGAGTCCAATGTAGGTTACAGTTTTTCGTGAACTTACAACTACCCCAAGTTTGTCAAGTTTACAAATAGAGAGCGAAATGCCAATTTCAATCAATCCAATATGAATTATAATTCAAAAAGAGTAGAGTCCAATGTAGGTTACAGTTTTTCGTGAACTTACAACTACCCCAAGTTTGTCAAGTTTACAAATAGAGAGCGAAATGCCAATTTCAATCAATCCAATATTAATTATAATTCAAAAAGAGTAGAGTCCAATGTAGGTTACAGTTTTTCGTGAACTTACAACTACCCCAAGTTTGTCAAGTTTACAAATAGAGAGCGAAATGCCAATTTCAATCAATCCAATATCAATTATAATTCAAAAAGAGTAGAGTCCAATGTAGGTTGCAGTTTTTCGTGAAATTACAACTACCCCAAGTTTGTCAAGTTTACAAATTGAGACCGAAATGCCAATTTCAATCAATCCAATATTAATTATAATTCAAAAAGAGTAGAGTCCAATGTAGGTTACAGTTTTTCGTGAACTTACAACTACCCCAAGTTTGTCAAGTTTACAAATAGAGAGCGAAATGCCAATTTCAATCAATCCAATATCAATTATAATTCAAAAAGAGTAGAGTCCAATGTAGGTTGCAGTTTTTCGTGAACTTACAACTACCCCAAGTTTGTCAAGTTTACAAATAGAGAGCGAAATGCCAATTTCAATCAATCCAATATTAATTATAATTCAAAAAGAGTAGAGTCCAATGTAGGTTACAGTTTTTCGTGAACTTACAACTACCCCAAGTTTGTCAAGTTTACAAATAGAGAGCGAAATGCCAATTTCAATCAATCCAATATCAATTATAATTCAAAAAGAGTAGAGTCCAATGTAGGTTGCAGTTTTTCGTGAACTTACAACTACCCCAAGTTTGTCAAGTTTACAAATAGAGAGCGAAATGCCAATTTCAATCAATCCAATATCAATTATAATTCAAAAAGAGTAGAGTCCAATGTAGGTTGCAGTTTTTCGTGAACTTACAACTACCCCAAGTTTGTCAAGTTTACAAATAGAGAGCGAAATGCCAATTTCAATCAATCCAATATGAATTATAATTCAAAAAGAGTAGAGTCCAATGTAGGTTACAGTTTTTCGTGAACTTACAACTACCCCAAGTTTGTCAAGTTTACAAATAGAGAGCGAAATGCCAATTTCAATCAATCCAATATCAATTATAATTCAAAAAGAGTAGAGTCCAATGTAGGTTGCAGTTTTTCGTGAAATTACAACTACCCCAAGTTTGTCAAGTTTACAAATTGAGACCGAAATGCCAATTTCAATCAATCCAATATTAATTATAATTCAAAAAGAGTAGAGTCCAATGTAGGTTACAGTTTTTCGTGAACTTACAACTACCCCAAGTTTGTCAAGTTTACAAATAGAGAGCGAAATGCCAATTTCAATCAATCCAATATCAATTATAATTCAAAAAGAGTAGAGTCCAATGTAGGTTGCAGTTTTTCGTGAACTTACAACTACCCCAAGTTTGTCAAGTTTACAAATAGAGAGCGAAATGCCAATTTCAATCAATCCAATATTAATTATAATTCAAAAAGAGTAGAGTCCAATGTAGGTTACAGTTTTTCGTGAACTTACAACTACCCCAAGTTTGTCAAGTTTACAAATAGAGAGCGAAATGCCAATTTCAATCAATCCAATATCAATTATAATTCAAAAAGAGTAGAGTCCAATGTAGGTTGCAGTTTTTCGTGAACTTACAACTACCCCAAGTTTGTCAAGTTTACAAATAGAGAGCGAAATGCCAATTTCAATCAATCCAATATCAACTATAATTCAAAAAGAGTAGAGTCCAATGTAGGTTGCAGTTTTTCGTGAACTTACAACTACCCCAAGTTTGTCAAGTTTACAAATAGAGAGCGAAATGCCAATTTCAATCAATCCAATATAAATTATAATTCAAAAAGAGTAGAGTCCAATGTAGGTTACAGTTTTTCGTGAACTTACAACTACCCCAAGTTTGTCAAGTTTACAAATAGAGAGCGAAATGCCAATTTCAATCAATCCAATATGAATTATAATTCAAAAAGAGTAGAGTCCAATGTAGGTTACAGTTTTTCGTGAACTTACAACTACCCCAAGTTTGTCAAGTTTACAAATAGAGAGCGAAATGCCAATTTCAATCAATCCAATATTAATTATAATTCAAAAAGAGTAGAGTCCAATGTAGGTTACAGTTTTTCGTGAACTTACAACTACCCCAAGTTTGTCAAGTTTACAAATAGAGAGCGAAATGCAAATTTCAATCAATCCAATATGAATTATAATTCAAAAAGAGTAGAGTCCAATGTAGGTTACAGTTTTTCGTGAACTTACAACTACCCCAAGTTCGTCAAGTTTACAAATAGAGAGCGAAATGCCAATTTCAATCAATCCAATATTAATTATAATTCAAAAAGAGTAGAGTCCAATGTAGGTTACAGTTTTTCGTGAACTTACAACTACCCCAAGTTTGTCAAGTTTACAAATAGAGAGCGAAATGCCAATTTCAATCAATCCAATATGAATTATAATTCAAAAAGAGTAGAGTCCAATGTAGGTTACAGTTTTTCGTGAACTTACAACTACCCCAAGTTTGTCAAGTTTACAAATAGAGAGCGAAATGCCAATTTCAATCAATCCAATATTAATTATAATTCAAAAAGAGTAGAGTCCAATGTAGGTTACAGTTTTTCGTGAACTTACAACTACCCCAAGTTTGTCAAGTTTACAAATAGAGAGCGAAATGCCAATTTCAATCAATCCAATATTAATTATAATTCAAAAAGAGTAGAGTCCAATGTAGGTTACAGTTTTTCGTGAACTTACAACTACCCCAAGTTTGTCAAGTTTACAAATAGAGAGCGAAATGCCAATTTCAATCAATCCAATATAAATTATAATTCAAAAAGAGTAGAGTCCAATGTAGGTTACAGTTTTTCGTGAACTTACAACTACCCCAAGTTTGTCAAGTTTACAAATAGAGAGCGAAATGCCAATTTCAATCAATCCAATATGAATTATAATTCAAAAAGAGTAGAGTCCAATGTAGGTTACAGTTTTTCGTGAACTTACAACTACCCCAAGTTTGTCAAGTTTACAAATAGAGAGCGAAATGCCAATTTCAATCAATCCAATATTAATTATAATTCAAAAAGAGTAGAGTCCAATGTAGGTTACAGTTTTTCGTGAACTTACAACTACCCCAAGTTTGTCAAGTTTACAAATAGAGAGCGAAATGCAAATTTCAATCAATCCAATATGAATTATAATTCAAAAAGAGTAGAGTCCAATGTAGGTTACAGTTTTTCGTGAACTTACAACTACCCCAAGTTCGTCAAGTTTACAAATAGAGAGCGAAATGCCAATTTCAATCAATCCAATATTAATTATAATTCAAAAAGAGTAGAGTCCAATGTAGGTTACAGTTTTTCGTGAACTTACAACTACCCCAAGTTTGTCAAGTTTACAAATAGAGAGCGAAATGCCAATTTCAATCAATCCAATATGAATTATAATTCAAAAAGAGTAGAGTCCAATGTAGGTTACAGTTTTTCGTGAACTTACAACTACCCCAAGTTTGTCAAGTTTACAAATAGAGAGCGAAATGCCAATTTCAATCAATCCAATATTAATTATAATTCAAAAAGAGTAGAGTCCAATGTAGGTTACAGTTTTTCGTGAACTTACAACTACCCCAAGTTTGTCAAGTTTACAAATAGAGAGCGAAATGCCAATTTCAATCAATCCAATATTAATTATAATTCAAAAAGAGTAGAGTCCAATGTAGGTTACAGTTTTTCGTGAACTTACAACTACCCCAAGTTTGTCAAGTTTACAAATAGAGAGCGAAATGCCAATTTCAATCAATCCAATATGAATTATAATTCAAAAAGAGTAGAGTCCAATGTAGGTTACAGTTTTTCGTGAACTTACAACTACCCCAAGTTTGTCAAGTTTACAAATAGAGAGCGAAATGCCAATTTCAATCAATCCAATATTAATTATAATTCAAAAAGAGTAGAGTCCAATGTAGGTTACAGTTTTTCGTGAACTTACAACTACCCCAAGTTTGTCAAGTTTACAAATAGAGAGCGAAATGCCAATTTCAATCAATCCAATATGAATTATAATTCAAAAGGAGTAGAGTCCAATGTAGGTTACAGTTTTTCGTGAACTTACAACTACCCCAAGTTTGTCAAGTTTACAAATAGAGAGCGAAATGCCAATTTCAATCAATCCAATATCAATTATAATTCAAAAAGAGTAGAGTCCAATGTAGGTTACAGTTTTTCGTGAACTTACAACTACCCCAAGTTTGTCAAGTTTACAAATAGAGAGCGAAATGCCAATTTCAATCAATCCAATATGAATTATAATTCAAAAGGAGTAGAGTCCAATGTAGGTTACAGTTTTTCGTGAACTTACAACTACCCCAAGTTTGTCAAGTTTACAAATAGAAAGCGAAATGCCAATTTCAATCAATCCAATATAAATTATAATTCAAAAGGAGTAGAGTCCAATGTAGGTTACAGTTTTTCGTGAACTTACAACTACCCCAAGTTTGTCAAGTTTACAAATAGAGAGCGAAATGCCAATTTCAATCAATCCAATATGAATTATAATTCAAAAGGAGTAGAGTCCAATGTAGGTTACAGTTTTTTCGTGAACTTACAACTACCCCAAGTTTGTCAAGTTTACAAATAGAGAGCGAAATGCCAATTTCAATCAATCCAATATCAATTATAATTCAAAAAGAGTAGAGTCCAATGTAGGTTACAGTTTTTCGTGAACTTACAACTACCCCAAGTTTGTCAAGTTTACAAATAGAGAGCGAAATGCCAATTTCAATCAATCCAATATGAATTATAATTCAAAAGGAGTAGAGTCCAATGTAGGTTACAGTTTTTCGTGAACTTACAACTACCCCAAGTTTGTCAAGTTTACAAATAGAGAGCGAAATGCCAATTTGAAAAAGAGTAGAGTCCAATGTAGGTTACGGTTTTTCATGAACTTACAACTACTCCAAGTTTGTCAAGTTTACAAATAGAGAGCGAAATGCCAATTTCAATCAATCCAATATGAATTATAATTCAAAAAGAGTAGAGTCCAATGTAGGTTACAATTTTTCATGAACTTACAACTACCCCAAGTTTGTCAAGTTTACAAATAGAGAGCGAAATGCCAATTTCAATCAATCCAATATCAACTATAATTCAAAAAGAGTAGAGTCCAATGTAGGTTGCAGTTTTTCGTGAACTTACAACTACCCCAAGTTTGTCAAGTTTACAAATAGAGAGCGAAATGCCAATTTCAATCAATCCAATATAAATTATAAAACAAGTAGAGTCCAATGTAGGTTACAGTTTTTCGTGAACTTACAACTACCCCAAGTTTGTCAAGTTTACAAATAGAGAGCGAAATGCCAATTTCAATCAATCCAATATGAATTATAATTCAAAAAGAGTAGAGTCCAATGTAGGTTACAGTTTTTCGTGAACTTACAACTACCCCAAGTTTGTCAAGTTTACAAATAGAGAGCGAAATGCCAATTTCAATCAATCCAATATCAATTATAATTCAAAAAGAGTAGAGTCCAATGTAGGTTGCAGTTTTTCGTGAAATTACAACTACCCCAAGTTTGTCAAGTTTACAAATTGAGACCGAAATGCCAATTTCAATCAATCCAATATTAATTATAATTCAAAAAGAGTAGAGTCCAATGTAGGTTACAGTTTTTCGTGAACTTACAACTACCCCAAGTTTGTCAAGTTTACAAATAGAGAGCGAAATGCCAATTTCAATCAATCCAATATCAATTATAATTCAAAAAGAGTAGAGTCCAATGTAGGTTGCAGTTTTTCGTGAACTTACAACTACTCCAAGTTTGTCAAGTTTACAAATAGAGAGCGAAATGCCAATTTCAATCAATCCAATATTAATTATAATTCAAAAAGAGTAGAGTCCAATGTAGGTTACAGTTTTTCGTGAACTTACAACTACCCCAAGTTTGTCAAGTTTACAAATAGAGAGCGAAATGCCAATTTCAATCAATCCAATATCAATTATAATTCAAAAAGAGTAGAGTCCAATGTAGGTTGCAGTTTTTCGTGAAATTACAACTACCCCAAGTTTGTCAAGTTTACAAATAGAGAGCGAAATGCCAATTTCAATCAATCCAATATGAATTATAATTCAAAAAGAGTAGAGTCCAATGTAGGTTACGGTTTTTCATGAACTTACAACTACTCCAAGTTTGTCAAGTTTACAAATAGAGAGCGAAATGCCAATTTCAATCAATCCAATATTAATTATAATTCAAAAAGAGTAGAGTCCAATGTAGGTTACAGTTTTTCGTGAACTTACAACTACCCCAAGTTTGTCAAGTTTACAAATAGAGAGCGAAATGCCAATTTCAATCAATCCAATATCAATTATAATTCAAAAAGAGTAGAGTCCAATGTAGGTTGCAGTTTTTCGTGAACTTACAACTACCCCAAGTTTGTCAAGTTTACAAATAGAGAGCGAAATGCCAATTTCAATCAATCCAATATTAATTATAATTCAAAAAGAGTAGAGTCCAATGTAGGTTACAGTTTTTCGTGAACTTACAACGATCCCAAGTTTGTCAAGTTTACAAATAGAGAGCGAAATGCCAATTTCAATCAATCCAATATTAATTATAATTCAAAAAGAGTAGAGTCCAATGTAGGTTACAGTTTTTCGTGAACTTACAACGACCCCAAGTTTGTCAAGTTTACAAATAGAGAGCGAAATGCCAATTTCAATCAATCCAATATTAATTATAATTCAAAAAGAGTAGAGTCCAATGTAGGTTACAGTTTTTCGTGAACTTACAACTACCCCAAGTTTGTCAAGTTTACAAATAGAGAGCGAAATGCCAATTTCAATCAATCCAATATGAATTATAATTCAAAAAGAGTAGAGTCCAATGTAGGTTACAGTTTTTCGTGAACTTACAACTACCCCAAGTTTGTCAAGTTTACAAATAGAGAGCGAAATGCCAATTTCAATCAATCCAATATTAATTATAATTCAAAAAGAGTAGAGTCCAATGTAGGTTGCAGTTTTTCGTGAACTTACAACTACCCCAAGTTTGTCAAGTTTACAAATAGAGAGCGAAATGCCAATTTCAATCAATCCAATATTAATTATAATTCAAAAAGAGTAGAGTCCAATGTAGGTTACAGTTTTTCGTGAACTTACAACTACCCCAAGTTTGTCAAGTTTACAAATAGAGAGCGAAATGCCAATTTCAATCAATCCAATATTAATTATAATTCAAAAAGAGTAGAGTCCAATGTAGGTTACAGTTTTTCGTGAACTTACAACTACCCCAAGTTTGTCAAGTTTACAAATAGAGAGCGAAATGCCAATTTCAATCAATCCAATATCAATTATAATTCAAAAAGAGTAGAGTCCAATGTAGGTTACAGTTTTTCGTGAACTTACAACTACCCCAAGTTTGTCAAGTTTACAAATAGAGAGCGAAATGCCAATTTCAATCAATCCAATATCAATTATAATTCAAAAAGAGTAGAGTCCAATGTAGGTTACAGTTTTTCGTGAACTTACAACTACCCCAAGTTTGTCAAGTTTACAAATAGAGAGCGAAATGCCAATTTCAATCAATCCAATATCAATTATAATTCAAAAAGAGTAGAGTCCAATGTAGGTTGCAGTTTTTCGTGAACTTACAACTACCCCAAGTTTGTCAAGTTTACAAATAGAGAGCGAAATGCCAATTTCAATCAATCCAATATTAATTATAATTCAAAAAGAGTAGAGTCCAATGTAGGTTACAGTTTTTCGTGAACTTACAACTACCCCAAGTTTGTCAAGTTTACAAATAGAGAGCGAAATGCCAATTTCAATCAATCCAATATTAATTATAATTCAAAAAGAGTAGAGTCCAATGTAGGTTACAGTTTTTCGTGAACTTACAACTACCCCAAGTTTGTCAAGTTTACAAATAGAGAGCGAAATGCCAATTTCAATCAATCCAATATCAATTATAATTCAAAAAGAGTAGAGTCCAATGTAGGTTACAGTTTTTCGTGAACTTACAACTACCCCAAGTTTGTCAAGTTTACAAATAGAGAGCGAAATGCCAATTTCAATCAATCCAATATCAATTATAATTCAAAAAGAGTAGAGTCCAATGTAGGTTACAGTTTTTCGTGAACTTACAACTACCCCAAGTTTGTCAAGTTTACAAATAGAGAGCGAAATGCCAATTTCAATCAATCCAATATCAATTATAATTCAAAAAGAGTAGAGTCCAATGTAGGTTGCAGTTTTTCGTGAACTTACAACTACCCCAAGTTTGTCAAGTTTACAAATAGAGAGCGAAATGCCAATTTCAATCAATCCAATATTAATTATAATTCAAAAAGAGTAGAGTCCAATGTAGGTTACAGTTTTTCGTGAACTTACAACGACCCCAAGTTTGTCAAGTTTACAAATAGAGAGCGAAATGCCAATTTCAATCAATCCAATATCAATTATAATTCAAAAAGAGTAGAGTCCAATGTAGGTTGCAGTTTTTCGTGAACTTACAACTACCCCAAGTTTGTCAAGTTTACAAATAGAGAGCGAAATGCCAATTTCAATCAATCCAATATCAATTATAATTCAAAAAGAGTAGAGTCCAATGTAGGTTACAGTTTTTCGTGAACTTACAACTACCCCAAGTTTGTCAAGTTTACAAATAGAGAGCGAAATGCCAATTTCAATCAATCCAATATCAATTATAATTCAAAAAGAGTAGAGTCCAATGTAGGTTACAGTTTTTCGTGAACTTACAACTACCCCAAGTTTGTCAAGTTTACAAATAGAGAGCGAAATGCCAATTTCAATCAATCCAATATCAATTATAATTCAAAAAGAGTAGAGTCCAATGTAGGTTACAGTTTTTCGTGAACTTACAACTACCCCAAGTTTGTCAAGTTTACAAATAGAGAGCGAAATGCCAATTTCAATCAATCCAATATGAATTATAATTCAAAAAGAGTAGAGTCCAATGTAGGTTACAGTTTTTCGTGAACTTACAACTACTCCAAGTTTGTCAAGTTTACAAATAGAGAGCGAAATGCCAATTTCAATCAATCCAATATGAATTATAATTCAAAAGGAGTAGAGTCCAATGTAGGTTACAGTTTTTCGTGAACTTACAACTACCCCAAGTTTGTCAAGTTTACAAATAGAGAACGAAATGCCAATTTCAATCAATCCAATATCAATTATAATTCAAAAAGAGTAGAGTCCAATGTAGGTTACAGTTTTTCGTGAACTTACAACTACCCCAAGTTTGTCAAGTTTACAAATAGAGAGCGAAATGCCAATTTCAATCAATCCAATATGAATTATAATTCAAAAAGAGTAGAGTCCAATGTAGGTTACAGTTTTTCGTGAACTTACAACTACCCCAAGTTTGTCAAGTTTACAAATAGAGAGCGAAATGCCAATTTCAATCAATCCAATATTAATTATAATTCAAAAAGAGTAGAGTCCAATGTAGGTTACAATTTTTCATGAACTTACAACTACCCCAAGTTTGTCAAGTTTACAAATAGAGAGCGAAATGCCAATTTGAAAAAGAGTAGAGTCCAATGTAGGTTACAGTTTTTCGTGAACTTACAACTACCCCAAGTTTGTCAAGTTTACAAATAGAGAGCGAAATGCCAATTTCAATCAATCCAATATCAATTATAATTCAAAAAGAGTAGAGTCCAATGTAGGTTACAGTTTTTCGTGAACTTACAACTACCCCAAGTTTGTCAAGTTTACAAATAGAGAGCGAAATGCCAATTTCAATCAATCCAATATTAATTATAATTCAAAAAGAGTAGAGTCCAATGTAGGTTACAGTTTTTCGTGAACTTACAACTACCCCAAGTTTGTCAAGTTTACAAATAGAGAGCGAAATGCCAATTTCAATCAATCCAATATGAATTATAATTCAAAAAGAGTAGAGTCCAATGTAGGTTACAGTTTTTCGTGAACTTACAACTACCCCAAGTTTGTCAAGTTTACAAATAGAGAGCGAAATGCCAATTTCAATCAATCCAATATGAATTATAATTCAAAAAGAGTAGAGTCCAATGTAGGTTACAGTTTTTCGTGAACTTACAACTACCCCAAGTTTGTCAAGTTTACAAATAGAGAGCGAAATGCCAATTTCAATCAATCCAATATTAATTATAATTCAAAAAGAGTAGAGTCCAATGTAGGTTACAGTTTTTCGTGAACTTACAACTACCCCAAGTTTGTCAAGTTTACAAATAGAGAGCGAAATGCCAATTTCAATCAATCCAATATTAATTATAATTCAAAAAGAGTAGAGTCCAATGTAGGTTACAGTTTTTCGTGAACTTACAACTACCCCAAGTTTGTCAAGTTTACAAATAGAGAGCGAAATGCCAATTTCAATCAATCCAATATGAATTATAATTCAAAAAGAGTAGAGTCCAATGTAGGTTACAGTTTTTCGTGAACTTACAACTACTCCAAGTTTGTCAAGTTTACAAATAGAGAGCGAAATGCCAATTTCAATCAATCCAATATGAATTATAATTCAAAAGGAGTAGAGTCCAATGTAGGTTACAATTTTTCGTGAACTTACAACTACCCCAAGTTTGTCAAGTTTACAAATAGAGAACGAAATGCCAATTTCAATCAATCCAATATCAATTATAATTCAAAAAGAGTAGAGTCCAATGTAGGTTACAGTTTTTCGTGAACTTACAACTACCCCAAGTTTGTCAAGTTTACAAATTGAGACCGAAATGCCAATTTCAATCAATCCAATATAAATTATAATTCAAAAAGAGTAGAGTCCAATGTAGGTTACAGTTTTTCGTGAACTTACAACTACCCCAAGTTTGTCAAGTTTACAAATAGAGAGCGAAATGCCAATTTCAATCAATCCAATATTAATTATAATTCAAAAAGAGTAGAGTCCAATGTAGGTTACAATTTTTCATGAACTTACAACTACCCCAAGTTTGTCAAGTTTACAAATAGAGAGCGAAATGCCAATTTGAAAAAGAGTAGAGTCCAATGTAGGTTACAGTTTTTCGTGAACTTACAACTACCCCAAGTTTGTCAAGTTTACAAATAGAGAGCGAAATGCCAATTTCAATCAATCCAATATCAATTATAATTCAAAAAGAGTAGAGTCCAATGTAGGTTACAGTTTTTCGTGAACTTACAACTACCCCAAGTTTGTCAAGTTTACAAATAGAGAGCGAAATGCCAATTTCAATCAATCCAATATTAATTATAATTCAAAAAGAGTAGAGTCCAATGTAGGTTACAGTTTTTCGTGAACTTACAACTACCCCAAGTTTGTCAAGTTTACAAATAGAGAGCGAAATGCCAATTTCAATCAATCCAATATCAATTATAATTCAAAAAGAGTAGAGTCCAATGTAGGTTGCAGTTTTTCGTGAACTTACAACTACCCCAAGTTTGTCAAGTTTACAAATAGAGAGCGAAATGCCAATTTCAATCAATCCAATATCAACTATAATTCAAAAAGAGTAGAGTCCAATGTAGGTTGCAGTTTTTCGTGAACTTACAACTACCCCAAGTTTGTCAAGTTTACAAATAGAGAGCGAAATGCCAATTTCAATCAATCCAATATAAGTTATAATTCAAAAAGAGTAGAGTCCAATGTAGGTTACAGTTTTTCGTGAACTTACAACTACCCCAAGTTTGTCAAGTTTACAAATAGAGAGCGAAATGCCAATTTCAATCAATCCAATATGAATTATAATTCAAAAAGAGTAGAGTCCAATGTAGGTTACAGTTTTTCGTGAACTTACAACTACCCCAAGTTTGTCAAGTTTACAAATAGAGAGCGAAATGCCAATTTCAATCAATCCAATATTAATTATAATTCAAAAAGAGTAGAGTCCAATGTAGGTTACAGTTTTTCGTGAACTTACAACTACCCCAAGTTTGTCAAGTTTACAAATAGAGAGCGAAATGCAAATTTCAATCAATCCAATATGAATTATAATTCAAAAAGAGTAGAGTCCAATGTAGGTTACAGTTTTTCGTGAACTTACAACTACCCCAAGTTCGTCAAGTTTACAAATAGAGAGCGAAATGCCAATTTCAATCAATCCAATATTAATTATAATTCAAAAAGAGTAGAGTCCAATGTAGGTTACAGTTTTTCGTGAACTTACAACTACCCCAAGTTTGTCATGTTTAAAAATAGAGAGCGAAATGCCAATTTCAATCAATCCAATATCAATTATAATTCAAAAAGAGTAGAGTCCAATGTAGGTTACAGTTTTTCATGAACTTACAACTACCCCAAGTTTGTCAAGTTTACAAATAGAGAGCGAAATGCCAATTTCAATCAATCCAAAATGAATTATAATTCAAAAAGAGTAGAGTCCAATGTAGGTTACAGTTTTTCGTGAACTTACAACTACCCCAAGTTTGTCAAGTTTACAAATAGAGAGCGAAATGCCAATTTCAATCAATCCAATATTAATTATAATTCAAAAAGAGTAGAGTCCAATGTAGGTTACAGTTTTTCGTGAACTTACAACTACCCCAAGTTTGTCAAGTTTACAAATAGAGAGCGAAATGCCAATTTCAATCAATCCAATATGAATTATAATTCAAAAGGAGTAGAGTCCAATGTAGGTTACAGTTTTTCGTGAACTTACAACTACCCCAAGTTTGTCAAGTTTACAAATAGAGAGCGAAATGCCAATTTCAATCAATCCAATATCAATTATAATTCAAAAAGAGTAGAGTCCAATGTAGGTTACAGTTTTTCGTGAACTTACAACTACCCCAAGTTTGTCAAGTTTACAAATAGAGAGCGAAATGCCAATTTCAATCAATCCAATATGAATTATAATTCAAAAGGAGTAGAGTCCAATGTAGGTTACAGTTTTTCGTGAACTTACAACTACCCCAAGTTTGTCATGTTTAAAAATAGAGAGCGAAATGCCAATTTCAATCAATCCAATATCAATTATAATTCAAAAAGAGTAGAGTCCAATGTAGGTTACAGTTTTTCATGAACTTACAACTACCCCAAGTTTGTCAAGTTTACAAATAGAGAGCGAAATGCCAATTTCAATCAATCCAAAATGAATTATAATTCAAAAAGAGTAGAGTCCAATGTAGGTTACAGTTTTTCGTGAACTTACAACTACCCCAAGTTTGTCAAGTTTACAAATAGAGAGCGAAATGCCAATTTCAATCAATCCAATATTAATTATAATTCAAAAAGAGTAGAGTCCAATGTAGGTTACAGTTTTTCGTGAACTTACAACTACCCCAAGTTTGTCAAGTTTACAAATAGAGAGCGAAATGCCAATTTCAATCAATCCAATATGAATTATAATTCAAAAGGAGTAGAGTCCAATGTAGGTTACAGTTTTTCGTGAACTTACAACTACCCCAAGTTTGTCAAGTTTACAAATAGAGAGCGAAATGCCAATTTCAATCAATCCAATATCAATTATAATTCAAAAAGAGTAGAGTCCAATGTAGGTTACAGTTTTTCGTGAACTTACAACTACCCCAAGTTTGTCAAGTTTACAAATAGAGAGCGAAATGCCAATTTCAATCAATCCAATATGAATTATAATTCAAAAGGAGTAGAGTCCAATGTAGGTTACAGTTTTTCGTGAACTTACAACTACCCCAAGTTTGTCAAGTTTACAAATAGAAAGCGAAATGCCAATTTCAATCAATCCAATATAAATTATAATTCAAAAGGAGTAGAGTCCAATGTAGGTTACAGTTTTTCGTGAACTTACAACTACCCCAAGTTTGTCAAGTTTACAAATAGAGAGCGAAATGCCAATTTCAATCAATCCAATATGAATTATAATTCAAAAGGAGTAGAGTCCAATGTAGGTTACAGTTTTTTCGTGAACTTACAACTACCCCAAGTTTGTCAAGTTTACAAATAGAGAGCGAAATGCCAATTTCAATCAATCCAATATCAATTATAATTCAAAAAGAGTAGAGTCCAATGTAGGTTACAGTTTTTCGTGAACTTACAACTACCCCAAGTTTGTCAAGTTTACAAATAGAGAGCGAAATGCCAATTTCAATCAATCCAATATGAATTATAATTCAAAAGGAGTAGAGTCCAATGTAGGTTACAGTTTTTCGTGAACTTACAACTACCCCAAGTTTGTCAAGTTTACAAATAGAGAGCGAAATGCCAATTTCAATCAAGTACAATATTGCGTGAAGTTTAAAAAGTGTAGAATTCAATGTAGTTAACTGTTTTAGGGATGTTACAGCTACCCCAGGTTTGTCAAGTTTACAAATAGAGAGCGAAATGCCAATTTCAATCAATCCAATATGAATTATAATTCAAAAAGAGTAGAGTACAATGTAGGTTACAGTTTTTCGTGAACTTACAACTACCCCAAGTTTGTCAAGTTTACAAATAGAGAGCGAAATGCCAATTTGAAAAAGAGTAGAGTCCAATGTAGGTTACGGTTTTTCATGAACTTACAACTACTCCAAGTTTGTCAAGTTTACAAATAGAGAGCGAAATGCCAATTTGAAAAAGAGTAGAGTCCAATGTAGGTTACGGTTTTTCATGAACTTACAACTACTCCAAGTTTGTCAAGTTTACAAATAGAGAGCGAAATGCCAATTTCAATCAATCCAATATGAATTATAATTCAAAAAGAGTAGAGTCCAATGTAGGTTACAATTTTTCATGAACTTACAACTACCCCAAGTTTGTCAAGTTTACAAATAGAGAGCGAAATGCCAATTTCAATCAATCCAATATCAACTATAATTCAAAAAGAGTAGAGTCCAATGTAGGTTGCAGTTTTTCGTGAACTTACAACTACCCCAAGTTTGTCAAGTTTACAAATAGAGAGCGAAATGCCAATTTCAATCAATCCAATATAAATTATAATTCAAAAAGAGTAGAGTCCAATGTAGGTTACAGTTTTTCGTGAACTTACAACTACCCCAAGTTTGTCAAGTTTACAAATAGAGAGCGAAATGCCAATTTCAATCAATCCAATATGAATTATAATTCAAAAAGAGTAGAGTCCAATGTAGGTTACAGTTTTTCGTGAACTTACAACTACCCCAAGTTTGTCAAGTTTACAAATAGAGAGCGAAATGCCAATTTCAATCAATCCAATATTAATTATAATTCAAAAAGAGTAGAGTCCAATGTAGGTTACAGTTTTTCGTGAACTTACAACTACCCCAAGTTTGTCAAGTTTACAAATAGAGAGCGAAATGCCAATTTCAATCAATCCAATATAAATTATAATTCAAAAAGAGTAGAGTCCAATGTAGGTTACAGTTTTTCGTGAACTTACAACTACCCCAAGTTTGTCAAGTTTACAAATAGAGAGCGAAATGCCAATTTCAATCAATCCAATATGAATTATAATTCAAAAAGAGTAGAGTCCAATGTAGGTTACAGTTTTTCGTGAACTTACAACTACCCCAAGTTTGTCAAGTTTACAAATAGAGAGCGAAATGCCAATTTCAATCAATCCAATATTAATTATAATTCAAAAAGAGTAGAGTCCAATGTAGGTTACAGTTTTTCGTGAACTTACAACTACCCCAAGTTTGTCAAGTTTACAAATAGAGAGCGAAATGCCAATTTCAATCAATCCAATATCAATTATAATTCAAAAAGAGTTGAGTCCAATGTAGGTTGCAGTTTTTCGTGAAATTACAACTACCCCGAGTTTGTCAAGTTTACAAATTGAGACCGAAATGCCAATTTCAATCAATCCAATATTAATTATAATTCAAAAAGAGTAGAGTCCAATGTAGGTTACAGTTTTTCGTGAACTTACAACTACCCCAAGTTTGTCAAGTTTACAAATAGAGAGCGAAATGCCAATTTCAATCAATCCAATATCAATTATAATTCAAAAAGAGTAGAGTCCAATGTAGGTTGCAGTTTTTCGTGAACTTACAACTACCCCAAGTTTGTCAAGTTTACAAATAGAGAGCGAAATGCCAATTTCAATCAATCCAATATTAATTATAATTCAAAAAGAGTAGAGTCCAATGTAGGTTACAGTTTTTCGTGAACTTACAACTACCCCAAGTTTGTCAAGTTTACAAATAGTGAACGAAATGCCAATTTCAATCAATCCAATATGAATTATAATTCAAAAAGAGTAGAGTCCAATGTAGGTTACAGTTTTTCGTGAACTTACAACTACCCCGAGTTTGTCAAGTTTACAAATAGAGAGCGAAATGCCAATTTCAATCAATCCAATATGAATTATAATTCAAAAGGAGTAGAGTCCAATGTAGGTTACAGTTTTTCGTGAACTTACAACTACCCCAAGTTTGTCAAGTTTACAAATAGAGAGCGAAATGCCAATTTCAATCAATCCAATATCAATTATAATTCAAAAAGAGTAGAGTCCAATGTAGGTTACGGTTTTTCATGAACTTACAACTACTCCAAGTTTGTCAAGTTTACAAATAGAGAGCGAAATGCCAATTTCAATCAATCCAATATGAATTATAATTCAAAAAGAGTAGAGTCCAATGTAGGTTACAGTTTTTCGTGAACTTACAACTACCCCAAGTTTGTCAAGTTTACAAATAGAGAGCGAAATGCCAATTTCAATCAATCCAATATTAATTATAATTCAAAAAGAGTAGAGTCCAATGTAGGTTACGGTTTTTCGTGAACTTACAACTACCCCAAGTTTGTCAAGTTTACAAATTGAGAGCGAAATGCCAATTTCAATCAATCCAATATTAATTATAATTCAAAAAGAGTAGAGTCCAATGTAGGTTACAGTTTTTCATGAACTTACAACTACCCCAAGTTTGTCAAGTTTACAAATTGAGACCGAAATGCCAATTTCAATCAATCCAATATAAATTATAATTCAAAAAGAGTAGAGTCCAATGTAGGTTACAGTTTTTCGTGAACTTACAACTACCCCAAGTTTGTCAAGTTTACAAATAGAGAGCGAAATGCCAATTTCAATCAATCCAATATCAATTATAATTCAAAAAGAGTAGAGTCCAATGTAGGTTACGGTTTTTCGTGAACTTACAACTACCCCAAGTTTGTCAAGTTTACAAATAGAGAGCGAAATGCCAATTTCAATCAATCCAATATGAATTATAATTCAAAAAGAGTAGAGTCCAATGTAGGTTACAGTTTTTCGTGAACTTACAACTACCCCAAGTTTGTCAAGTTTACAAATAGAGAGCGAAATGCCAATTTCAATCAATCCAATATGAATTATAATTCAAAAAGAGTAGAGTCCAATGTAGGTTACGGTTTTTCGTGAACTTACAACTACCCCAAGTTTGTCAAGTTTACAAATTGAGAGCGAAATGCCAATTTCAATCAATCCAATATTAATTATAATTCAAAAAGAGTAGAGTCCAATGTAGGTTACGGTTTTTCGTGAACTTACAACTACCCCAAGTTTGTCAAGTTTACAAATAGAGAGCGAAATGCCAATTTCAATCAATCCAATATGAATTATAATTCAAAAAGAGTAGAGTCCAATGTAGGTTACAGTTTTTCGTGAACTTACAACTACCCCAAGTTTGTCAAGTTTACAAATAGAGAGCGAAATGCCAATTTCAATCAATCCAATATGAATTATAATTCAAAAAGAGTAGAGTCCAATGTAGGTTACGGTTTTTCGTGAACTTACAACTACCCCAAGTTTGTCAAGTTTACAAATTGAGAGCGAAATGCCAATTTCAATCAATCCAATATGAATTATAATTCAAAAAGAGTAGAGTCCAATGTAGGTTACAGTTTTTCGTGAACTTACAACTACCCCAAGTTTGTCAAGTTTACAAATAGAGAGCGAAATGCCAATTTCAATCAATCCAATATCAATTATAATTCAAAAAGAGTAGAGTCCAATGTAGGTTACGGTTTTTCGTGAACTTACAACTACCCCAAGTTTGTCAAGTTTACAAATAGAGAGCGAAATGCCAATTTCAATCAATCCAATATGAATTATAATTCAAAAAGAGTAGAGTCCAATGTAGGTTACAGTTTTTCGTGAACTTACAACTACCCCAAGTTTGTCAAGTTTACAAATAGAGAGCGAAATGCCAATTTCAATCAATCCAATATGAATTATAATTCAAAAAGAGTAGAGTCCAATGTAGGTTACGGTTTTTCGTGAACTTACAACTACCCCAAGTTTGTCAAGTTTACAAATTGAGAGCGAAATGCCAATTTCAATCAATCCAATATTAATTATAATTCAAAAAGAGTAGAGTCCAATGTAGGTTACGGTTTTTCGTGAACTTACAACTACCCCAAGTTTGTCAAGTTTACAAATAGAGAGCGAAATGCCAATTTCAATCAATCCAATATGAATTATAATTCAAAAAGAGTAGAGTCCAATGTAGGTTACGGTTTTTCGTGAACTTACAACTACCCCAAGTTTGTCAAGTTTACAAATAGAGAGCGAAATGCCAATTTCAATCAATCCAATATTAATTATAATTCAAAAAGAGTAGAGTCCAAAGTAGGTTACGGTTTTTCGTGAACTTACAACTACCCCAAGTTTGTCAAGTTTACAAATAGAGAGCGAAATGCCAATTTCAATCAATCCAATATGAATTATAATTCAAAAAGAGTAGAGTCCAATGTAGGTTACGGTTTTTCGTGAACTTACAACTACCCCAAGTTTGTCAAGTTCACAAATAGAGAGCGAAATGCCAATTTCAATCAATCCAATATTAATTATAATTCAAAAAGAGTAGAGTCCAAAGTAGGTTACGGTTTTTCGTGAACTTACAACTACCCCAAGTTTGTCAAGTTTACAAATAGAGAGCGAAATGCCAATTTCAATCAATCCAATATTAATTATAATTCAAAAAGAGTAGAGTCCAATGTAGGTTACGGTTTTTCGTGAACTTACAACTACCCCAAGTTTGTCAAGTTCACAAATAGAGAGCGAAATGCCAATTTCAATCAATCCAATATGAATTATAATTCAAAAAGAGTAGAGTCCAATGTAGGTTACGGTTTTTCATGAACTTACAACTACTCCAAGTTTGTCAAGTTTACAAATAGAGAGCGAAATGCCAATTTCAATCAATCCAATATTAATTATAATTCAAAAAGAGTAGAGTCCAAAGTAGGTTACGGTTTTTCGTGAACTTACAACTACCCCAAGTTTGTCAAGTTTACAAATAGAGAGCGAAATGCCAATTTCAATCAATCCAATATGAATTATAATTCAAAAAGAGTAGAGTCCAATGTAGGTTACGGTTTTTCATGAACTTACAACTACTCCAAGTTTGTCAAGTTTACAAATAGAGAGCGAAATGCCAATTTCAATCAATCCAATATTAATTATAATTCAAAAAGAGTAGAGTCCAAAGTAGGTTACGGTTTTTCGTGAACTTACAACTACCCCAAGTTTGTCAAGTTTACAAATAGAGAGCGAAATGCCAATTTCAATCAATCCAATATGAATTATAATTCAAAAAGAGTAGAGTCCAATGTAGGTTACAGTTTTTCGTGAACTTACAACTACTCCAAGTTTGTCAAGTTTACAAATAGAGAGCGAAATGCCAATTTCAATCAATCCAATATTAATTATAATTCAAAAAGAGTAGAGTCCAATGTAGGTTACGGTTTTTCGTGAACTTACAACTACCCCAAGTTTGTCAAGTTCACAAATAGAGAGCGAAATGCCAATTTCAATCAATCCAATATGAATTATAATTCAAAAAGAGTAGAGTCCAATGTAGGTTACAGTTTTTCGTGAACTTACAACTACCCCAAGTTTGTCAAGTTCACAAATAGAGAGCGAAATGCCAATTTCAATCAATCCAATATCAATTATAATTCAAAAAGAGTAGAGTCCAATGTAGGTTACAGTTTTTCGTGAACTTACAACTACCCCAAGTTTGTCAAGTTTACAAATAGAGACCGAAATGCCAATTTCAATCAATCCAATATTAATTATAATTCAAAAAGAGTAGAGTCCAATGTAGGTTACGGTTTTTCGTGAACTTACAACTACCCCAAGTTTGTCAAGTTTACAAATAGAGACCGAAATGCCAATTTCAATCAATCCAATATGAATTATAATTCAAAAAGAGTAGAGTCCAATGTAGGTTACGGTTTTTCGTGAACTTACAACTACCCCAAGTTTGTCAAGTTTACAAATAGAGAGCGAAATGCCAATTTCAATCAATCCAATATGAATTATAATTCAAAAAGAGTAGAGTCCAATGTAGGTTACGGTTTTTCATGAACTTACAACTACCCCAAGTTTGTCAAGTTTACAAATAGAGAGCGAAATGCCAATTTCAATCAATCCAATATGAATTATAATTCAAAAAGAGTAGAGTCCAATGTAGGTTACAGTTTTTCATGAACTTACAACTACTCCAAGTTTGTCAAGTTTACAAATAGAGAGCGAAATGCCAATTTCAATCAATCCAATATCAATTATAATTCAAAAAGAGTAGAGTCCAATGTAGGTTACAGTTTTTCGTGAACTTACAACTACCCCAAGTTTGTCAAGTTTACAAATAGAGAGCGAAATGCCAATTTCAATCAATCCAATATGAATTATAATTCAAAAAGAGTAGAGTCCAATGTAGGTTACGGTTTTTCGTGAACTTACAACTACCCCAAGTTTGTCAAGTTTACAAATAGAGAGCGAAATGCCAATTTCAATCAATCCAATATCAATTATAATTCAAAAAGAGTAGAGTCCAATGTAGGTTACAGTTTTTCGTGAACTTACAACTACCCCAAGTTTGTCAAGTTTACAAATAGAGAGCGAAATGCCAATTTCAATCAATCCAATATCAATTATAATTCAAAAAGAGTAGAGTCCAATGTAGGTTACAGTTTTTCGTGAACTTACAACTACCCCAAGTTTGTCAAGTTTACAAATAGAGAGCGAAATGCCAATTTCAATCAATCCAATATAAATTATAATTCAAAAAGAGTAGAGTCCAATGTAGGTTACAGTTTTTCGTGAACTTACAACTACCCCAAGTTTGTCAAGTTTACAAATAGAGAGCGAAATGCCAATTTCAATCAATCCAATATAAATTATAATTCAAAAAGAGTAGAGTCCAATGTAGGTTACAGTTTTTCGTGAACTTACAACTACCCCAAGTTTGTCAAGTTTACAAATAGAGAGCGAAATGCCAATTTCAATCAATCCAATATCAATTATAATTCAAAAAGAGTAGAGTCCAATGTAGGTTACAGTTTTTCGTGAACTTACAACTACCCCAAGTTTGTCAAGTTTACAAATAGAGAGCGAAATGCCAATTTCAATCAATCCAATATAAATTATAATTCAAAAAGAGTAGAGTCCAATGTAGGTTACAGTTTTTCGTGAACTTACAACTACCCCAAGTTTGTCAAGTTTACAAATAGAGAGCGAAATGCCAATTTCAATCAATCCAATATGAATTATAATTCAAAAAGAGTAGAGTCCAATGTAGGTTACGGTTTTTCGTGAACTTACAACTACCCCAAGTTTGTCAAGTTCACAAATAGAGAGCGAAATGCCAATTTCAATCAATCCAATATTAATTATAATTCAAAAAGAGTAGAGTCCAATGTAGGTTACAGTTTTTCGTGAACTTACAACTACCCCAAGTTTGTCAAGTTTACAAATAGAGAGCGAAATGCCAATTTCAATCAATCCAATATGAATTATAATTCAAAAAGAGTAGAGTCCAATGTAGGTTACGGTTTTCCGTGAACTTACAACTACCCCAAGTTTGTCAAGTTTACAAATAGAGAGCGAAATGCCAATTTCAATCAATCCAATATCAATTATAATTCAAAAAGAGTAGAGTCCAATGTAGGTTACAGTTTTTCGTGAACTTACAACTACCCCAAGTTTGTCAAGTTTACAAATAGAGAGCGAAATGCCAATTTCAATCAATCCAATATGAATTATAATTCAAAAAGAGTAGAGTCCAATGTAGGTTACGGTTTTCCGTGAACTTACAACTACCCCAAGTTTGTCAAGTTTACAAATAGAGAGCGAAATGCCAATTTCAATCAATCCAATATGAATTATAATTCAAAAAGAGTAGAGTCCAATGTAGGTTACAGTTTTTCGTGAACTTACAACTACCCCAAGTTTGTCAAGTTTACAAATAGAGAGCGAAATGCCAATTTCAATCAATCCAATATGAATTATAATTCAAAAAGAGTAGAGTCCAATGTAGGTTACGGTTTTTCGTGAACTTACAACTACCCCAAGTTTGTCAAGTTTACAAATTGAGACCGAAATGCCAATTTCAATCAATCCAATATCAATTATAATTCAAAAAGAGTAGAGTCCAATGTAGGTTACGGTTTTTCGTGAACTTACAACTACCCCAAGTTTGTCAAGTTTACAAATTGAGACCGAAATGCCAATTTCAATCAATCCAATATGAATTATAATTCAAAAGGAGTAGAGTCCAATGTAGGTTACGGTTTTTCATGAACTTACAACTACCCCAAGTTTGTCAAGTTCACAAATAGAGAGCGAAATGCCAATTTCAATCAATCCAATATCAATTATAATTCAAAAAGAGTAGAGTCCAATGTAGGTTACAGTTTTTCGTGAACTTACAACTACCCCAAGTTTGTCAAGTTTACAAATAGAGAGCGAAATGCCAATTTCAATCAATCCAATATGAATTATAATTCAAAAAGAGTAGAGTCCAATGTAGGTTACGGTTTTTCGTGAACTTACAACTACCCCAAGTTTGTCAAGTTTACAAATAGAGAGCGAAATGCCAATTTCAATCAATCCAATATCAACTATAATTCAAAAAGAGTAGAGTCCAATGTAGGTTACAGTTTTTCGTGAACTTACAACTACCCCAAGTTTGTCAAGTTTACAAATAGAGAGCGAAATGCCAATTTCAATCAATCCAATATCAATTATAATTCAAAAAGAGTAGAGTCCAATGTAGGTTACAGTTTTTCGTGAACTTACAACTACCCCAAGTTTGTCAAGTTTACAAATAGAGAGCGAAATGCCAATTTCAATCAATCCAATATGAATTATAATTCAAAAAGAGTAGAGTCCAATGTAGGTTACAGTTTTTCGTGAACTTACAACTACCCCAAGTTTGTCAAGTTTACAAATAGAGAGCGAAATGCCAATTTCAATCAATCCAATAAGAATTATAATTCAAAAAGAGTAGAGTCCAATGTAGGTTACAGTTTTTCGTGAACTTACAACTACCCCAAGTTTGTCAAGTTTACAAATAGAGAGCGAAATGCCAATTTCAATCAATCCAATATCAATTATAATTCAAAAAGAGTAGAGTCCAATGTAGGTTACAGTTTTTCGTGAACTTACAACTACCCCAAGTTTGTCAAGTTTACAAATAGAGAGCGAAATGCCAATTTCAATCAATCCAATATGAATTATAATTCAAAAAGAGTAGAGTCCAATGTAGGTTACAGTTTTTCGTGAACTTACAACTACCCCAAGTTTGTCAAGTTTACAAATAGAGAGCGAAATGCCAATTTCAATCAATCCAATATGAATTATAATTCAAAAAGAGTAGAGTCCAATGTAGGTTACAGTTTTTCGTGAACTTACAACTACCCCAAGTTTGTCAAGTTTACAAATAGAGAGCGAAATGCCAATTTCAATCAATCCAATATGAATTATAATTCAAAAAGAGTAGAGTCCAATGTAGGTTACAGTTTTTCGTGAACTTACAACTACCCCAAGTTTGTCAAGTTTACAAATAGAGAGCGAAATGCCAATTTCAATCAATCCAATATCAATTATAATTCAAAAAGAGTAGAGTCCAATGTAGGTTACAGTTTTTCGTGAACTTACAACTACCCCAAGTTTGTCAAGTTTACAAATAGAGAGCGAAATGCCAATTTCAATCAATCCAATATGAATTATAATTCAAAAAGAGTAGAGTCCAATGTAGGTTACGGTTTTTCGTGAACTTACAACTACCCCAAGTTTGTCAAGTTTACAAATAGAGAGCGAAATGCCAATTTCAATCAATCCAATATGAATTATAATTCAAAAAGAGTAGAGTCCAATGTAGGTTACGGTTTTTCGTGAACTTACAACTACCCCAAGTTTGTCAAGTTTACAAATAGAGAGCGAAATGCCAATTTCAATCAATCCAATATGAATTATAATTCAAAAAGAGTAGAGTCCAATGTAGGTTACGGTTTTTCGTGAACTTACAACTACCCCAAGTTTGTCAAGTTTACAAATAGAGAGCGAAATGCCAATTTCAATCAATCCAATATCAATTATAATTCAAAAAGAGTAGAGTCCAATGTAGGTTGCAGTTTTTCGTGAACTTACAACTACCCCAAGTTTGTCAAGTTTACAAATAGAGAGCGAAATGCCAATTTCAATCAATCCAATATGAATTATAATTCAAAAGGAGTAGAGTCCAATGTAGGTTACGGTTTTTCGTGAACTTACAACTACCCCAAGTTTGTCAAGTTTACAAATAGAGAGCGAAATGCCAATTTCAATCAATCCAATATGAATTATAATTCAAAAAGAGTAGAGTCCAATGTAGGTTACGGTTTTTCGTGAACTTACAACTACCCCAAGTTTGTCAAGTTTACAAATAGAGAGCGAAATGCCAATTTCAATCAATCCAATATCAATTATAATTCAAAAAGAGTAGAGTCCAATGTAGGTTGCAGTTTTTCGTGAACTTACAACTACCCCAAGTTTGTCAAGTTTACAAATAGAGAGCGAAATGCCAATTTCAATCAATCCAATATGAATTATAATTCAAAAAGAGTAGAGTCCAATGTAGGTTACGGTTTTTCGTGAACTTACAACTACCCCAAGTTTGTCAAGTTTACAAATAGAGAGCGAAATGCCAATTTCAATCAATCCAATATGAATTATAATTCAAAAAGAGTAGAGTCCAATGTAGGTTACAGTTTTTCGTGAACTTACAACTACCCCAAGTTTGTCAAGTTCACAAATAGAGAGCGAAATGCCAATTTCAATCAATCCAATATGAATTATAATTCAAAAGGAGTAGAGTCCAATGTAGGTTACGGTTTTTCGTGAACTTACAACTACCCCAAGTTTGTCAAGTTTACAAATAGAGAGCGAAATGCCAATTTCAATCAATCCAATATCAACTATAATTCAAAAAGAGTAGAGTCCAATGTAGGTTACAGTTTTTCGTGAACTTACAACTACCCCAAGTTTGTCAAGTTTACAAATAGAGAGCGAAATGCCAATTTCAATCAATCCAATATCAACTATAATTCAAAAAGAGTAGAGTCCAATGTAGGTTACAGTTTTTCGTGAACTTACAACTACCCCAAGTTTGTCAAGTTTACAAATAGAGAGCGAAATGCCAATTTCAATCAATCCAATATCAATTATAATTCAAAAAGAGTAGAGTCCAATGTAGGTTACAGTTTTTCGTGAACTTACAACTACCCCAAGTTTGTCAAGTTTACAAATAGAGAGCGAAATGCCAATTTCAATCAATCCAATATGAATTATAATTCAAAAAGAGTAGAGTCCAATGTAGGTTACGGTTTTTCGTGAACTTACAACTACCCCAAGTTTGTCAAGTTTACAAATAGAGAGCGAAATGCCAATTTCAATCAATCCAATATGAATTATAATTCAAAAAGAGTAGAGTCCAATGTAGGTTACAGTTTTTCGTGAACTTACAACTACCCCAAGTTTGTCAAGTTTACAAATTGAGACCGAAATGCCAATTTCAATCAATCCAATATGAATTATAATTCAAAAAGAGTAGAGTCCAATGTAGGTTACGGTTTTTCGTGAACTTACAACTACCCCAAGTTTGTCAAGTTTACAAATAGAGAGCGAAATGCCAATTTCAATCAATCCAATATGAATTATAATTCAAAAAGAGTAGAGTCCAATGTAGGTTACGGTTTTTCGTGAACTTACAACTACCCCAAGTTTGTCAAGTTTACAAATAGAGAGCGAAATGCCAATTTCAATCAATCCAATATGAATTATAATTCAAAAAGAGTAGAGTCCAATGTAGGTTACGGTTTTTCATGAACTTACAACTACTCCAAGTTTGTCAAGTTTACAAATAGAGAGCGAAATGCCAATTTCAATCAATCCAATATTAATTATAATTCAAAAAGAGTAGAGTCCAATGTAGGTTACGGTTTTTCGTGAACTTACAACTACCCCAAGTTTGTCAAGTTTACAAATAGAGAGCGAAATGCCAATTTCAATCAATCCAATATTAATTATAATTCAAAAAGAGTAGAGTCCAATGTAGGTTACGGTTTTTCGTGAACTTACAACTACCCCAAGTTTGTCAAGTTTACAAATAGAGAGCGAAATGCCAATTTCAATCAATCCAATATCAATTATAATTCAAAAAGAGTAGAGTCCAATGTAGGTTACGGTTTTTCGTGAACTTACAACTACCCCAAGTTTGTCAAGTTTACAAATTGAGAGCGAAATGCCAATTTCAATCAATCCAATATGAATTATAATTCAAAAAGAGTAGAGTCCAATGTAGGTTACAGTTTTTCGTGAACTTACAACTACCCCAAGTTTGTCAAGTTTACAAATAGAGAGCGAAATGCCAATTTCAATCAATCCAATATTAATTATAATTCAAAAAGAGTAGAGTCCAATGTAGGTTACAGTTTTTCGTGAACTTACAACTACCCCAAGTTTGTCAAGTTTACAAATAGAGAGCGAAATGCCAATTTCAATCAATCCAATATTAATTATAATTCAAAAAGAGTAGAGTCCAATGTAGGTTACAGTTTTTCGTGAACTTACAACTACCCCAAGTTTGTCAAGTTTACAAATAGAGAGCGAAATGCCAATTTCAATCAATCCAATATTAATTATAATTCAAAAAGAGTAGAGTCCAATGTAGGTTACAGTTTTTCGTGAACTTACAACTACCCCAAGTTTGTCAAGTTTACAAATAGAGAGCGAAATGCCAATTTCAATCAATCCAATATCAACTATAATTCAAAAGGAGTAGAGTCCAATGTAGGTTACGGTTTTTCGTGAACTTACAACTACCCCAAGTTTGTCAAGTTCACAAATAGAGAGCGAAATGCCAATTTCAATCAATCCAATATGAATTATAATTCAAAAAGAGTAGAGTCCAATGTAGGTTACGGTTTTTCGTGAACTTACAACTACCCCAAGTTTGTCAAGTTCACAAATAGAGAGCGAAATGCCAATTTCAATCAATCCAATATTAATTATAATTCAAAAAGAGTAGAGTCCAATGTAGGTTACAGTTTTTCATGAACTTACAACTACCCCAAGTTTGTCAAGTTTACAAATAGAGAGCGAAATGCCAATTTCAATCAATCCAATATGAATTATAATTCAAAAAGAGTAGAGTCCAATGTAGGTTACGGTTTTTCGTGAACTTACAACTACCCCAAGTTTGTCAAGTTTACAAATAGAGAGCGAAATGCCAATTTCAATCAATCCAATATGAATTATAATTCAAAAAGAGTAGAGTCCAATGTAGGTTACGGTTTTTCGTGAACTTACAACTACCCCAAGTTTGTCAAGTTCACAAATAGAGAGCGAAATGCCAATTTCAATCAATCCAATATGAATTATAATTCAAAAAGAGTAGAGTCCAATGTAGGTTACGGTTTTTCATGAACTTACAACTACTCCAAGTTTGTCAAGTTTACAAATAGAGAGCGAAATGCCAATTTCAATCAATCCAATATGAATTATAATTCAAAAAGAGTAGAGTCCAATGTAGGTTACGGTTTTTCGTGAACTTACAACTACCCCAAGTTTGTCAAGTTTACAAATAGAGAGCGAAATGCCAATTTCAATCAATCCAATATGAATTATAATTCAAAAAGAGTAGAGTCCAATGTAGGTTACGGTTTTTCGTGAACTTACAACTACCCCAAGTTTGTCAAGTTCACAAATAGAGAGCGAAATGCCAATTTCAATCAATCCAATATTAATTATAATTCAAAAAGAGTAGAGTCCAATGTAGGTTACAGTTTTTCATGAACTTACAACTACCCCAAGTTTGTCAAGTTTACAAATAGAGAGCGAAATGCCAATTTCAATCAATCCAATATGAATTATAATTCAAAAAGAGTAGAGTCCAATGTAGGTTACGGTTTTTCGTGAACTTACAACTACCCCGAGTTTGTCAAGTTTACAAATAGAGAGCGAAATGCCAATTTCAATCAATCCAATATTAATTATAATTCAAAAAGAGTAGAGTCCAATGTAGGTTACAGTTTTTCATGAACTTACAACTACCCCAAGTTTGTCAAGTTTACAAATAGAGAGCGAAATGCCAATTTCAATCAATCCAATATGAATTATAATTCAAAAAGAGTAGAGTCCAATGTAGGTTACGGTTTTTCGTGAACTTACAACTACTCCAAGTTTGTCAAGTTTACAAATAGAGAGCGAAATGCCAATTTCAATCAATCCAATATTAATTATAATTCAAAAAGAGTAGAGTCCAATGTAGGTTACAGTTTTTCATGAACTTACAACTACCCCAAGTTTGTCAAGTTTACAAATAGAGAGCGAAATGCCAATTTCAATCAATCCAATATGAATTATAATTCAAAAAGAGTAGAGTCCAATGTAGGTTACGGTTTTTCGTGAACTTACAACTACCCCGAGTTTGTCAAGTTTACAAATAGAGAGCGAAATGCCAATTTCAATCAATCCAATATGAATTATAATTCAAAAAGAGTAGAGTCCAATGTAGGTTACAGTTTTTCATGAACTTACAACTACCCCAAGTTTGTCAAGTTTACAAATAGAGAGCGAAATGCCAATTTCAATCAATCCAATATTAATTATAATTCAAAAAGAGTAGAGTCCAATGTAGGTTACAGTTTTTCGTGAACTTACAACTACCCCAAGTTTGTCAAGTTCACAAATAGAGAGCGAAATGCCAATTTCAATCAATCCAATATGAATTATAATTCAAAAAGAGTAGAGTCCAATGTAGGTTACAGTTTTTCGTGAACTTACAACTACCCCAAGTTTGTCAAGTTTACAAATAGAGAACGACATGCCAATTTCAATCAATCCAATATTAATTATAATTCAAAAAGAGTAGAGTCCAATGTAGGTTACGGTTTTTCGTGAACTTACAACTACCCCAAGTTTGTCAAGTTCACAAATAGAGAGCGAAATGCCAATTTCAATCAATCCAATATGAATTATAATTCAAAAAGAGTAGAGTCCAATGTAGGTTACAGTTTTTCGTGAACTTACAACTACCCCAAGTTTGTCAAGTTTACAAATAGAGAGCGAAATGCCAATTTCAATCAATCCAATATTAATTATAATTCAAAAAGAGTAGAGTCCAATGTAGGTTACGGTTTTTCGTGAACTTACAACTACCCCAAGTTTGTCAAGTTTACAAATAGAGAGCGAAATGCCAATTTCAATCAATCCAATATGAATTATAATTCAAAAGGAGTAGAGTCCAATGTAGGTTACGGTTTTTCATGAACTTACAACTACCCCAAGTTTGTCAAGTTCACAAATAGAGAGCGAAATGCCAATTTCAATCAATCCAATATCAATTATAATTCAAAAAGAGTAGAGTCCAATGTAGGTTACAGTTTTTCGTGAACTTACAACTACCCCAAGTTTGTCAAGTTTACAAATTGAGAGCGAAATGCCAATTTCAATCAATCCAATATGAATTATAATTCAAAAAGAGTAGAGTCCAATGTAGGTTACAGTTTTTCATGAACTTACAACTACCCCAAGTTTGTCAAGTTTACAAATTGAGACCGAAATGCCAATTTCAATCAATCCAATATGAATTATAATTCAAAAAGAGTAGAGTCCAATGTAGGTTACAGTTTTTCATGAACTTACAACTACCCCAAGTTTGTCAAGTTTACAAATTGAGACCGAAATGCCAATTTCAATCAATCCAATATGAATTATAATTCAAAAAGAGTAGAGTCCAATGTAGGTTACAGTTTTTCGTGAACTTACAACTACCCCAAGTTTGTCAAGTTCACAAATAGAGAGCGAAATGCCAATTTCAATCAATCCAATATGAATTATAATTCAAAAAGAGTAGAGTCCAATGTAGGTTACAGTTTTTCATGAACTTACAACTACCCCAAGTTTGTCAAGTTTACAAATTGAGACCGAAATGCCAATTTCAATCAATCCAATATAAATTATAATTCAAAAAGAGTAGAGTCCAATGTAGGTTACAGTTTTTCGTGAACTTACAACTACCCCAAGTTTGTCAAGTTTACAAATAGAGAGCGAAATGCCAATTTCAATCAATCCAATATGAATTATAATTCAAAAAGAGTAGAGTCCAATGTAGGTTACAGTTTTTCGTGAACTTACAACTACCCCAAGTTTGTCAAGTTTACAAATAGAGAGCGAAATGCCAATTTCAATCAATCCAATATGAATTATAATTCAAAAAGAGTAGAGTCCAATGTAGGTTACAGTTTTTCGTGAACTTACAACTACCCCAAGTTTGTCAAGTTTACAAATAGAGAGCGAAATGCCAATTTCAATCAATCCAATATGAATTATAATTCAAAAAGAGTAGAGTCCAATGTAGGTTACAGTTTTTCGTGAACTTACAACTACCCCAAGTTTGTCAAGTTTACAAATAGAGAGCGAAATGCCAATTTCAATCAATCCAATATGAATTATAATTCAAAAAGAGTAGAGTCCAATGTAGGTTACAGTTTTTCGTGAACTTACAACTACCCCAAGTTTGTCAAGTTTACAAATAGAGAGCGAAATGCCAATTTCAATCAATCCAATATGAATTATAATTCAAAAAGAGTAGAGTCCAATGTAGGTTACAGTTTTTCATGAACTTACAACTACCCCAAGTTTGTCAAGTTCACAAATAGAGAGCGAAATGCCAATTTCAATCAATCCAATATGAATTATAATTCAAAAAGAGTAGAGTCCAATGTAGGTTACGGTTTTTCATGAACTTACAACTACCCCAAGTTTGTCAAGTTTACAAATTGAGACCGAAATGCCAATTTCAATCAATCCAATATGAATTATAATTCAAAAAGAGTAGAGTCCAATGTAGGTTACAGTTTTTCATGAACTTACAACTACCCCAAGTTTGTCAAGTTTACAAATTGAGACCGAAATGCCAATTTCAATCAATCCAATATGAATTATAATTCAAAAAGAGTAGAGTCCAATGTAGGTTACAGTTTTTCATGAACTTACAACTACCCCAAGTTTGTCAAGTTTACAAATTGACACCGAAATGCCAATTTCAATCAATCCAATATGAATTATAATTCAAAAAGAGTAGAGTCCAATGTAGGTTACAGTTTTTCATGAACTTACAACTACCCCAAGTTTGTCAAGTTTACAAATTGAGACCGAAATGCCAATTTCAATCAATCCAATATGAATTATAATTCAAAAAGAGTAGAGTCCAATGTAGGTTACAGTTTTTCATGAACTTACAACTACCCCAAGTTTGTCAAGTTTACAAATTGAGACCGAAATGCCAATTTCAATCAATCCAATATGAATTATAATTCAAAAAGAGTAGAGTCCAATGTAGGTTACAGTTTTTCATGAACTTACAACTACCCCAAGTTTGTCAAGTTTACAAATTGAGACCGAAATGCCAATTTCAATCAATCCAATATGAATTATAATTCAAAAAGAGTAGAGTCCAATGTAGGTTACAGTTTTTCATGAACTTACAACTACCCCAAGTTTGTCAAGTTTACAAATTGAGACCGAAATGCCAATTTCAATCAATCCAATATGAATTATAATTCAAAAAGAGTAGAGTCCAATGTAGGTTACAGTTTTTCGTGAACTTACAACTACCCCAAGTTTGTCAAGTTCACAAATAGAGAGCGAAATGCCAATTTCAATCAATCCAATATGAATTATAATTCAAAAAGAGTAGAGTCCAATGTAGGTTACAGTTTTTCATGAACTTACAACTACCCCAAGTTTGTCAAGTTTACAAATTGAGACCGAAATGCCAATTTCAATCAATCCAATATGAATTATAATTCAAAAAGAGTAGAGTCCAATGTAGGTTACAGTTTTTCATGAACTTACAACTACCCCAAGTTTGTCAAGTTTACAAATTGAGACCGAAATGCCAATTTCAATCAATCCAATATGAATTATAATTCAAAAAGAGTAGAGTCCAATGTAGGTTACAGTTTTTCATGAACTTACAACTACCCCAAGTTTGTCAAGTTTACAAATTGAGACCGAAATGCCAATTTCAATCAATCCAATATGAATTATAATTCAAAAAGAGTAGAGTCCAATGTAGGTTACAGTTTTTCATGAACTTACAACTACCCCAAGTTTGTCAAGTTTACAAATTGAGACCGAAATGCCAATTTCAATCAATCCAATATGAATTATAATTCAAAAAGAGTAGAGTCCAATGTAGGTTACAGTTTTTCATGAACTTACAACTACCCCAAGTTTGTCAAGTTTACAAATTGAGACCGAAATGCCAATTTCAATCAATCCAATATGAATTATAATTCAAAAAGAGTAGAGTCCAATGTAGGTTACAGTTTTTCATGAACTTACAACTACCCCAAGTTTGTCAAGTTTACAAATTGAGACCGAAATGCCAATTTCAATCAATCCAATATGAATTATAATTCAAAAAGAGTAGAGTCCAATGTAGGTTACAGTTTTTCGTGAACTTACAACTACCCCAAGTTTGTCAAGTTTACAAATAGAGAGCGAAATGCCAATTTCAATCAATCCAATATGAATTATAATTCAAAAAGAGTAGAGTCCAATGTAGGTTACAGTTTTTCATGAACTTACAACTACCCCAAGTTTGTCAAGTTTACAAATAGAGAGCGAAATGCCAATTTCAATCAATCCAATATGAATTATAATTCAAAAAGAGTAGAGTCCAATGTAGGTTACAGTTTTTCATGAACTTACAACTACCCCAAGTTTGTCAAGTTTACAAATTGAGACCGAAATGCCAATTTCAATCAATCCAATATGAATTATAATTCAAAAAGAGTAGAGTCCAATGTAGGTTACAGTTTTTCATGAACTTACAACTACCCCAAGTTTGTCAAGTTTACAAATTGAGACCGAAATGCCAATTTCAATCAATCCAATATGAATTATAATTCAAAAAGAGTAGAGTCCAATGTAGGTTACAGTTTTTCATGAACTTACAACTACCCCAAGTTTGTCAAGTTTACAAATTGAGACCGAAATGCCAATTTCAATCAATCCAATATGAATTATAATTCAAAAAGAGTAGAGTCCAATGTAGGTTACAGTTTTTCGTGAACTTACAACTACCCCAAGTTTGTCAAGTTTACAAATAGAGAGCGAAATGCCAATTTCAATCAATCCAATATGAATTATAATTCAAAAAGAGTAGAGTCCAATGTAGGTTACAGTTTTTCATGAACTTACAACTACCCCAAGTTTGTCAAGTTTACAAATAGAGAGCGAAATGCCAATTTCAATCAATCCAATATGAATTATAATTCAAAAAGAGTAGAGTCCAATGTAGGTTACAGTTTTTCATGAACTTACAACTACCCCAAGTTTGTCAAGTTTACAAATTGAGACCGAAATGCCAATTTCAATCAATCCAATATGAATTATAATTCAAAAAGAGTAGAGTCCAATGTAGGTTACAGTTTTTCGTGAACTTACAACTACCCCAAGTTTGTCAAGTTTACAAATAGAGAGCGAAATGCCAATTTCAATCAATCCAATATGAATTATAATTCAAAAAGAGTAGAGTCCAATGTAGGTTACAGTTTTTCATGAACTTACAACTACCCCAAGTTTGTCAAGTTTACAAATTGAGACCGAAATGCCAATTTCAATCAATCCAATATGAATTATAATTCAAAAAGAGTAGAGTCCAATGTAGGTTACAGTTTTTCATGAACTTACAACTACCCCAAGTTTGTCAAGTTTACAAATTGAGACCGAAATGCCAATTTCAATCAATCCAATATGAATTATAATTCAAAAAGAGTAGAGTCCAATGTAGGTTACAGTTTTTCGTGAACTTACAACTACCCCAAGTTTGTCAAGTTTACAAATAGAGAGCGAAATGCCAATTTCAATCAATCCAATATGAATTATAATTCAAAAAGAGTAGAGTCCAATGTAGGTTACGGTTTTTCGTGAACTTACAACTACCCCAAGTTTGTCAAGTTCACAAATAGAGAACGAAATGCCAATTTCAATCAATCCAATATGAATTATAATTCAAAAAGAGTAGAGTCCAATGTAGGTTACGGTTTTTCGTGAACTTACAACTACCCCAAGTTTGTCAAGTTCACAAATAGAGAACGAAATGCCAATTTCAATCAATCCAATATCAATTATAATTCAAAAAGAGTAGAGTCCAATGTAGGTTACAGTTTTTCGTGAACTTACAACTACCCCAAGTTTGTCAAGTTCACAAATAGAGAACGAAATGCCAATTTCAATCAATCCAATATGAATTATAATTCAAAAAGAGTAGAGTCCAATGTAGGTTACAGTTTTTCATGAACTTACAACTACCCCAAGTTTGTCAAGTTTACAAATTGAGACCGAAATGCCAATTTCAATCAATCCAATATGAATTATAATTCAAAAAGAGTAGAGTCCAATGTAGGTTACGGTTTTTCGTGAACTTACAACTACCCCAAGTTTGTCAAGTTTACAAATAGAGAGCGAAATGCCAATTTCAATCAATCCAATATGTATTGTAATTCAAAAAGAGTAGAGTCCAATGTAGGTTACAGTTTTTCGTGAACTTACAACTACCCCAAGTTTGTCAAGTTTACAAATAGAGAACGAAATGCCAATTTCAATCAATCCAATATGAATTATAATTCAAAAAGAGTAGAGTCCAATGTAGGTTACGGTTTTTCGTGAACTTACAACTACCCCAAGTTTGTCAAGTTTACAAATAGAGAGCGAAATGCCAATTTCAATCAATCCAATATGAATTATAATTCAAAAAGAGTAGAGTCCAATGTAGGTTACAGTTTTTCGTGAACTTACAACTACCCCAAGTTTGTCAAGTTTACAAATAGAGAACGAAATGCCAATTTCAATCAATCCAATATGAATTATAATTCAAAAGGAGTAGAGTCCAATGTAGGTTACGGTTTTTCATGAACTTACAACTACCCCAAGTTTGTCAAGTTCACAAATAGAGAGCGAAATGCCAATTTCAATCAATCCAATATGAATTATAATTCAAAAGGAGTAGAGTCCAATGTAGGTTACGGTTTTTCATGAACTTACAACTACCCCAAGTTTGTCAAGTTCACAAATAGAGAGCGAAATGCCAATTTCAATCAATCCAATATGAATTATAATTCAAAAAGAGTAGAGTCCAATGTAGGTTACGGTTTTTCGTGAACTTACAACTACCCCGAGTTTGTCAAGTTTACAAATAGAGAGCGAAATGCCAATTTCAATCAATCCAATATGAATTATAATTCAAAAGGAGTAGAGTCCAATGTAGGTTACGGTTTTTCATGAACTTACAACTACCCCAAGTTTGTCAAGTTCACAAATAGAGAGCGAAATGCCAATTTCAATCAATCCAATATGAATTATAATTCAAAAGGAGTAGAGTCCAATGTAGGTTACGGTTTTTCATGAACTTACAACTACCCCAAGTTTGTCAAGTTCACAAATAGAGAGCGAAATGCCAATTTCAATCAATCCAATATGAATTATAATTCAAAAAGAGTAGAGTCCAATGTAGGTTACGGTTTTTCGTGAACTTACAACTACCCCAAGTTTGTCAAGTTTACAAATTGAGACCGAAATGCCAATTTCAATCAATCCAATATCAATTATAATTCAAAAAGAGTAGAGTCCAATGTAGGTTACGGTTTTTCATGAACTTACAACTACCCCAAGTTTGTCAAGTTCACAAATAGAGAGCGAAATGCCAATTTCAATCAATCCAATATGAATTATAATTCAAAAAGAGTAGAGTCCAATGTAGGTTACGGTTTTTCGTGAACTTACAACTACCCCAAGTTTGTCAAGTTTACAAATAGAGAGCGAAATGCCAATTTCAATCAATCCAATATGAATTATAATTCAAAAAGAGTAGAGTCCAATGTAGGTTACGGTTTTTCGTGAACTTACAACTACCCCAAGTTTGTCAAGTTTACAAATAGAGAGCGAAATGCCAATTTCAATCAATCCAATATGAATTATAATTCAAAAAGAGTAGAGTCCAATGTAGGTTACAGTTTTTCGTGAACTTACAACTACCCCAAGTTTGTCAAGTTTACAAATAGAGAGCGAAATGCCAATTTCAATCAATCCAATATGAATTATAATTCAAAAAGAGTAGAGTCCAATGTAGGTTACAGTTTTTCGTGAACTTACAACTACCCCAAGTTTGTCAAGTTTACAAATAGAGAGCGAATATGCCAATTTCAATCAATCCAATATGAATTATAATTCAAAAAGAGTAGAGTCCAATGTAGGTTACGGTTTTTCGTGAACTTACAACTACCCCAAGTTTGTCAAGTTTACAAATAGAGAGCGAATATGCCAATTTCAATCAATCCAATATGAATTATAATTCAAAAAGAGTAGAGTCCAATGTAGGTTACAGTTTTTCGTGAACTTACAACTACCCCAAGTTTGTCAAGTTTACAAATAGAGAGCGAATATGCCAATTTCAATCAATCCAATATGAATTATAATTCAAAAAGAGTAGAGTCCAATGTAGGTTACGGTTTTTCGTGAACTTACAACTACCCCAAGTTTGTCAAGTTTACAAATAGAGAGCGAATATGCCAATTTCAATCAATCCAATATGAATTATAATTCAAAAAGAGTAGAGTCCAATGTAGGTTACAGTTTTTCGTGAACTTACAACTACCCCAAGTTTGTCAAGTTCACAAATAGAGAGCGAAATGCCAATTTCAATCAATCCAATATGAATTATAATTCAAAAAGAGTAGAGTCCAATGTAGGTTACAGTTTTTCGTGAACTTACAACTACCCCAAGTTTGTCAAGTTTACAAATAGAGAGCGAATATGCCAATTTCAATCAATCCAATATGAATTATAATTCAAAAAGAGTAGAGTCCAATGTAGGTTACGGTTTTTCGTGAACTTACAACTACCCCAAGTTTGTCAAGTTTACAAATAGAGAGCGAATATGCCAATTTCAATCAATCCAATATGAATTATAATTCAAAAAGAGTAGAGTCCAATGTAGGTTACAGTTTTTCGTGAACTTACAACTACCCCAAGTTTGTCAAGTTCACAAATAGAGAGCGAAATGCCAATTTCAATCAATCCAATATGAATTATAATTCAAAAAGAGTAGAGTCCAATGTAGGTTACAGTTTTTCGTGAACTTACAACTACCCCAAGTTTGTCAAGTTTACAAATAGAGAGCGAAATGCCAATTTCAATCAATCCAATATGAATTATAATTCAAAAAGAGTAGAGTCCAATGTAGGTTACAGTTTTTCGTGAACTTACAACTACCCCAAGTTTGTCAAGTTTACAAATAGAGAGCGAATATGCCAATTTCAATCAATCCAATATGAATTATAATTCAAAAAGAGTAGAGTCCAATGTAGGTTACGGTTTTTCGTGAACTTACAACTACCCCAAGTTTGTCAAGTTCACAAATAGAGAGCGAAATGCCAATTTCAATCAATCCAATATGAATTATAATTCAAAAAGAGTAGAGTCCAATGTAGGTTACAGTTTTTCGTGAACTTACAACTACCCCAAGTTTGTCAAGTTTACAAATAGAGAGCGAAATGCCAATTTCAATCAATCCAATATGAATTATAATTCAAAAAGAGTAGAGTCCAATGTAGGTTACAGTTTTTCGTGAACTTACAACTACCCCAAGTTTGTCAAGTTTACAAATAGAGAGCGAAATGCCAATTTCAATCAATCCAATATGAATTATAATTCAAAAAGAGTAGAGTCCAATGTAGGTTACAGTTTTTCGTGAACTTACAACTACCCCAAGTTTGTCAAGTTTACAAATAGAGAGCGAAATGCCAATTTCAATCAATCCAATATGAATTATAATTCAAAAAGAGTAGAGTCCAATGTAGGTTACAGTTTTTCGTGAACTTACAACTACCCCAAGTTTGTCAAGTTTACAAATAGAGAGCGAAATGCCAATTTCAATCAATCCAATATGAATTATAATTCAAAAAGAGTAGAGTCCAATGTAGGTTACGGTTTTTCATGAACTTACAACTACTCCAAGTTTGTCAAGTTTACAAATAGAGAGCGAAATGCCAATTTCAATCAATCCAATATGAATTATAATTCAAAAAGAGTAGAGTCCAATGTAGGTTACGGTTTTTCGTGAACTTACAACTACCCCAAGTTTGTCAAGTTTACAAATAGAGAGCGAAATGCCAATTTCAATCAATCCAATATGAATTATAATTCAAAAAGAGTAGAGTCCAATGTAGGTTACAGTTTTTCGTGAACTTACAACTACCCCAAGTTTGTCAAGTTTACAAATAGAGAGCGAAATGCCAATTTCAATCAATCCAATATGAATTATAATTCAAAAAGAGTAGAGTCCAATGTAGGTTACGGTTTTTCGTGAACTTACAACTACCCCAAGTTTGTCAAGTTTACAAATAGAGAGCGAAATGCCAATTTCAATCAATCCAATATGAATTATAATTCAAAAAGAGTAGAGTCCAATGTAGGTTACGGTTTTTCGTGAACTTACAACTACCCCAAGTTTGTCAAGTTCACAAATTGAGACCGAAATGCCAATTTCAATCAATCCAATATGAATTATAATTCAAAAAGAGTAGAGTCCAATGTAGGTTACAGTTTTTCGTGAACTTACAACTACCCCAAGTTTGTCAAGTTTACAAATAGAGAGCGAAATGCCAATTTCAATCAATCCAATATGAATTATAATTCAAAAAGAGTAGAGTCCAATGTAGGTTACGGTTTTTCGTGAACTTACAACTACCCCAAGTTTGTCAAGTTTACAAATAGAGAGCGAAATGCCAATTTCAATCAATCCAATATGAATTATAATTCAAAAAGAGTAGAGTCCAATGTAGGTTACAGTTTTTCGTGAACTTACAACTACCCCAAGTTTGTCAAGTTTACAAATAGAGAGCGAAATGCCAATTTCAATCAATCCAATATGAATTATAATTCAAAAAGAGTAGAGTCCAATGTAGGTTACGGTTTTTCGTGAACTTACAACTACCCCAAGTTTGTCAAGTTTACAAATAGAGAGCGAAATGCCAATTTCAATCAATCCAATATGAATTATAATTCAAAAAGAGTAGAGTCCAATGTAGGTTACAGTTTTTCGTGAACTTACAACTACCCCAAGTTTGTCAAGTTTACAAATAGAGAGCGAAATGCCAATTTCAATCAATCCAATATGAATTATAATTCAAAAAGAGTAGAGTCCAATGTAGGTTACAGTTTTTCGTGAACTTACAACTACCCCAAGTTTGTCAAGTTCACAAATAGAGAACGAAATGCCAATTTCAATCAATCCAATATGAATTATAATTCAAAAAGAGTAGAGTCCAATGTAGGTTACGGTTTTTCGTGAACTTACAACTACCCCAAGTTTGTCAAGTTTACAAATAGAGAGCGAAATGCCAATTTCAATCAATCCAATATGAATTATAATTCAAAAAGAGTAGAGTCCAATGTAGGTTACGGTTTTTCGTGAACTTACAACTACCCCAAGTTTGTCAAGTTTACAAATAGAGAGCGAAATGCCAATTTCAATCAATCCAATATGAATTATAATTCAAAAAGAGTAGAGTCCAATGTAGGTTACGGTTTTTCGTGAACTTACAACTACCCCAAGTTTGTCAAGTTTACAAATAGAGAGCGAAATGCCAATTTCAATCAATCCAATATGAATTATAATTCAAAAAGAGTAGAGTCCAATGTAGGTTACGGTTTTTCGTGAACTTACAACTACCCCAAGTTTGTCAAGTTCACAAATTGAGACCGAAATGCCAATTTCAATCAATCCAATATGAATTATAATTCAAAAAGAGTAGAGTCCAATGTAGGTTACAGTTTTTCGTGAACTTACAACTACCCCAAGTTTGTCAAGTTTACAAATAGAGAGCGAAATGCCAATTTCAATCAATCCAATATGAATTATAATTCAAAAAGAGTAGAGTCCAATGTAGGTTACGGTTTTTCGTGAACTTACAACTACCCCAAGTTTGTCAAGTTTACAAATAGAGAGCGAAATGCCAATTTCAATCAATCCAATATGAATTATAATTCAAAAAGAGTAGAGTCCAATGTAGGTTACAGTTTTTCGTGAACTTACAACTACCCCAAGTTTGTCAAGTTTACAAATAGAGAGCGAAATGCCAATTTCAATCAATCCAATATGAATTATAATTCAAAAAGAGTAGAGTCCAATGTAGGTTACAGTTTTTCGTGAACTTACAACTACCCCAAGTTTGTCAAGTTTACAAATAGAGAGCGAAATGCCAATTTCAATCAATCCAATATGAATTATAATTCAAAAAGAGTAGAGTCCAATGTAGGTTACGGTTTTTCGTGAACTTACAACTACCCCAAGTTTGTCAAGTTCACAAATAGAGAGCGAAATGCCAATTTCAATCAATCCAATATGAATTATAATTCAAAAAGAGTAGAGTCCAATGTAGGTTACAGTTTTTCGTGAACTTACAACTACCCCAAGTTTGTCAAGTTTACAAATAGAGAGCGAAATGCCAATTTCAATCAATCCAATATCAATTATAATTCAAAAGGAGTAGAGTCCAATGTAGGTTACAGTTTTTCATGAACTTACAACTACCCCAAGTTTGTCAAGTTTACAAATAGAGAGCGAAATGCCAATTTCAATCAATCCAATATGAATTATAATTCAAAAAGAGTAGAGTCCAATGTAGGTTACAGTTTTTCGTGAACTTACAACTACCCCAAGTTTGTCAAGTTTACAAATAGAGAGCGAAATGCCAATTTCAATCAATCCAATATGAATTATAATTCAAAAAGAGTAGAGTCCAATGTAGGTTACGGTTTTTCGTGAACTTACAACTACTCCAAGTTTGTCAAGTTTACAAATAGAGAGCGAAATGCCAATTTCAATCAATCCAATATGAATTATAATTCAAAAAGAGTAGAGTCCAATGTAGGTTACGGTTTTTCGTGAACTTACAACTACCCCAAGTTTGTCAAGTTTACAAATTGAGACCGAAATGCCAATTTCAATCAATCCAATATGAATTATAATTCAAAAAGAGTAGAGTCCAATGTAGGTTACGGTTTTTCGTGAACTTACAACTACCCCAAGTTTGTCAAGTTTACAAATAGAGAGCGAAATGCCAATTTCAATCAATCCAATATGAATTATAATTCAAAAAGAGTAGAGTCCAATGTAGGTTACAGTTTTTCGTGAACTTACAACTACCCCAAGTTTGTCAAGTTTACAAATAGAGAGCGAAATGCCAATTTCAATCAATCCAATATGAATTATAATTCAAAAAGAGTAGAGTCCAATGTAGGTTACGGTTTTTCGTGAACTTACAACTACCCCAAGTTTGTCAAGTTTACAAATTGAGACCGAAATGCCAATTTCAATCAATCCAATATGAATTATAATTCAAAAAGAGTAGAGTCCAATGTAGGTTACGGTTTTTCGTGAACTTACAACTACTCCAAGTTTGTCAAGTTTACAAATAGAGAGCGAAATGCCAATTTCAATCAATCCAATATGAATTATAATTCAAAAAGAGTAGAGTCCAATGTAGGTTACGGTTTTTCGTGAACTTACAACTACCCCAAGTTTGTCAAGTTCACAAATTGAGACCGAAATGCCAATTTCAATCAATCCAATATGAATTATAATTCAAAAAGAGTAGAGTCCAATGTAGGTTACAGTTTTTCGTGAACTTACAACTACCCCAAGTTTGTCAAGTTTACAAATAGAGAGCGAAATGCCAATTTCAATCAATCCAATATGAATTATAATTCAAAAAGAGTAGAGTCCAATGTAGGTTACGGTTTTTCGTGAACTTACAACTACCCCAAGTTTGTCAAGTTTACGAATAGAGAGCGAAATGCCAATTTCAATCAATCCAATATGAATTATAATTCAAAAAGAGTAGAGTCCAATGTAGGTTACGGTTTTTCGTGAACTTACAACTACCCCAAGTTTGTCAAGTTCACAAATAGAGAGCGAAATGCCAATTTCAATCAATCCAATATGAATTATAATTCAAAAAGAGTAGAGTCCAATGTAGGTTACGGTTTTTCGTGAACTTACAACTACCCCAAGTTTGTCAAGTTCACAAATAGAGAGCGAAATGCCAATTTCAATCAATCCAATATGAATTATAATTCAAAAAGAGTAGAGTCCAATGTAGGTTACGGTTTTTCGTGAACTTACAACTACCCCAAGTTTGTCAAGTTTACAAATTGAGACCGAAATGCCAATTTCAATCAATCCAATATGAATTATAATTCAAAAAGAGTAGAGTCCAATGTAGGTTACAGTTTTTCGTGAACTTACAACTACCCCAAGTTTGTCAAGTTTACAAATAGAGAGCGAAATGCCAATTTCAATCAATCCAATATGAATTATAATTCAAAAAGAGTAGAGTCCAATGTAGGTTGCAGTTTTTCGTGAACTTACAACTACCCCAAGTTTGTCATATTTACAAATAGAGAGCGAAATGCCAATTTCAATCAATCCAATATCAATTATAATTCAAAAAGAGTAGAGTCCAATGTAGGTTACGGTTTTTCGTGAACTTACAACTACCCCAAGTTTGTCAAGTTTACAAATAGAGAGCGAAATGCCAATTTCAATCAATCCAATATTAATTATAATTCAAAAAGAGTAGAGTCCAATGTAGGTTACGGTTTTTCGTGAACTTACAACTACCCCAAGTTTGTCAAGTTTACAAATAGAGAGCGAAATGCCAATTTCAATCAATCCAATATGAATTATAATTCAAAAAGAGTAGAGTCCAATGTAGGTTACGGTTTTTCGTGAACTTACAACTACCCCAAGTTTGTCAAGTTTACAAATTGAGAGCGAAATGCCAATTTCAATCAATCCAATATTAATTATAATTCAAAAAGAGTAGAGTCCAATGTAGGTTACGGTTTTTCGTGAACTTACAACTACCCCAAGTTTGTCAAGTTTACAAATAGAGAGCGAAATGCCAATTTCAATCAATCCAATATGAATTATAATTCAAAAAGAGTAGAGTCCAATGTAGGTTACAGTTTTTCATGAACTTACAACTACCCCAAGTTTGTCAAGTTTACAAATTGAGACCGAAATGCCAATTTCAATCAATCCAATATGAATTATAATTCAAAAAGAGTAGAGTCCAATGTAGGTTACAGTTTTTCGTGAACTTACAACTACCCCAAGTTTGTCAAGTTTACAAATAGAGAGCGAAATGCCAATTTCAATCAATCCAATATGAATTATAATTCAAAAAGAGTAGAGTCCAATGTAGGTTACGGTTTTTCGTGAACTTACAACTACCCCAAGTTTGTCAAGTTCACAAATAGAGAGCGAAATGCCAATTTCAATCAATCCAATATCAATTATAATTCAAAAAGAGTAGAGTCCAATGTAGGTTACGGTTTTTCATGAACTTACAACTACCCCAAGTTTGTCAAGTTCACAAATAGAGAGCGAAATGCCAATTTCAATCAATCCAATATCAATTATAATTCAAAAAGAGTAGAGTCCAATGTAGGTTACGGTTTTTCGTGAACTTACAACTACCCCAAGTTTGTCAAGTTTACAAATTGAGAGCGAAATGCCAATTTCAATCAATCCAATATGAATTATAATTCAAAAAGAGTAGAGTCCAATGTAGGTTACGGTTTTTCGTGAACTTACAACTACCCCAAGTTTGTCAAGTTTACAAATTGAGACCGAAATGCCAATTTCAATCAATCCAATATGAATTATAATTCAAAAAGAGTAGAGTCCAATGTAGGTTACGGTTTTTCGTGAACTTACAACTACCCCAAGTTTGTCAAGTTTACAAATAGAGAGCGAAATGCCAATTTCAATCAATCCAATATGAATTATAATTCAAAAAGAGTAGAGTCCAATGTAGGTTACGGTTTTTCGTGAACTTACAACTACCCCAAGTTTGTCAAGTTCACAAATAGAGAGCGAAATGCCAATTTCAATCAATCCAATATCAATTATAATTCAAAAAGAGTAGAGTCCAATGTAGGTTACGGTTTTTCATGAACTTACAACTACCCCAAGTTTGTCAAGTTCACAAATAGAGAGCGAAATGCCAATTTCAATCAATCCAATATCAATTATAATTCAAAAAGAGTAGAGTCCAATGTAGGTTACGGTTTTTCGTGAACTTACAACTACCCCAAGTTTGTCAAGTTTACAAATTGAGAGCGAAATGCCAATTTCAATCAATCCAATATGAATTATAATTCAAAAAGAGTAGAGTCCAATGTAGGTTACGGTTTTTCGTGAACTTACAACTACCCCAAGTTTGTCAAGTTTACAAATTGAGACCGAAATGCCAATTTCAATCAATCCAATATCAATTATAATTCAAAAAGAGTAGAGTCCAATGTAGGTTACGGTTTTTCATGAACTTACAACTACCCCAAGTTTGTCAAGTTCACAAATAGAGAGCGAAATGCCAATTTCAATCAATCCAATATCAATTATAATTCAAAAAGAGTAGAGTCCAATGTAGGTTACGGTTTTTCATGAACTTACAACTACCCCAAGTTTGTCAAGTTCACAAATAGAGAGCGAAATGCCAATTTCAATCAATCCAATATCAATTATAATTCAAAAAGAGTAGAGTCCAATGTAGGTTACGGTTTTTCATGAACTTACAACTACCCCAAGTTTGTCAAGTTCACAAATAGAGAGCGAAATGCCAATTTCAATCAATCCAATATCAATTATAATTCAAAAAGAGTAGAGTCCAATGTAGGTTACGGTTTTTCATGAACTTACAACTACCCCAAGTTTGTCAAGTTCACAAATAGAGAGCGAAATGCCAATTTCAATCAATCCAATATCAATTATAATTCAAAAAGAGTAGAGTCCAATGTAGGTTACGGTTTTTCGTGAACTTACAACTACCCCAAGTTTGTCAAGTTTACAAATAGAGAGCGAAATGCCAATTTCAATCAATCCAATATGAATTATAATTCAAAAAGAGTAGAGTCCAATGTAGGTTACGGTTTTTCGTGAACTTACAACTACCCCAAGTTTGTCAAGTTCACAAATAGAGAGCGAAATGCCAATTTCAATCAATCCAATATCAATTATAATTCAAAAAGAGTAGAGTCCAATGTAGGTTACGGTTTTTCATGAACTTACAACTACCCCAAGTTTGTCAAGTTCACAAATAGAGAGCGAAATGCCAATTTCAATCAATCCAATATCAATTATAATTCAAAAAGAGTAGAGTCCAATGTAGGTTACGGTTTTTCGTGAACTTACAACTACCCCAAGTTTGTCAAGTTTACAAATTGAGAGCGAAATGCCAATTTCAATCAATCCAATATGAATTATAATTCAAAAAGAGTAGAGTCCAATGTAGGTTACGGTTTTTCGTGAACTTACAACTACCCCAAGTTTGTCAAGTTTACAAATTGAGACCGAAATGCCAATTTCAATCAATCCAATATGAATTATAATTCAAAAAGAGTAGAGTCCAATGTAGGTTACGGTTTTTCGTGAACTTACAACTACCCCAAGTTTGTCAAGTTTACAAATTGAGAGCGAAATGCCAATTTCAATCAATCCAATATGAATTATAATTCAAAAAGAGTAGAGTCCAATGTAGGTTACGGTTTTTCGTGAACTTACAACTACTCCAAGTTTGTCAAGTTCACAAATAGAGAGCGAAATGCCAATTTCAATCAATCCAATATGAATTATAATTCAAAAAGAGTAGAGTCCAATGTAGGTTACGGTTTTTCGTGAACTTACAACTACCCCAAGTTTGTCAAGTTCACAAATAGAGAGCGAAATGCCAATTTCAATCAATCCAATATCAATTATAATTCAAAAAGAGTAGAGTCCAATGTAGGTTACGGTTTTTCGTGAACTTACAACTACTCCAAGTTTGTCAAGTTCACAAATAGAGAGCGAAATGCCAATTTCAATCAATCCAATATGAATTATAATTCAAAAAGAGTAGAGTCCAATGTAGGTTACGGTTTTTCGTGAACTTACAACTACTCCAAGTTTGTCAAGTTCACAAATAGAGAGCGAAATGCCAATTTCAATCAATCCAATATGAATTATAATTCAAAAAGAGTAGAGTCCAATGTAGGTTACGGTTTTTCGTGAACTTACAACTACCCCAAGTTTGTCAAGTTCACAAATAGAGAGCGAAATGCCAATTTCAATCAATCCAATATCAATTATAATTCAAAAAGAGTAGAGTCCAATGTAGGTTACGGTTTTTCATGAACTTACAACTACCCCAAGTTTGTCAAGTTCACAAATAGAGAGCGAAATGCCAATTTCAATCAATCCAATATGAATTATAATTCAAAAAGAGTAGAGTCCAATGTAGGTTACGGTTTTTCGTGAACTTACAACTACCCCAAGTTTGTCAAGTTTACAAATTGAGAGCGAAATGCCAATTTCAATCAATCCAATATCAATTATAATTCAAAAAGAGTAGAGTCCAATGTAGGTTACGGTTTTTCGTGAACTTACAACTACCCCAAGTTTGTCAAGTTCACAAATAGAGAGCGAAATGCCAATTTCAATCAATCCAATATGAATTATAATTCAAAAAGAGTAGAGTCCAATGTAGGTTACAGTTTTTCGTGAACTTACAACTACCCCAAGTTTGTCAAGTTTACAAATTGAGACCGAAATGCCAATTTCAATCAATCCAATATGAATTATAATTCAAAAAGAGTAGAGTCCAATGTAGGTTACAGTTTTTCGTGAACTTACAACTACCCCAAGTTTGTCAAGTTTACAAATAGAGAGCGAAATGCCAATTTCAATCAATCCAATATCAATTATAATTCAAAAAGAGTAGAGTCCAATGTAGGTTACGGTTTTTCGTGAACTTACAACTACCCCAAGTTTGTCAAGTTTACAAATTGAGAGCGAAATGCCAATTTCAATCAATCCAATATAAATTATAATTCAAAAAGAGTAGAGTCCAATGTAGGTTACAGTTTTTCGTGAACTTACAACTACCCCAAGTTTGTCAAGTTTACAAATAGAGAGCGAAATGCCAATTTCAATCAATCCAATATCAACTATAATTCAAAAAGAGTAGAGTCCAATGTAGGTTACGGTTTTTCGTGAACTTACAACTACCCCAAGTTTGTCAAGTTTACAAATTGAGAGCGAAATGCCAATTTCAATCAATCCAATATGAATTATAATTCAAAAAGAGTAGAGTCCAATGTAGGTTACGGTTTTTCGTGAACTTACAACTACCCCAAGTTTGTCAAGTTTACAAATTGAGAGCGAAATGCCAATTTCAATCAATCCAATATGAATTATAATTCAAAAAGAGTAGAGTCCAATGTAGGTTACAGTTTTTCGTGAACTTACAACTACTCCAAGTTTGTCAAGTTCACAAATAGAGAGCGAAATGCCAATTTCAATCAATCCAATATGAATTATAATTCAAAAAGAGTAGAGTCCAATGTAGGTTACGGTTTTTCGTGAACTTACAACTACTCCAAGTTTGTCAAGTTCACAAATAGAGAGCGAAATGCCAATTTCAATCAATCCAATATGAATTATAATTCAAAAAGAGTAGAGTCCAATGTAGGTTACGGTTTTTCGTGAACTTACAACTACCCCAAGTTTGTCAAGTTCACAAATAGAGAGCGAAATGCCAATTTCAATCAATCCAATATGAATTATAATTCAAAAAGAGTAGAGTCCAATGTAGGTTACGGTTTTTCGTGAACTTACAACTACTCCAAGTTTGTCAAGTTCACAAATAGAGAGCGAAATGCCAATTTCAATCAATCCAATATGAATTATAATTCAAAAAGAGTAGAGTCCAATGTAGGTTACGGTTTTTCGTGAACTTACAACTACCCCAAGTTTGTCAAGTTCACAAATAGAGAGCGAAATGCCAATTTCAATCAATCCAATATGAATTATAATTCAAAAAGAGTAGAGTCCAATGTAGGTTACAGTTTTTCGTGAACTTACAACTACTCCAAGTTTGTCAAGTTCACAAATAGAGAGCGAAATGCCAATTTCAATCAATCCAATATGAATTATAATTCAAAAAGAGTAGAGTCCAATGTAGGTTACGGTTTTTCGTGAACTTACAACTACTCCAAGTTTGTCAAGTTCACAAATAGAGAGCGAAATGCCAATTTCAATCAATCCAATATGAATTATAATTCAAAAAGAGTAGAGTCCAATGTAGGTTACAGTTTTTCGTGAACTTACAACTACTCCAAGTTTGTCAAGTTCACAAATAGAGAGCGAAATGCCAATTTCAATCAATCCAATATGAATTATAATTCAAAAAGAGTAGAGTCCAATGTAGGTTACGGTTTTTCGTGAACTTACAACTACTCCAAGTTTGTCAAGTTCACAAATAGAGAGCGAAATGCCAATTTCAATCAATCCAATATGAATTATAATTCAAAAAGAGTAGAGTCCAATGTAGGTTACGGTTTTTCGTGAACTTACAACTACTCCAAGTTTGTCAAGTTCACAAATAGAGAGCGAAATGCCAATTTCAATCAATCCAATATGAATTATAATTCAAAAAGAGTAGAGTCCAATGTAGGTTACGGTTTTTCGTGAACTTACAACTACCCCAAGTTTGTCAAGTTCACAAATAGAGAGCGAAATGCCAATTTCAATCAATCCAATATGAATTATAATTCAAAAAGAGTAGAGTCCAATGTAGGTTACGGTTTTTCGTGAACTTACAACTACTCCAAGTTTGTCAAGTTCACAAATAGAGAGCGAAATGCCAATTTCAATCAATCCAATATGAATTATAATTCAAAAAGAGTAGAGTCCAATGTAGGTTACGGTTTTTCGTGAACTTACAACTACCCCAAGTTTGTCAAGTTCACAAATAGAGAGCGAAATGCCAATTTCAATCAATCCAATATGAATTATAATTCAAAAAGAGTAGAGTCCAATGTAGGTTACAGTTTTTCGTGAACTTACAACTACCCCAAGTTTGTCAAGTTCACAAATAGAGAGCGAAATGCCAATTTCAATCAATCCAATATGAATTATAATTCAAAAAGAGTAGAGTCCAATGTAGGTTACAGTTTTTCGTGAACTTACAACTACTCCAAGTTTGTCAAGTTCACAAATAGAGAGCGAAATGCCAATTTCAATCAATCCAATATGAATTATAATTCAAAAAGAGTAGAGTCCAATGTAGGTTACAGTTTTTCGTGAACTTACAACTACCCCAAGTTTGTCAAGTTCACAAATAGAGAGCGAAATGCCAATTTCAATCAATCCAATATGAATTATAATTCAAAAAGAGTAGAGTCCAATGTAGGTTACAGTTTTTCGTGAACTTACAACTACTCCAAGTTTGTCAAGTTCACAAATAGAGAGCGAAATGCCAATTTCAATCAATCCAATATGAATTATAATTCAAAAAGAGTAGAGTCCAATGTAGGTTACAGTTTTTCGTGAACTTACAACTACCCCAAGTTTGTCAAGTTCACAAATAGAGAGCGAAATGCCAATTTCAATCAATCCAATATGAATTATAATTCAAAAAGAGTAGAGTCCAATGTAGGTTACAGTTTTTCGTGAACTTACAACTACTCCAAGTTTGTCAAGTTCACAAATAGAGAGCGAAATGCCAATTTCAATCAATCCAATATGAATTATAATTCAAAAAGAGTAGAGTCCAATGTAGGTTACAGTTTTTCGTGAACTTACAACTACTCCAAGTTTGTCAAGTTCACAAATAGAGAGCGAAATGCCAATTTCAATCAATCCAATATGAATTATAATTCAAAAAGAGTAGAGTCCAATGTAGGTTACAGTTTTTCGTGAACTTACAACTACCCCAAGTTTGTCAAGTTCACAAATAGAGAGCGAAATGCCAATTTCAATCAATCCAATATGAATTATAATTCAAAAAGAGTAGAGTCCAATGTAGGTTACAGTTTTTCGTGAACTTACAACTACTCCAAGTTTGTCAAGTTCACAAATAGAGAGCGAAATGCCAATTTCAATCAATCCAATATGAATTATAATTCAAAAAGAGTAGAGTCCAATGTAGGTTACAGTTTTTCGTGAACTTACAACTACCCCAAGTTTGTCAAGTTCACAAATAGAGAGCGAAATGCCAATTTCAATCAATCCAATATGAATTATAATTCAAAAAGAGTAGAGTCCAATGTAGGTTACAGTTTTTCGTGAACTTACAACTACTCCAAGTTTGTCAAGTTCACAAATAGAGAGCGAAATGCCAATTTCAATCAATCCAATATGAATTATAATTCAAAAAGAGTAGAGTCCAATGTAGGTTACGGTTTTTCGTGAACTTACAACTACCCCAAGTTTGTCAAGTTCACAAATAGAGAGCGAAATGCCAATTTCAATCAATCCAATATGAATTATAATTCAAAAAGAGTAGAGTCCAATGTAGGTTACAGTTTTTCGTGAACTTACAACTACTCCAAGTTTGTCAAGTTCACAAATAGAGAGCGAAATGCCAATTTCAATCAATCCAATATGAATTATAATTCAAAAAGAGTAGAGTCCAATGTAGGTTACGGTTTTTCGTGAACTTACAACTACTCCAAGTTTGTCAAGTTCACAAATAGAGAGCGAAATGCCAATTTCAATCAATCCAATATGAATTATAATTCAAAAAGAGTAGAGTCCAATGTAGGTTACAGTTTTTCGTGAACTTACAACTACTCCAAGTTTGTCAAGTTCACAAATAGAGAGCGAAATGCCAATTTCAATCAATCCAATATGAATTATAATTCAAAAAGAGTAGAGTCCAATGTAGGTTACGGTTTTTCGTGAACTTACAACTACTCCAAGTTTGTCAAGTTCACAAATAGAGAGCGAAATGCCAATTTCAATCAATCCAATATGAATTATAATTCAAAAAGAGTAGAGTCCAATGTAGGTTACGGTTTTTCGTGAACTTACAACTACCCCAAGTTTGTCAAGTTCACAAATAGAGAGCAAAATGCCAATTTCAATCAATCCAATATGAATTATAATTCAAAAAGAGTAGAGTCCAATGTAGGTTACAGTTTTTCGTGAACTTACAACTACTCCAAGTTTGTCAAGTTCACAAATAGAGAGCGAAATGCCAATTTCAATCAATCCAATATGAATTATAATTCAAAAAGAGTAGAGTCCAATGTAGGTTACAGTTTTTCGTGAACTTACAACTACTCCAAGTTTGTCAAGTTCACAAATAGAGAGCGAAATGCCAATTTCAATCAATCCAATATGAATTATAATTCAAAAAGAGTAGAGTCCAATGTAGGTTACAGTTTTTCGTGAACTTACAACTACTCCAAGTTTGTCAAGTTCACAAATAGAGAGCGAAATGCCAATTTCAATCAATCCAATATGAATTATAATTCAAAAAGAGTAGAGTCCAATGTAGGTTACAGTTTTTCGTGAACTTACAACTACTCCAAGTTTGTCAAGTTCACAAATAGAGAGCGAAATGCCAATTTCAATCAATCCAATATGAATTATAATTCAAAAAGAGTAGAGTCCAATGTAGGTTACGGTTTTTCATGAACTTACAACTACTCCAAGTTTGTCAAGTTTACAAATAGAGAGCGAAATGCCAATTTCAATCAATCCAATATGAATTATAATTCAAAAAGAGTAGAGTCCAATGTAGGTTACAGTTTTTCGTGAACTTACAACTACCCCAAGTTTGTCAAGTTTACAAATAGAGAGCGAAATGCCAATTTCAATCAATCCAATATGAATTATAATTCAAAAAGAGTAGAGTCCAATGTAGGTTACGGTTTTTCGTGAACTTACAACTACTCCAAGTTTGTCAAGTTCACAAATAGAGAGCGAAATGCCAATTTCAATCAATCCAATATGAATTATAATTCAAAAAGAGTAGAGTCCAATGTAGGTTACGGTTTTTCATGAACTTACAACTACTCCAAGTTTGTCAAGTTTACAAATAGAGAGCGAAATGCCAATTTCAATCAATCCAATATGAATTATAATTCAAAAAGAGTAGAGTCCAATGTAGGTTACAGTTTTTCGTGAACTTACAACTACCCCAAGTTTGTCAAGTTTACAAATAGAGAGCGAAATGCCAATTTCAATCAATCCAATATGAATTATAATTCAAAAAGAGTAGAGTCCAATGTAGGTTACGGTTTTTCGTGAACTTACAACTACTCCAAGTTTGTCAAGTTCACAAATAGAGAGCGAAATGCCAATTTCAATCAATCCAATATGAATTATAATTCAAAAAGAGTAGAGTCCAATGTAGGTTACGGTTTTTCGTGAACTTACAACTACCCCAAGTTTGTCAAGTTCACAAATAGAGAGCGAAATGCCAATTTCAATCAATCCAATATGAATTATAATTCAAAAAGAGTAGAGTCCAATGTAGGTTACAGTTTTTCGTGAACTTACAACTACTCCAAGTTTGTCAAGTTCACAAATAGAGAGCGAAATGCCAATTTCAATCAATCCAATATGAATTATAATTCAAAAAGAGTAGAGTCCAATGTAGGTTACGGTTTTTCGTGAACTTACAACTACTCCAAGTTTGTCAAGTTCACAAATAGAGAGCGAAATGCCAATTTCAATCAATCCAATATGAATTATAATTCAAAAAGAGTAGAGTCCAATGTAGGTTACAGTTTTTCGTGAACTTACAACTACTCCAAGTTTGTCAAGTTCACAAATAGAGAGCGAAATGCCAATTTCAATCAATCCAATATGAATTATAATTCAAAAAGAGTAGAGTCCAATGTAGGTTACGGTTTTTCGTGAACTTACAACTACTCCAAGTTTGTCAAGTTCACAAATAGAGAGCGAAATGCCAATTTCAATCAATCCAATATGAATTATAATTCAAAAAGAGTAGAGTCCAATGTAGGTTACGGTTTTTCGTGAACTTACAACTACCCCAAGTTTGTCAAGTTCACAAATAGAGAGCGAAATGCCAATTTCAATCAATCCAATATGAATTATAATTCAAAAAGAGTAGAGTCCAATGTAGGTTACAGTTTTTCGTGAACTTACAACTACTCCAAGTTTGTCAAGTTCACAAATAGAGAGCGAAATGCCAATTTCAATCAATCCAATATGAATTATAATTCAAAAAGAGTAGAGTCCAATGTAGGTTACGGTTTTTCGTGAACTTACAACTACTCCAAGTTTGTCAAGTTCACAAATAGAGAGCGAAATGCCAATTTCAATCAATCCAATATGAATTATAATTCAAAAAGAGTAGAGTCCAATGTAGGTTACGGTTTTTCGTGAACTTACAACTACCCCAAGTTTGTCAAGTTCACAAATAGAGAGCGAAATGCCAATTTCAATCAATCCAATATGAATTATAATTCAAAAAGAGTAGAGTCCAATGTAGGTTACGGTTTTTCGTGAACTTACAACTACTCCAAGTTTGTCAAGTTCACAAATAGAGAGCGAAATGCCAATTTCAATCAATCCAATATGAATTATAATTCAAAAAGAGTAGAGTCCAATGTAGGTTACGGTTTTTCATGAACTTACAACTACTCCAAGTTTGTCAAGTTCACAAATAGAGAGCGAAATGCCAATTTCAATCAATCCAATATGAATTATAATTCAAAAAGAGTAGAGTCCAATGTAGGTTACGGTTTTTCGTGAACTTACAACTACCCCAAGTTTGTCAAGTTTACAAATAGAGAGCGAAATGCCAATTTCAATCAATCCAATATGAATTATAATTCAAAAAGAGTAGAGTCCAATGTAGGTTACAGTTTTTCGTGAACTTACAACTACCCCAAGTTTGTCAAGTTTACAAATTGAGAGCGAAATGCCAATTTCAATCAATCCAATATGAATTATAATTCAAAAAGAGTAGAGTCCAATGTAGGTTACGGTTTTTCGTGAACTTACAACTACTCCAAGTTTGTCAAGTTCACAAATAGAGAGCGAAATGCCAATTTCAATCAATCCAATATGAATTATAATTCAAAAAGAGTAGAGTCCAATGTAGGTTACGGTTTTTCGTGAACTTACAACTACCCCAAGTTTGTCAAGTTCACAAATAGAGAGCGAAATGCCAATTTCAATCAATCCAATATGAATTATTATTCAAAAAGAGTAGAGTCCAATGTAGGTTACGGTTTTTCATGAACTTACAACTACTCCAAGTTTGTCAAGTTTACAAATAGAGAGCGAATTGCCAATTTCAATCAATCCAATATGAATTATAATTCAAAAAGAGTAGAGTCCAATGTAGGTTACAGTTTTTCGTGAACTTACAACTACCCCAAGTTTGTCAAGTTCACAAATAGAGAGCGAAATGCCAATTTCAATCAATCCAATATGAATTATAATTCAAAAAGAGTAGAGTCCAATGTAGGTTACGGTTTTTCATGAACTTACAACTACTCCAAGTTTGTCAAGTTTACAAATAGAGAGCGAAATGCCAATTTCAATCAATCCAATATGAATTATAATTCAAAAAGAGTAGAGTCCAATGTAGGTTACAGTTTTTCGTGAACTTACAACTACCCCAAGTTTGTCAAGTTTACAAATTGAGACCGAAATGCCAATTTCAATCAATCCAATATGAATTATAATTCAAAAAGAGTAGAGTCCAATGTAGGTTACGGTTTTTCGTGAACTTACAACTACCCCAAGTTTGTCAAGTTTACAAATAGAGAGCGAAATGCCAATTTCAATCAATCCAATATGAATTATAATTCAAAAAGAGTAGAGTCCAATGTAGGTTACAGTTTTTCGTGAACTTACAACTACCCCAAGTTTGTCAAGTTTACAAATAGAGAGCGAAATGCCAATTTCAATCAAGTACAATATGAATTATAATTCAAAAAGAGTAGAGTCCAATGTAGGTTACAGTTTTTCGTGAACTTACAACTACCCCAAGTTTGTCAAGTTTACAAATTGAGACCGAAATGCCAATTTCAATCAATCCAATATGAATTATAATTCAAAAAGAGTAGAGTCCAATGTAGGTTACGGTTTTTCGTGAACTTACAACTACCCCAAGTTTGTCAAGTTTACAAATAGAGAGCGAAATGCCAATTTCAATCAATCCAATATGAATTATAATTCAAAAAGAGTAGAGTCCAATGTAGGTTACGGTTTTTCGTGAACTTACAACTACCCCAAGTTTGTCAAGTTTACAAATAGAGAGCGAAATGCCAATTTCAATCAATCCAATATGAATTATAATTCAAAAAGAGTAGAGTCCAATGTAGGTTACGGTTTTTCGTGAACTTACAACTACCCCAAGTTTGTCAAGTTTACAAATTGAGAGCGAAATGCCAATTTCAATCAATCCAATATGAATTATAATTCAAAAAGAGTAGAGTCCAATGTAGGTTACGGTTTTTCGTGAACTTACAACTACCCCAAGTTTGTCAAGTTCACAAATAGAGAGCGAAATGCCAATTTCAATCAATCCAATATGAATTATAATTCAAAAAGAGTAGAGTCCAATGTAGGTTACGGTTTTTCGTGAACTTACAACTACCCCAAGTTTGTCAAGTTCACAAATAGAGAGCGAAATGCCAATTTCAATCAATCCAATATGAATTATAATTCAAAAAGAGTAGAGTCCAATGTAGGTTACAGTTTTTCATGAACTTACAACTACCCCAAGTTTGTCAAGTTTACAAATTGAGACCGAAATGCCAATTTCAATCAATCCAATATTAATTATAATTCAAAAAGAGTAGAGTCCAATGTAGGTTACAGTTTTTCGTGAACTTACAACTACCCCAAGTTTGTCAAGTTTACAAATAGAGAGCGAAATGCCAATTTCAATCAATCCAATATGAATTATAATTCAAAAAGAGTAGAGTCCAATGTAGGTTACAGTTTTTCATGAACTTACAACTACCCCAAGTTTGTCAAGTTTACAAATAGAGAGCGAAATGCCAATTTCAATCAATCCAATATGAATTATAATTCAAAAAGAGTAGAGTCCAATGTAGGTTACAGTTTTTCATGAACTTACAACTACCCCAAGTTTGTCAAGTTTACAAATAGAGAGCGAAATGCCAATTTCAATCAATCCAATATGAATTATAATTCAAAAAGAGTAGAGTCCAATGTAGGTTACGGTTTTTCATGAACTTACAACTACCCCAAGTTTGTCAAGTTTACAAATAGAGAGCGAAATGCCAATTTCAATCAATCCAATATGAATTATAATTCAAAAAGAGTAGAGTCCAATGTAGGTTACAGTTTTTCATGAACTTACAACTACCCCAAGTTTGTCAAGTTTACAAATAGAGAGCGAAATGCCAATTTCAATCAATCCAATATGAATTATAATTCAAAAAGAGTAGAGTCCAATGTAGGTTACGGTTTTTCATGAACTTACAACTACCCCAAGTTTGTCAAGTTTACAAATAGAGAGCGAAATGCCAATTTCAATCAATCCAATATGAATTATAATTCAAAAAGAGTAGAGTCCAATGTAGGTTACGGTTTTTCGTGAACTTACAACTACCCCAAGTTTGTCAAGTTTACAAATTGAGACCGAAATGCCAATTTCAATCAATCCAATATTAATTATAATTCAAAAAGAGTAGAGTCCAATGTAGGTTACAGTTTTTCGTGAACTTACAACTACCCCAAGTTTGTCAAGTTTACAAATAGAGAGCGAAATGCCAATTTCAATCAATCCAATATGAATTATAATTCAAAAAGAGTAGAGTCCAATGTAGGTTACAGTTTTTCATGAACTTACAACTACCCCAAGTTTGTCAAGTTTACAAATAGAGAGCGAAATGCCAATTTCAATCAATCCAATATGAATTATAATTCAAAAAGAGTAGAGTCCAATGTAGGTTACGGTTTTTCATGAACTTACAACTACCCCAAGTTTGTCAAGTTTACAAATAGAGAGCGAAATGCCAATTTCAATCAATCCAATATGAATTATAATTCAAAAAGAGTAGAGTCCAATGTAGGTTACAGTTTTTCATGAACTTACAACTACCCCAAGTTTGTCAAGTTTACAAATAGAGAGCGAAATGCCAATTTCAATCAATCCAATATGAATTATAATTCAAAAAGAGTAGAGTCCAATGTAGGTTACAGTTTTTCGTGAACTTACAACTACCCCAAGTTTGTCAAGTTTACAAATAGAGAGCGAAATGCCAATTTCAATCAATCCAATATGAATTATAATTCAAAAAGAGTAGAGTCCAATGTAGGTTACAGTTTTTCATGAACTTACAACTACCCCAAGTTTGTCAAGTTTACAAATAGAGAGCGAAATGCCAATTTCAATCAATCCAATATGAATTATAATTCAAAAAGAGTAGAGTCCAATGTAGGTTACAGTTTTTCATGAACTTACAACTACCCCAAGTTTGTCAAGTTTACAAATAGAGAGCGAAATGCCAATTTCAATCAATCCAATATGAATTATAATTCAAAAAGAGTAGAGTCCAATGTAGGTTACAGTTTTTCGTGAACTTACAACTACCCCAAGTTTGTCAAGTTTACAAATTGAGAGCGAAATGCCAATTTCAATCAATCCAATATGAATTATAATTCAAAAAGAGTAGAGTCCAATGTAGGTTACGGTTTTTCGTGAACTTACAACTACCCCAAGTTTGTCAAGTTTAAAAATAGAGAGCGAAATGCCAATTTCAATCAATCCAATATCAATTATAATTCAAAAAGAGTAGAGTCCAATGTAGGTTACAGTTTTTCGTGAACTTACAACTACCCCAAGTTTGTCAAGTTTACAAATAGAGAGCGAAATGCCAATTTCAATCAATCCAATATTAATTATAATTCAAAAAGAGTAGAGTCCAATGTAGGTTACAATTTTTCATGAACTTACAACTACCCCAAGTTTGTCAAGTTCACAAATAGAGAGCGAAATGCCAATTTCAATCAATCCAATATGAATTATAATTCAAAAAGAGTAGAGTCCAATGTAGGTTACGGTTTTTCGTGAACTTACAACTACCCCAAGTTTGTCAAGTTTACAAATAGAGAGCGAAATGCCAATTTCAATCAATCCAATATGAATTATAATTCAAAAAGAGTAGAGTCCAATGTAGGTTACAGTTTTTCATGAACTTACAACTACCCCAAGTTTGTCAAGTTTACAAATAGAGAGCGAAATGCCAATTTCAATCAATCCAATATGAATTATAATTCAAAAAGAGTAGAGTCCAATGTAGGTTACAGTTTTTCGTGAACTTACAACTACCCCAAGTTTGTCAAGTTTACAAATAGAGAGCGAAATGCCAATTTCAATCAATCCAATATGAATTATAATTCAAAAAGAGTAGAGTCCAATGTAGGTTACGGTTTTTCATGAACTTACAACTACCCCAAGTTTGTCAAGTTTACAAATAGAGAGCGAAATGCCAATTTCAATCAATCCAATATGAATTATAATTCAAAAAGAGTAGAGTCCAATGTAGGTTACAGTTTTTCATGAACTTACAACTACCCCAAGTTTGTCAAGTTTACAAATAGAGAGCGAAATGCCAATTTCAATCAATCCAATATGAATTATAATTCAAAAAGAGTAGAGTCCAATGTAGGTTACAGTTTTTCGTGAACTTACAACTACCCCAAGTTTGTCAAGTTCACAAATAGAGAGCGAAATGCCAATTTCAATCAATCCAATATGAATTATAATTCAAAAAGAGTAGAGTCCAATGTAGGTTACGGTTTTTCGTGAACTTACAACTACCCCAAGTTTGTCAAGTTCACAAATAGAGAGCGAAATGCCAATTTCAATCAATCCAATATGAATTATAATTCAAAAAGAGTAGAGTCCAATGTAGGTTACGGTTTTTCGTGAACTTACAACTACCCCAAGTTTGTCAAGTTTACAAATAGAGAGCGAAATGCCAATTTCAATCAATCCAATATGAATTATAATTCAAAAAGAGTAGAGTCCAATGTAGGTTACGGTTTTTCGTGAACTTACAACTACCCCAAGTTTGTCAAGTTTACAAATAGAGAGCGAAATGCCAATTTCAATCAATCCAATATGAATTATAATTCAAAAAGAGTAGAGTCCAATGTAGGTTACGGTTTTTCGTGAACTTACAACTACTCCAAGTTTGTCAAGTTCACAAATAGAGAGCGAAATGCCAATTTCAATCAATCCAATATGAATTATAATTCAAAAAGAGTAGAGTCCAATGTAGGTTACGGTTTTTCGTGAACTTACAACTACCCCAAGTTTGTCAAGTTCACAAATAGAGAGCGAAATGCCAATTTCAATCAATCCAATATGAATTATAATTCAAAAAGAGTAGAGTCCAATGTAGGTTACGGTTTTTCGTGAACTTACAACTACCCCAAGTTTGTCAAGTTCACAAATAGAGAGCGAAATGCCAATTTCAATCAATCCAATATGAATTATAATTCAAAAAGAGTAGAGTCCAATGTAGGTTACAGTTTTTCGTGAACTTACAACTACCCCAAGTTTGTCAAGTTCACAAATAGAGAGCGAAATGCCAATTTCAATCAATCCAATATGAATTATAATTCAAAAAGAGTAGAGTCCAATGTAGGTTACGGTTTTTCGTGAACTTACAACTACCCCAAGTTTGTCAAGTTTACAAATAGAGAGCGAAATGCCAATTTCAATCAATCCAATATGAATTATAATTCAAAAAGAGTAGAGTCCAATGTAGGTTACGGTTTTTCGTGAACTTACAACTACTCCAAGTTTGTCAAGTTTACAAATAGAGAGCGAAATGCCAATTTCAATCAATCCAATATGAATTATAATTCAAAAAGAGTAGAGTCCAATGTAGGTTACGGTTTTTCGTGAACTTACAACTACCCCAAGTTTGTCAAGTTTACAAATAGAGAGCGAAATGCCAATTTCAATCAATCCAATATGAATTATAATTCAAAAAGAGTAGAGTCCAATGTAGGTTACGGTTTTTCGTGAACTTACAACTACTCCAAGTTTGTCAAGTTTACAAATAGAGAGCGAAATGCCAATTTCAATCAATCCAATATGAATTATAATTCAAAAAGAGTAGAGTCCAATGTAGGTTACAGTTTTTCGTGAACTTACAACTACCCCAAGTTTGTCAAGTTCACAAATAGAGAGCGAAATGCCAATTTCAATCAATCCAATATGAATTATAATTCAAAAAGAGTAGAGTCCAATGTAGGTTACGGTTTTTCGTGAACTTACAACTACCCCAAGTTTGTCAAGTTTACAAATTGAGAGCGAAATGCCAATTTCAATCAATCCAATATGAATTATAATTCAAAAAGAGTAGAGTCCAATGTAGGTTACAGTTTTTCGTGAACTTACAACTACCCCAAGTTTGTCAAGTTTACAAATTGAGAGCGAAATGCCAATTTCAATCAATCCAATATTAATTATAATTCAAAAAGAGTAGAGTCCAATGTAGGTTACGGTTTTTCGTGAACTTACAACTACCCCAAGTTTGTCAAGTTCACAAATAGAGAGCGAAATGCCAATTTCAATCAATCCAATATCAATTATAATTCAAAAAGAGTAGAGTCCAATGTAGGTTACGGTTTTTCGTGAACTTACAACTACTCCAAGTTTGTCAAGTTTACAAATAGAGAGCGAAATGCCAATTTCAATCAATCCAATATGAATTATAATTCAAAAAGAGTAGAGTCCAATGTAGGTTACAGTTTTTCGTGAACTTACAACTACTCCAAGTTTGTCAAGTTTACAAATAGAGAGCGAAATGCCAATTTCAATCAATCCAATATGAATTATAATTCAAAAAGAGTAGAGTCCAATGTAGGTTACAGTTTTTCGTGAACTTACAACTACCCCAAGTTTGTCAAGTTTACAAATAGAGAACGAAATGCCAATTTCAATCAATCCAATATCAATTATAATTCAAAAAGAGTAGAGTCCAATGTAGGTTACGGTTTTTCGTGAACTTACAACTACCCCAAGTTTGTCAAGTTTACAAATAGAGAGCGAAATGCCAATTTCAATCAATCCAATATGAATTATAATTCAAAAAGAGTAGAGTCCAATGTAGGTTACAATTTTTCGTGAACTTACAACTACTCCAAGTTTGTCAAGTTTACAAATAGAGAGCGAAATGCCAATTTCAATCAATCCAATATGAATTATAATTCAAAAAGAGTAGAGTCCAATGTAGGTTACAGTTTTTCGTGAACTTACAACTACCCCAAGTTTGTCAAGTTTACAAATAGAGAGCGAATATGCCAATTTCAATCAATCCAATATAAATTATAATTCAAAAAGAGTAGAGTCCAATGTAGGTTACGGTTTTTCGTGAACTTACAACTACCCCAAGTTTGTCAAGTTTACAAATTGAGAGCGAAATGCCAATTTCAATCAATCCAATATGAATTATAATTCAAAAAGAGTAGAGTCCAATGTAGGTTACGGTTTTTCGTGAACTTACAACTACCCCAAGTTTGTCAAGTTTACAAATAGAGAGCGAAATGCCAATTTCAATCAATCCAATATGAATTATAATTCAAAAAGAGTAGAGTCCAATGTAGGTTACAGTTTTTCATGAACTTACAACTACCCCAAGTTTGTCAAGTTTACAAATAGAGAGCGAAATGCCAATTTCAATCAATCCAATATAAATTATAATTCAAAAAGAGTAGAGTCCAATGTAGGTTACGGTTTTTCGTGAACTTACAACTACCCCAAGTTTGTCAAGTTTACAAATTGAGAGCGAAATGCCAATTTCAATCAATCCAATATGAATTATAATTCAAAAAGAGTAGAGTCCAATGTAGGTTACGGTTTTTCGTGAACTTACAACTACCCCAAGTTTGTCAAGTTCACAAATAGAGAGCGAAATGCCAATTTCAATCAATCCAATATGAATTATAATTCAAAAAGAGTAGAGTCCAATGTAGGTTACGGTTTTTCATGAACTTACAACTACTCCAAGTTTGTCAAGTTTACAAATAGAGAGCGAAATGCCAATTTCAATCAATCCAATATGAATTATAATTCAAAAAGAGTAGAGTCCAATGTAGGTTACAGTTTTTCGTGAACTTACAACTACCCCAAGTTTGTCAAGTTTACAAATTGAGACCGAAATGCCAATTTCAATCAATCCAATATGAATTATAATTCAAAAAGAGTAGAGTCCAATGTAGGTTACGGTTTTTCGTGAACTTACAACTACCCCAAGTTTGTCAAGTTTACAAATTGAGACCGAAATGCCAATTTCAATCAATCCAATATGAATTATAATTCAAAAAGAGTAGAGTCCAATGTAGGTTACAGTTTTTCATGAACTTACAACTACCCCAAGTTTGTCAAGTTTACAAATAGAGAGCGAAATGCCAATTTCAATCAATCCAATATGAATTATAATTCAAAAAGAGTAGAGTCCAATGTAGGTTACAGTTTTTCGTGAACTTACAACTACCCCAAGTTTGTCAAGTTTACAAATAGAGAGCGAAATGCCAATTTCAATCAATCCAATATGAATTATAATTCAAAAAGAGTAGAGTCCAATGTAGGTTACGGTTTTTCGTGAACTTACAACTACCCCAAGTTTGTCAAGTTTACAAATAGAGAGCGAAATGCCAATTTCAATCAATCCAATATGAATTATAATTCAAAAAGAGTAGAGTCCAATGTAGGTTACGGTTTTTCGTGAACTTACAACTACCCCAAGTTTGTCAAGTTTACAAATTGAGATCGAAATGCCAATTTCAATCAATCCAATATGAATTATAATTCAAAAAGAGTAGAGTCCAATGTAGGTTACGGTTTTTCGTGAACTTACAACTACCCCAAGTTTGTCAAGTTCACAAATAGAGAGCGAAATGCCAATTTCAATCAATCCAATATGAATTATAATTCAAAAAGAGTAGAGTCCAATGTAGGTTACAGTTTTTCGTGAACTTACAACTACCCCAAGTTTGTCAAGTTTACAAATAGAGAGCGAAATGCCAATTTCAATCAATCCAATATGAATTATAATTCAAAAAGAGTAGAGTCCAATGTAGGTTACGGTTTTTCGTGAACTTACAACTACCCCAAGTTTGTCAAGTTTACAAATTGAGAGCGAAATGCCAATTTCAATCAATCCAATATGAATTATAATTCAAAAAGAGTAGAGTCCAATGTAGGTTACGGTTTTTCGTGAACTTACAACTACCCCAAGTTTGTCAAGTTCACAAATAGAGAGCGAAATGCCAATTTCAATCAATCCAATATGAATTATAATTCAAAAAGAGTAGAGTCCAATGTAGGTTACAGTTTTTCGTGAACTTACAACTACCCCAAGTTTGTCAAGTTTACAAATAGAGAGCGAAATGCCAATTTCAATCAATCCAATATGAATTATAATTCAAAAAGAGTAGAGTCCAATGTAGGTTACGGTTTTTCGTGAACTTACAACTACCCCAAGTTTGTCAAGTTTACAAATAGAGAGCGAAATGCCAATTTCAATCAATCCAATATGAATTATAATTCAAAAAGAGTAGAGTCCAATGTAGGTTACGGTTTTTCGTGAACTTACAACTACCCCAAGTTTGTCAAGTTCACAAATAGAGAGCGAAATGCCAATTTCAATCAATCCAATATGAATTATAATTCAAAAAGAGTAGAGTCCAATGTAGGTTACGGTTTTTCGTGAACTTACAACTACCCCAAGTTTGTCAAGTTTACAAATAGAGAGCGAAATGCCAATTTCAATCAATCCAATATGAATTATAATTCAAAAAGAGTAGAGTCCAATGTAGGTTACGGTTTTTCGTGAACTTACAACTACCCCAAGTTTGTCAAGTTTACAAATAGAGAGCGAAATGCCAATTTCAATCAATCCAATATGAATTATAATTCAAAAAGAGTAGAGTCCAATGTAGGTTACGGTTTTTCGTGAACTTACAACTACCCCAAGTTTGTCAAGTTCACAAATAGAGAGCGAAATGCCAATTTCAATCAATCCAATATGAATTATAATTCAAAAAGAGTAGAGTCCAATGTAGGTTACGGTTTTTCGTGAACTTACAACTACCCCAAGTTTGTCAAGTTTACAAATAGAGAGCGAAATGCCAATTTCAATCAATCCAATATGAATTATAATTCAAAAAGAGTAGAGTCCAATGTAGGTTACGGTTTTTCGTGAACTTACAACTACCCCAAGTTTGTCAAGTTTACAAATAGAGAGCGAAATGCCAATTTCAATCAATCCAATATGAATTATAATTCAAAAAGAGTAGAGTCCAATGTAGGTTACGGTTTTTCGTGAACTTACAACTACCCCAAGTTTGTCAAGTTTACAAATAGAGAGCGAAATGCCAATTTCAATCAATCCAATATGAATTATAATTCAAAAAGAGTAGAGTCCAATGTAGGTTACGGTTTTTCGTGAACTTACAACTACCCCAAGTTTGTCAAGTTCACAAATAGAGAGCGAAATGCCAATTTCAATCAATCCAATATCAATTATAATTCAAAAAGAGTAGAGTCCAATGTAGGTTACAGTTTTTCGTGAACTTACAACTACCCCAAGTTTGTCAAGTTTACAAATAGAGAGCGAAATGCCAATTTCAATCAATCCAATATGAATTATAATTCAAAAAGAGTAGAGTCCAATGTAGGTTACGGTTTTTCGTGAACTTACAACTACCCCAAGTTTGTCAAGTTTACAAATAGAGAGCGAAATGCCAATTTCAATCAATCCAATATCAATTATAATTCAAAAAGAGTAGAGTCCAATGTAGGTTACGGTTTTTCGTGAACTTACAACTACCCCAAGTTTGTCAAGTTCACAAATAGAGAGCGAAATGCCAATTTCAATCAATCCAATATCAATTATAATTCAAAAAGAGTAGAGTCCAATGTAGGTTACAGTTTTTCGTGAACTTACAACTACCCCAAGTTTGTCAAGTTTACAAATAGAGAGCGAAATGCCAATTTCAATCAATCCAATATGAATTATAATTCAAAAAGAGTAGAGTCCAATGTAGGTTACGGTTTTTCGTGAACTTACAACTACCCCAAGTTTGTCAAGTTTACAAATAGAGAGCGAAATGCCAATTTCAATCAATCCAATATCAATTATAATTCAAAAAGAGTAGAGTCCAATGTAGGTTACAGTTTTTCGTGAACTTACAACTACCCCAAGTTTGTCAAGTTTACAAATAGAGAGCGAAATGCCAATTTCAATCAATCCAATATGAATTATAATTCAAAAAGAGTAGAGTCCAATGTAGGTTACAGTTTTTCGTGAACTTACAACTACCCCAAGTTTGTCAAGTTTACAAATTGAGAGCGAAATGCCAATTTCAATCAATCCAATATGAATTATAATTCAAAAAGAGTAGAGTCCAATGTAGGTTACGGTTTTTCGTGAACTTACAACTACTCCAAGTTTGTCAAGTTCACAAATAGAGAGCGAAATGCCAATTTCAATCAATCCAATATGAATTATAATTCAAAAAGAGTAGAGTCCAATGTAGGTTACGGTTTTTCGTGAACTTACAACTACCCCAAGTTTGTCAAGTTCACAAATAGAGAGCGAAATGCCAATTTCAATCAATCCAATATGAATTATAATTCAAAAAGAGTAGAGTCCAATGTAGGTTACGGTTTTTCGTGAACTTACAACTACCCCAAGTTTGTCAAGTTTACAAATAGAGAGCGAAATGCCAATTTCAATCAATCCAATATGAATTATAATTCAAAAAGAGTAGAGTCCAATGTAGGTTACGGTTTTTCGTGAACTTACAACTACCCCAAGTTTGTCAAGTTTACAAATAGAGAGCGAAATGCCAATTTCAATCAATCCAATATGAATTATAATTCAAAAAGAGTAGAGTCCAATGTAGGTTACGGTTTTTCGTGAACTTACAACTACCCCAAGTTTGTCAAGTTTACAAATAGAGAGCGAAATGCCAATTTCAATCAATCCAATATGAATTATAATTCAAAAAGAGTAGAGTCCAATGTAGGTTACGGTTTTTCGTGAACTTACAACTACCCCAAGTTTGTCAAGTTCACAAATAGAGAGCGAAATGCCAATTTCAATCAATCCAATATGAATTATAATTCAAAAAGAGTAGAGTCCAATGTAGGTTACAGTTTTTCGTGAACTTACAACTACCCCAAGTTTGTCAAGTTTACAAATAGAGAGCGAAATGCCAATTTCAATCAATCCAATATCAATTATAATTCAAAAAGAGTAGAGTCCAATGTAGGTTACGGTTTTTCGTGAACTTACAACTACCCCAAGTTTGTCAAGTTCACAAATAGAGAGCGAAATGCCAATTTCAATCAATCCAATATCAATTATAATTCAAAAAGAGTAGAGTCCAATGTAGGTTACAGTTTTTCGTGAACTTACAACTACCCCAAGTTTGTCAAGTTTACAAATAGAGAGCGAAATGCCAATTTCAATCAATCCAATATGAATTATAATTCAAAAAGAGTAGAGTCCAATGTAGGTTACGGTTTTTCGTGAACTTACAACTACCCCAAGTTTGTCAAGTTTACAAATAGAGAGCGAAATGCCAATTTCAATCAATCCAATATCAATTATAATTCAAAAAGAGTAGAGTCCAATGTAGGTTACAGTTTTTCGTGAACTTACAACTACCCCAAGTTTGTCAAGTTTACAAATAGAGAGCGAAATGCCAATTTCAATCAATCCAATATGAATTATAATTCAAAAAGAGTAGAGTCCAATGTAGGTTACAGTTTTTCGTGAACTTACAACTACCCCAAGTTTGTCAAGTTTACAAATTGAGAGCGAAATGCCAATTTCAATCAATCCAATATGAATTATAATTCAAAAAGAGTAGAGTCCAATGTAGGTTACGGTTTTTCGTGAACTTACAACTACTCCAAGTTTGTCAAGTTCACAAATAGAGAGCGAAATGCCAATTTCAATCAATCCAATATGAATTATAATTCAAAAAGAGTAGAGTCCAATGTAGGTTACGGTTTTTCGTGAACTTACAACTACCCCAAGTTTGTCAAGTTCACAAATAGAGAGCGAAATGCCAATTTCAATCAATCCAATATGAATTATAATTCAAAAAGAGTAGAGTCCAATGTAGGTTACGGTTTTTCGTGAACTTACAACTACCCCAAGTTTGTCAAGTTTACAAATAGAGAGCGAAATGCCAATTTCAATCAATCCAATATGAATTATAATTCAAAAAGAGTAGAGTCCAATGTAGGTTACGGTTTTTCGTGAACTTACAACTACCCCAAGTTTGTCAAGTTTACAAATAGAGAGCGAAATGCCAATTTCAATCAATCCAATATGAATTATAATTCAAAAAGAGTAGAGTCCAATGTAGGTTACGGTTTTTCGTGAACTTACAACTACCCCAAGTTTGTCAAGTTTACAAATAGAGAGCGAAATGCCAATTTCAATCAATCCAATATGAATTATAATTCAAAAAGAGTAGAGTCCAATGTAGGTTACGGTTTTTCGTGAACTTACAACTACCCCAAGTTTGTCAAGTTCACAAATAGAGAGCGAAATGCCAATTTCAATCAATCCAATATGAATTATAATTCAAAAAGAGTAGAGTCCAATGTAGGTTACAGTTTTTCGTGAACTTACAACTACCCCAAGTTTGTCAAGTTTACAAATAGAGAGCGAAATGCCAATTTCAATCAATCCAATATGAATTATAATTCAAAAAGAGTAGAGTCCAATGTAGGTTACGGTTTTTCGTGAACTTACAACTACCCCAAGTTTGTCAAGTTTACAAATAGAGAGCGAAATGCCAATTTCAATCAATCCAATATCAATTATAATTCAAAAAGAGTAGAGTCCAATGTAGGTTACGGTTTTTCATGAACTTACAACTACTCCAAGTTTGTCAAGTTTACAAATAGAGAGCGAAATGCCAATTTCAATCAATCCAATATGAATTATAATTCAAAAAGAGTAGAGTCCAATGTAGGTTACAGTTTTTCATGAACTTACAACTACCCCAAGTTTGTCAAGTTCACAAATAGAGAGCGAAATGCCAATTTCAATCAATCCAATATGAATTATAATTCAAAAAGAGTAGAGTCCAATGTAGGTTACGGTTTTTCGTGAACTTACAACTACCCCAAGTTTGTCAAGTTTACAAATTGAGACCGAAATGCCAATTTCAATCAATCCAATATGAATTATAATTCAAAAAGAGTAGAGTCCAATGTAGGTTACAGTTTTTCGTGAACTTACAACTACCCCAAGTTTGTCAAGTTTACAAATAGAGAGCGAAATGCCAATTTCAATCAATCCAATATGAATTATAATTCAAAAAGAGTAGAGTCCAATGTAGGTTACGGTTTTTCGTGAACTTACAACTACCCCAAGTTTGTCAAGTTTACAAATAGAGAGCGAAATGCCAATTTCAATCAATCCAATATGAATTATAATTCAAAAAGAGTAGAGTCCAATGTAGGTTACGGTTTTTCATGAACTTACAACTACCCCAAGTTTGTCAAGTTCACAAATAGAGAGCGAAATGCCAATTTCAATCAATCCAATATCAATTATAATTCAAAAAGAGTAGAGTCCAATGTAGGTTACGGTTTTTCGTGAACTTACAACTACTCCAAGTTTGTCAAGTTTACAAATAGAGAGCGAAATGCCAATTTCAATCAATCCAATATCAATTATAATTCAAAAAGAGTAGAGTCCAATGTAGGTTACGGTTTTTCGTGAACTTACAACTACTCCAAGTTTGTCAAGTTCACAAATAGAGAGCGAAATGCCAATTTCAATCAATCCAATATGAATTATAATTCAAAAAGAGTAGAGTCCAATGTAGGTTACGGTTTTTCGTGAACTTACAACTACTCCAAGTTTGTCAAGTTTACAAATAGAGAGCGAAATGCCAATTTCAATCAATCCAATATCAATTATAATTCAAAAAGAGTAGAGTCCAATGTAGGTTACGGTTTTTCGTGAACTTACAACTACTCCAAGTTTGTCAAGTTCACAAATAGAGAGCGAAATGCCAATTTCAATCAATCCAATATGAATTATAATTCAAAAAGAGTAGAGTCCAATGTAGGTTACGGTTTTTCGTGAACTTACAACTACTCCAAGTTTGTCAAGTTCACAAATAGAGAGCGAAATGCCAATTTCAATCAATCCAATATGAATTATAATTCAAAAAGAGTAGAGTCCAATGTAGGTTACAGTTTTTCGTGAACTTACAACTACTCCAAGTTTGTCAAGTTTACAAATAGAGAGCGAAATGCCAATTTCAATCAATCCAATATCAATTATAATTCAAAAAGAGTAGAGTCCAATGTAGGTTACGGTTTTTCGTGAACTTACAACTACTCCAAGTTTGTCAAGTTCACAAATAGAGAGCGAAATGCCAATTTCAATCAATCCAATATGAATTATAATTCAAAAAGAGTAGAGTCCAATGTAGGTTACGGTTTTTCGTGAACTTACAACTACTCCAAGTTTGTCAAGTTTACAAATAGAGAGCGAAATGCCAATTTCAATCAATCCAATATCAATTATAATTCAAAAAGAGTAGAGTCCAATGTAGGTTACGGTTTTTCGTGAACTTACAACTACTCCAAGTTTGTCAAGTTCACAAATAGAGAGCGAAATGCCAATTTCAATCAATCCAATATGAATTATAATTCAAAAAGAGTAGAGTCCAATGTAGGTTACGGTTTTTCGTGAACTTACAACTACTCCAAGTTTGTCAAGTTCACAAATAGAGAGCGAAATGCCAATTTCAATCAATCCAATATGAATTATAATTCAAAAAGAGTAGAGTCCAATGTAGGTTACAGTTTTTCGTGAACTTACAACTACTCCAAGTTTGTCAAGTTTACAAATAGAGAGCGAAATGCCAATTTCAATCAATCCAATATCAATTATAATTCAAAAAGAGTAGAGTCCAATGTAGGTTACGGTTTTTCGTGAACTTACAACTACTCCAAGTTTGTCAAGTTCACAAATAGAGAGCGAAATGCCAATTTCAATCAATCCAATATGAATTATAATTCAAAAAGAGTAGAGTCCAATGTAGGTTACGGTTTTTCGTGAACTTACAACTACTCCAAGTTTGTCAAGTTCACAAATAGAGAGCGAAATGCCAATTTCAATCAATCCAATATGAATTATAATTCAAAAAGAGTAGAGTCCAATGTAGGTTACAGTTTTTCGTGAACTTACAACTACCCCAAGTTTGTCAAGTTTACAAATTGAGACCGAAATGCCAATTTCAATCAATCCAATATGAATTATAATTCAAAAAGAGTAGAGTCCAATGTAGGTTACGGTTTTTCATGAACTTACAACTACTCCAAGTTTGTCAAGTTTACAAATAGAGAGCGAAATGCCAATTTCAATCAATCCAATATGAATTATAATTCAAAAAGAGTAGAGTCCAATGTAGGTTACAGTTTTTCGTGAACTTACAACTACCCCAAGTTTGTCAAGTTTACAAATAGAGAGCGAAATGCCAATTTCAATCAATCCAATATCAATTATAATTCAAAAAGAGTAGAGTCCAATGTAGGTTGCAGTTTTTCGTGAACTTACAACTACCCCAAGTTTGTCAAGTTTACAAATAGAGAGCGAAATGCCAATTTCAATCAATCCAATATGAATTATAATTCAAAAAGAGTAGAGTCCAATGTAGGTTACAGTTTTTCGTGAACTTACAACTACCCCAAGTTTGTCAAGTTTACAAATAGAGAGCGAAATGCCAATTTCAATCAATCCAATATAAATTATAATTCAAAAAGAGTAGAGTCCAATGTAGGTTACAGTTTTTCGTGAACTTACAACTACCCCAAGTTTGTCAAGTTTACAAATAGAGAGCGAAATGCCAATTTCAATCAATCCAATATTAATTATAATTCAAAAAGAGTAGAGTCCAATGTAGGTTACGGTTTTTCATGAACTTACAACTACTCCAAGTTTGTCAAGTTTACAAATAGAGAGCGAAATGCCAATTTCAATCAATCCAATATGAATTATAATTCAAAAAGAGTAGAGTCCAATGTAGGTTACAGTTTTTCGTGAACTTACAACTACCCCAAGTTTGTCAAGTTTACAAATAGAGAGCGAAATGCCAATTTCAATCAATCCAATATAAATTATAATTCAAAAAGAGTAGAGTCCAATGTAGGTTACAGTTTTTCGTGAACTTACAACTACCCCAAGTTTGTCAAGTTTACAAATAGAGAGCGAAATGCCAATTTCAATCAATCCAATATAAATTATAATTCAAAAAGAGTAGAGTCCAATGTAGGTTACAGTTTTTCGTGAACTTACAACTACCCCAAGTTTGTCAAGTTTACAAATTGAGACCGAAATGCCAATTTCAATCAATCCAATATGAATTATAATTCAAAAAGAGTAGAGTCCAATGTAGGTTACGGTTTTTCATGAACTTACAACTACTCCAAGTTTGTCAAGTTTACAAATAGAGAGCGAAATGCCAATTTCAATCAATCCAATATGAATTATAATTCAAAAAGAGTAGAGTCCAATGTAGGTTACAGTTTTTCGTGAACTTACAACTACCCCAAGTTTGTCAAGTTTACAAATAGAGAGCGAAATGCCAATTTCAATCAATCCAATATCAATTATAATTCAAAAAGAGTAGAGTCCAATGTAGGCTACAGTTTTTCGTGAACTTACAACTACCCCAAGTTTGTCAAGTTTACAAATAGAGAGCGAAATGCCAATTTCAATCAATCCAATATGAATTATAATTCAAAAAGAGTAGAGTCCAATGTAGGTTACAGTTTTTCGTGAACTTACAACTACCCCAAGTTTGTCAAGTTTACAAATAGAGAGCGAAATGCCAATTTCAATCAATCCAATATAAATTATAATTCAAAAAGAGTAGAGTCCAATGTAGGTTACAGTTTTTCGTGAACTTACAACTACCCCAAGTTTGTCAAGTTTACAAATAGAGAGCGAAATGCCAATTTCAATCAATCCAATATTAATTATAATTCAAAAAGAGTAGAGTCCAATGTAGGTTACAGTTTTTCGTGAACTTACAACTACCCCAAGCTTGTCAAGTTTACAAATAGAGAGCGAAATGCCAATTTCAATCAATCCAATATCAATTATAATTCAAAAAGAGTAGAGTCCAATGTAGGTTGCAGTTTTTCGTGAAATTACAACTACCCCAAGTTTGTCAAGTTTACAAATTGAGACCGAAATGCCAATTTCAATCAATCCAATATTAATTATAATTCAAAAAGAGTAGAGTCCAATGTAGGTTACAGTTTTTCGTGAACTTACAACTACCCCAAGTTTGTCAAGTTTACAAATAGAGAGCGAAATGCCAATTTCAATCAATCCAATATTAATTATAATTCAAAAAGAGTAGAGTCCAATGTAGGTTACAGTTTTTCGTGAACTTACAACTACCCCAAGTTTGTCAAGTTTACAAATAGAGAGCGAAATGCCAATTTCAATCAATCCAATATGAATTATAATTCAAAAAGAGTAGAGTCCAATGTAGGTTACAGTTTTTCGTGAACTTACAACTACCCCAAGTTTGTCAAGTTTACAAATAGAGAGCGAAATGCCAATTTCAATCAATCCAATATAAATTATAATTCAAAAAGAGTAGAGTCCAATGTAGGTTACAGTTTTTCGTGAACTTACAACTACCCCAAGTTTGTCAAGTTTACAAATAGAGAGCGAAATGCCAATTTCAATCAATCCAATATAAATTATAATTCAAAAAGAGTAGAGTCCAATGTAGGTTACAGTTTTTCGTGAACTTACAACTACCCCAAGTTTGTCAAGTTTACAAATAGAGAGCGAAATGCCAATTTCAATCAATCCAATATTAATTATAATTCAAAAAGAGTAGAGTCCAATGTAGGTTACAGTTTTTCGTGAACTTACAACTACTCCAAGTTTGTCAAGTTTACAAATAGAGAGCGAAATGCCAATTTCAATCAATCCAATATGAATTATAATTCAAAAGGAGTAGAGTCCAATGTAGGTTGCAGTTTTTCGTGAACTTACAACTACCCCAAGTTTGTCAAGTTTACAAATAGAGAGCGAAATGCCAATTTCAATCAATCCAATATTAATTATAATTCAAAAAGAGTAGAGTCCAATGTAGGTTACAGTTTTTCGTGAACTTACAACTACCCCAAGTTTGTCAAGTTTACAAATAGAGAGCGAAATGCCAATTTCAATCAATCCAATATAAATTATAATTCAAAAAGAGTAGAGTCCAATGTAGGTTACAGTTTTTCGTGAACTTACAACTACCCCAAGTTTGTCAAGTTTACAAATAGAGAGCGAAATGCCAATTTCAATCAAGTACAATATTGCGTGAAGTTTAAAAAGTGTAGAATTCAATGTAGTTAACTGTTTTAGGGATGTTACAGCTACCCCAGGTTTGTCAAGTTTACAAATAGAGAGCGAAATGCCAATTTCAATCAATCCAATATGAATTATAATTCAAAAAGAGTAGAGTCCAATGTAGGTTACAGTTTTTCGTGAACTTACAACTACCCCAAGTTTGTCAAGTTTACAAATAGAGAGCGAAATGCCAATTTCAATCAATCCAATATGAATTATAATTCAAAAAGAGTAGAGTCCAATGTAGGTTACAGTTTTTCGTGAACTTACAACTACCCCAAGTTTGTCAAGTTTACAAATAGAGAGCGAAATGCCAATTTCAATCAATCCAATATAAATTATAATTCAAAAAGAGTAGAGTCCAATGTAGGTTACAGTTTTTCGTGAACTTACAACTACCCCAAGTTTGTCAAGTTTACAAATAGAGAGCGAAATGCCAATTTCAATCAATCCAATATTAATTATAATTCAAAAAGAGTAGAGTCCAATGTAGGTTACAGTTTTTCGTGAACTTACAACTACCCCAAGTTTGTCAAGTTTACAAATAGAGAGCGAAATGCCAATTTCAATCAATCCAATATCAACTATAATTCAAAAAGAGTAGAGTCCAATGTAGGTTGCAGTTTTTCGTGAAATTACAACTACCCCAAGTTTGTCAAGTTTACAAATTGAGACCGAAATGCCAATTTCAATCAATCCAATATTAATTATAATTCAAAAAGAGTAGAGTCCAATGTAGGTTACAGTTTTTCGTGAACTTACAACTACCCCAAGTTTGTCAAGTTTACAAATAGAGAGCGAAATGCCAATTTCAATCAATCCAATATCAATTATAATTCAAAAAGAGTAGAGTCCAATGTAGGTTGCAGTTTTTCGTGAACTTACAACTACCCCAAGTTTGTCAAGTTTACAAATAGAGAGCGAAATGCCAATTTCAATCAATCCAATATAAATTATAATTCAAAAAGAGTAGAGTCCAATGTAGGTTACAGTTTTTCGTGAACTTACAACTACCCCAAGTTTGTCAAGTTTACAAATAGAGAGCGAAATGCCAATTTCAATCAATCCAATATTAATTATAATTCAAAAAGAGTAGAGTCCAATGTAGGTTACAGTTTTTCGTGAACTTACAACTACCCCAAGTTTGTCAAGTTTACAAATAGAGAGCGAAATGCCAATTTCAATCAATCCAATATCAATTATAATTCAAAAAGAGTAGAGTCCAATGTAGGTTGCAGTTTTTCGTGAACTTACAACTACCCCGAGTTTGTCAAGTTTACAAATAGAGAGCGAAATGCCAATTTCAATCAATCCAATATCAACTATAATTCAAAAAGAGTAGAGTCCAATGTAGGTTGCAGTTTTTCGTGAACTTACAACTACCCCAAGTTTGTCAAGCTTACAAATAGAGAGCGAAATGCCAATTTCAATCAATCCAATATGAATTATAATTCAAAAAGAGTAGAGTCCAATGTAGGTTACAGTTTTTCGTGAACTTACAACTACCCCAAGTTTGTCAAGTTTACAAATAGAGAGCGAAATGCCAATTTCAATCAATCCAATATTAATTATAATTCAAAAAGAGTAGAGTCCAATGTAGGTTACAGTTTTTCGTGAACTTACAACTACCCCAAGTTTGTCAAGTTTACAAATAGAGAGCGAAATGCCAATTTCAATCAATCCAATATTAATTATAATTCAAAAGGAGTAGAGTCCAATGTAGGTTACAGTTTTTCGTGAACTTACAACTACCCCAAGTTTGTCAAGTTTACAAATAGAGAGCGAAATGCCAATTTCAATCAATCCAATATCAATTATAATTCAAAAAGAGTAGAGTCCAATGTAGGTTACAGTTTTTCGTGAACTTACAACTACCCCAAGTTTGTCAAGTTTACAAATAGAGAGCGAAATGCCAATTTCAATCAATCCAATATGAATTATAATTCAAAAGGAGTAGAGTCCAATGTAGGTTACAGTTTTTCGTGAACTTACAACTACCCCAAGTTTGTCAAGTTTACAAATAGAGAGCGAAATGCCAATTTCAATCAATCCAATATTAATTATAATTCAAAAAGAGTAGAGTCCAATGTAGGTTACGGTTTTTCGTGAACTTACAACTACCCCAAGTTTGTCAAGTTTACAAATAGAGAGCGAAATGCCAATTTCAATCAATCCAATATGAATTATAATTCAAAAAGAGTAGAGTCCAATGTAGGTTACGGTTTTTCGTGAACTTACAACTACCCCAAGTTTGTCAAGTTTACAAATAGAGAGCGAAATGCCAATTTCAATCAATCCAATATGAATTATAATTCAAAAGGAGTAGAGTCCAATGTAGGTTACAGTTTTTCGTGAACTTACAACTACCCCAAGTTTGTCAAGTTTACAAATAGAGAGCGAAATGCCAATTTCAATCAATCCAATATTAATTATAATTCAAAAAGAGTAGAGTCCAATGTAGGTTACGGTTTTTCGTGAACTTACAACTACCCCAAGTTTGTCAAGTTTACAAATAGAGAGCGAAATGCCAATTTCAATCAATCCAATATGAATTATAATTCAAAAAGAGTAGAGTCCAATGTAGGTTACGGTTTTTCGTGAACTTACAACTACCCCAAGTTTGTCAAGTTTACAAATAGAGAGCGAAATGCCAATTTCAATCAATCCAATATGAATTATAATTCAAAAAGAGTAGAGTCCAATGTAGGTTACGGTTTTTCGTGAACTTACAACTACCCCAAGTTTGTCAAGTTTACAAATAGAGAGCGAAATGCCAATTTCAATCAATCCAATATCAATTATAATTCAAAAAGAGTAGTGTCCAATGTAGGTTACAGTTTTTCGTGAACTTACAACTACCCCAAGTTTGTCAAGTTTACAAATAGAGAGCGAAATGCCAATTTCAATCAATCCAATATGAATTATAATTCAAAAAGAGTAGAGTCCAATGTAGGTTACGGTTTTTCGTGAACTTACAACTACCCCAAGTTTGTCAAGTTTACAAATAGAGAGCGAAATGCCAATTTCAATCAATCCAATATGAATTATAATTCAAAAAGAGTAGAGTCCAATGTAGGTTACGGTTTTTCGTGAACTTACAACTACCCCAAGTTTGTCAAGTTTACAAATAGAGAGCGAAATGCCAATTTCAATCAATCCAATATGAATTATAATTCAAAAAGAGTAGAGTCCAATGTAGGTTACGGTTTTTCGTGAACTTACAACTACCCCAAGTTTGTCAAGTTTACAAATAGAGAGCGAAATGCCAATTTCAATCAATCCAATATGAATTATAATTCAAAAAGAGTAGAGTCCAATGTAGGTTACGGTTTTTCGTGAACTTACAACTACCCCAAGTTTGTCAAGTTTACAAATAGAGAGCGAAATGCCAATTTCAATCAATCCAATATGAATTATAATTCAAAAAGAGTAGAGTCCAATGTAGGTTACGGTTTTTCGTGAACTTACAACTACCCCAAGTTTGTCAAGTTTACAAATAGAGAGCGAAATGCCAATTTCAATCAATCCAATATGAATTATAATTCAAAAAGAGTAGAGTCCAATGTAGGTTACGGTTTTTCGTGAACTTACAACTACCCCAAGTTTGTCAAGTTTACAAATAGAGAGCGAAATGCCAATTTCAATCAATCCAATATGAATTATAATTCAAAAAGAGTAGAGTCCAATGTAGGTTACGGTTTTTCGTGAACTTACAACTACCCCAAGTTTGTCAAGTTTACAAATAGAGAGCGAAATGCCAATTTCAATCAATCCAATATGAATTATAATTCAAAAAGAGTAGAGTCCAATGTAGGTTACGGTTTTTCGTGAACTTACAACTACCCCAAGTTTGTCAAGTTTACAAATAGAGAGCGAAATGCCAATTTCAATCAATCCAATATGAATTATAATTCAAAAAGAGTAGAGTCCAATGTAGGTTACGGTTTTTCGTGAACTTACAACTACCCCAAGTTTGTCAAGTTTACAAATAGAGAGCGAAATGCCAATTTCAATCAATCCAATATGAATTATAATTCAAAAAGAGTAGAGTCCAATGTAGGTTACGGTTTTTCATGAACTTACAACTACCCCAAGTTTGTCAAGTTTACAAATAGAGAGCGAAATGCCAATTTCAATCAATCCAATATGAATTATAATTCAAAAAGAGTAGAGTCCAATGTAGGTTACAGTTTTTCGTGAACTTACAACTACCCCAAGTTTGTCAAGTTTACAAATAGAGAGCGAAATGCCAATTTCAATCAATCCAATATGAATTATAATTCAAAAAGAGTAGAGTCCAATGTAGGTTACGGTTTTTCGTGAACTTACAACTACCCCAAGTTTGTCAAGTTTACAAATAGAGAGCGAAATGCCAATTTCAATCAATCCAATATGAATTATAATTCAAAAAGAGTAGAGTCCAATGTAGGTTACAGTTTTTCGTGAACTTACAACTACCCCAAGTTTGTCAAGTTTACAAATAGAGAGCGAAATGCCAATTTCAATCAATCCAATATGAATTATAATTCAAAAAGAGTAGAGTCCAATGTAGGTTACGGTTTTTCGTGAACTTACAACTACCCCAAGTTTGTCAAGTTTACAAATAGAGAGCGAAATGCCAATTTCAATCAATCCAATATGAATTATAATTCAAAAAGAGTAGAGTCCAATGTAGGTTACGGTTTTTCATGAACTTACAACTACCCCAAGTTTGTCAAGTTCACAAATAGAGAGCGAAATGCCAATTTCAATCAATCCAATATGAATTATAATTCAAAAAGAGTAGAGTCCAATGTAGGTTACGGTTTTTCATGAACTTACAACTACCCCAAGTTTGTCAAGTTCACAAATAGAGAGCGAAATGCCAATTTCAATCAATCCAATATGAATTATAATTCAAAAAGAGTAGAGTCCAATGTAGGTTACGGTTTTTCGTGAACTTACAACTACTCCAAGTTTGTCAAGTTCACAAATAGAGAGCGAAATGCCAATTTCAATCAATCCAATATGAATTATAATTCAAAAAGAGTAGAGTCCAATGTAGGTTACGGTTTTTCGTGAACTTACAACTACCCCAAGTTTGTCAAGTTTACAAATAGAGAGCGAAATGCCAATTTCAATCAATCCAATATGAATTATAATTCAAAAAGAGTAGAGTCCAATGTAGGTTACAGTTTTTCGTGAACTTACAACTACCCCAAGTTTGTCAAGTTTACAAATAGAGAGCGAAATGCCAATTTCAATCAATCCAATATGAATTATAATTCAAAAAGAGTAGAGTCCAATGTAGGTTACGGTTTTTCGTGAACTTACAACTACCCCAAGTTTGTCAAGTTTACAAATAGAGAGCGAAATGCCAATTTCAATCAATCCAATATGAATTATAATTCAAAAAGAGTAGAGTCCAATGTAGGTTACGGTTTTTCATGAACTTACAACTACCCCAAGTTTGTCAAGTTCACAAATAGAGAGCGAAATGCCAATTTCAATCAATCCAATATGAATTATAATTCAAAAAGAGTAGAGTCCAATGTAGGTTACGGTTTTTCGTGAACTTACAACTACCCCAAGTTTGTCAAGTTCACAAATAGAGAGCGAAATGCCAATTTCAATCAATCCAATATGAATTATAATTCAAAAAGAGTAGAGTCCAATGTAGGTTACAGTTTTTCATGAACTTACAACTACCCCAAGTTTGTCAAGTTCACAAATAGAGAGCGAAATGCCAATTTCAATCAATCCAATATGAATTATAATTCAAAAAGAGTAGAGTCCAATGTAGGTTACGGTTTTTCATGAACTTACAACTACCCCAAGTTTGTCAAGTTCACAAATAGAGAGCGAAATGCCAATTCCAATCAATCCAATACGAATTATAATTCAAAAAGAGTAGAGTCCAATGTAGGTTACGGTTTTTCATGAACTTACAACTACCCCAAGTTTGTCAAGTTCACAAATAGAGAGCGAAATGCCAATTTCAATCAATCCAATATGAATTATAATTCAAAAAGAGTAGAGTCCAATGTAGGTTACGGTTTTTCATGAACTTACAACTACCCCAAGTTTGTCAAGTTCACAAATAGAGAGCGAAATGCCAATTTCAATCAATCCAATATGAATTATAATTCAAAAAGAGTAGAGTCCAATGTAGGTTACAGTTTTTCATGAACTTACAACTACCCCAAGTTTGTCAAGTTCACAAATAGAGAGCGAAATGCCAATTTCAATCAATCCAATATGAATTATAATTCAAAAAGAGTAGAGTCCAATGTAGGTTACGGTTTTTCATGAACTTACAACTACCCCAAGTTTGTCAAGTTCACAAATAGAGAGCGAAATGCCAATTTCAATCAATCCAATATGAATTATAATTCAAAAAGAGTAGAGTCCAATGTAGGTTACGGTTTTTCATGAACTTACAACTACCCCAAGTTTGTCAAGTTCACAAATAGAGAGCGAAATGCCAATTTCAATCAATCCAATATGAATTATAATTCAAAAAGAGTAGAGTCCAATGTAGGTTACGGTTTTTCGTGAACTTACAACTACCCCAAGTTTGTCAAGTTCACAAATAGAGAGCGAAATGCCAATTTCAATCAATCCAATATGAATTATAATTCAAAAAGAGTAGAGTCCAATGTAGGTTACAGTTTTTCATGAACTTACAACTACCCCAAGTTTGTCAAGTTCACAAATAGAGAGCGAAATGCCAATTTCAATCAATCCAATATGAATTATAATTCAAAAAGAGTAGAGTCCAATGTAGGTTACAGTTTTTCGTGAACTTACAACTACCCCAAGTTTGTCAAGTTTACAAATAGAGAGCGAAATGCCAATTTCAATCAATCCAATATGAATTATAATTCAAAAAGAGTAGAGTCCAATGTAGGTTACGGTTTTTCGTGAACTTACAACTACCCCAAGTTTGTCAAGTTTACAAATAGAGAGCGAAATGCCAATTTCAATCAATCCAATATGAATTATAATTCAAAAAGAGTAGAGTCCAATGTAGGTTACGGTTTTTCGTGAACTTACAACTACCCCAAGTTTGTCAAGTTTACAAATAGAGAGCGAAATGCCAATTTCAATCAATCCAATATCAATTATAATTCAAAAAGAGTAGAGTCCAATGTAGGTTACAGTTTTTCGTGAACTTACAACTACCCCAAGTTTGTCAAGTTTACAAATAGAGAGCGAAATGCCAATTTCAATCAATCCAATATGAATTATAATTCAAAAAGAGTAGAGTCCAATGTAGGTTACGGTTTTTCATGAACTTACAACTACCCCAAGTTTGTCAAGTTCACAAATAGAGAGCGAAATGCCAATTTCAATCAATCCAATATGAATTATAATTCAAAAAGAGTAGAGTCCAATGTAGGTTACGGTTTTTCATGAACTTACAACTACCCCAAGTTTGTCAAGTTCACAAATAGAGAGCGAAATGCCAATTTCAATCAATCCAATATGAATTATAATTCAAAAAGAGTAGAGTCCAATGTAGGTTACAGTTTTTCATGAACTTACAACTACCCCAAGTTTGTCAAGTTTACAAATAGAATGCGAAATGCCAATTTCAATCAAGTACAATATTGCGTGAAGTTTAAAAAGTGTAGAATTCAATGTAGTTAACTGTTTTAGGGATGTTACAGCTACCCCATTTTGTCAAGTTAACAAAATAGAGAGCGAAATTCCATTTTTAACCAATTACAAAAGTCCGTGTAGTTAAAAAGGGTAGAATTCAATGTAGATTACATTTTTTCGTGATGATACAACATACAACTACCCCAAATTCGTGATGTTAATAAAATGTAGGTTGAAATACCGATTTTAATGAACTACATTATTCCGTATGGTTTCAAAGATATAAAATCCAGTATACATTATAGTTTTTTGTCATCATACAGCTACCCCAAGTTTTTTAAGTTTACAAAATTGAATTTTGTGCCCGAAAACCGCCTAAACTAATATAATCTCAATTTAATTATATAATATATAACCTTTGACCTCACCTGTCTCACTGCATTCGCATACGACATGTTGTCTCGCTGTTGAAGTAAGATGAATGACATTTTTTCCCATTCCGAGCTCTTTGCTAATTACACGTGCGCCACGCGCGCTAGCATGCAGACATGCTAATTTTAAATCTCGCCAATCGATCGCGCAATCCAAACGCATGCTAATCTGTTGCAAAACGCACGTTTGAAAGGTAACCAGAATAAGAAATTCATAATTGAAAGTCGTTAAAGTGAAAGTGATTTAAAAGTAGAAGTCAGTCAGTACCGGAACAGTTTAGAATGAGAGATAAAACTTCCAATGTTTTTCGTATTTTTCAAATACTGACTGATTAAAACTGAATTAATGACTTTTAATTGAATGATTTATCTCCGAATGACTTTCATTCTTAGTGATGTATTCCTGGTACCCGCGTGGAAAAGACTATTACTTTTTGAATAGAAATTATAGTCGACATCATTTTCATCAAAACTACTACAGTACAGATTCGAATTTTCCAATGCCCATTTTAATACAAACTTCACAAAAGCTTGGGAAACTCAATTAGATAGTCCGAATCGTATGTAAAACTTTTACAAATGACATTTACAAAAGTATAAGTACTGAAGACTCGTATTATTACTGTAGGAGCCAGAGTAGACACGTAAAAGACTATAGAGGAGAAGGCGAACACTCAAAAAGAGAAATAGAGAATCTAATATCACTTTTTTGCCTCCCGAACATTTCGGTTTTCTACCAACAAAACACTGGTTATGTAAAACACCAGAACTTTTGTGCTGTGCTCTAATCAAGTGGGATATATATTTCAAAATAACAGGGTTTCTTCCGTGTTAACCAAAGTTGGAGTTCGTTAAAGTTTTATCCTCAACCAATGATAATAATGATAAAGGTGGATTGCGCATAGCTTATAAAAGTAAATCTCCGTGTGTGACAAATTATCTATGACCAAAAAAGGTCGTTAAGATTGGTTTGTTTAATGCAAACCTATCTAACAAGAATAGTTGGTGTCAAACTACAAAACTGACATAACATGTTTGAACGAAATGTTCAAATTGGTAAATATTGCGCGTAAATGAGTTCTTGAACACAGAACACCACTGCGGTTTTCTGTGCCTTCTTCTAGAAACTTCTGAACCGAATTTAACATTTCGACTTCGATAACAAGAGATGGAGGAGAAAAACCTCTAACAATCTTGAATTCGAGATCAAATGCAAGGTTGGGGATGTACAGTCAGTACAGTTCTGCTAACAGTCTGCCAGTGAAAACTTCAGAGCCGCGGGGCGGCCGCAAGCCAACGAATTTACCGGATTTCGCTGTTGTTTGTTATAGAGATCAGTTATATATCTGAATTTTTCCATAACTCGACTTTGAGCCTCTTTATGATCGGAAAAACAGCTTTCAACCACTTTAGCAACTGCTCTCCGCGTTTGAATTGTTCGTTGCCTGTTTTTTTTTCAATTTTTTATTGATTTTAAGTAGCCTCAATATAATTCTCAGATCTTGAAAGACTACTATGCTAATCTGTGGAAGTTATGGCAGCGTAAAAATGTCACTCAGCCAAAACTCAAAAACTATGATGTTGAGGAGGGATCGAACCATGGAGCCCGAGAGCCTTAGCGCGCAACTTAGCCACTAGGCCATGGGAGAACACAATTGGGAGTACTATAGGGGGTGTCAAGTTTATAAATATGTACCTCTCGCTGGAATCGAACCTGCGAGCAAAATATTGGTAGCTGTACGCTAACCACTACGCTACGAGAGTACATAACCGACAAGCTTTGGAATCGAAGAAAAGTGTCCGTACACAGCGATAATTGAGATATACAGTTCCCTTCCGCGTTTCCGTTGGAGACGACTATATATGTAGAGACCGCAGACCATTTTGCAAACCACATGTTGTAGCTATAATTTGTACACCATTAGAACCGCAAGAAACTAATACATGACAATATGTAATTTGTTTTCCATAATTATCGCATCCCAACTTGCTTTACCTCTGTAAATGGATTTCTTAGAGCGCGCGTTTTGTATTGAAACCATTGCAATATATGTGCTCTTCTCGTATCCAGTGATTCATTTTGGTTTCTGCGTTGAAACTTTTTAATCGGAATCGGAGCGAAGTTCATATAATCTGAATCGCCATAGTTTTATTTGTTAAGTTTACAACAGTCTTCAATAAGCAATGACTTGATTCATACTTTCTTATTCTCAATCTAGTTTTTATTTATATCTTTTTCGAAATAAAGAAAAGAAGGTCAATTTGTATTAAAAAGTGAGTCAAACATGAGAGAAGATTAATTTCAATATCAAACTGGATGGAATATGGAAGAGAAAATCAGCAATTAAAATGGGAAAGGAAAACTCTAATCTCGAAATTCTGATGATCATCCCTTTAAACAAGGACGATTATCTGGCCCAATTGCAACGCTTCAGTCCTTTAATTTGCCATTCATTTTGGTTGTCAAGCTTCCGACACAATCCGTTCACACGCGGTGTATTTCGAACAAAAATCGAAAACTTTGTTCCCGTGACAATAATGCTTGAAATGCGAGAGTGTTTCTAATTTGATTGAGATTTAATTTAAGTTGAGCCGCGCGAGTTGAACTATTGATCTACTTTTCTATATTCCATCCTGCAACTACATTTCAGAAACTAACCGTCTCTCCTCTTTTACTCTTTTTTAATACAAATAAGTAGGTCTACCATTCGAAAAGTACAGTTTCTGTCGTTTCATTTTTCCTCGCATTTCAATCTCGCACACCCACATAACTTTCCTCCGAGTTGTAGTGATATTACTTCGCTCAATTCAAGAATTCAGGAATTGAAAAAGTAAATGTTCAAGTGAAGGGTTATATAACCTCAGCTGGTGTTAAAATTGGTCCAGTATACTATGAGAAAATGATCATTGTAGTTTGATCTCTTCACGCATCATAACTTTCGGAGTCCAACGGATCAAACTAAAAACACAGCCACAATCATCAAACACATTGAAACCTGGCTGCCCATGGCAAGCCGGAAAATTGCCAATGGCATGCCTGCCAAAAAATTTCTGGCAATGCCTGGTGCATGCCATGGGCATACGTGCCGGAAAAATGCCTGAAAGGTGACATAAAGTGCGTAGACCCTGGTCGGCCCAAAATTGGGTCGAAGAACTAGTTTTTTTTTTTGGTTTTGTGCAATACTTCAGTTAAAATTATAGAAAACTTTATGAAAACAAATAAATATCCATGAAAACAATCGAACTTAACCGAACAATGCTCAAATACATCTCTACGGTTGTTACAAATCAAAACACGAAAAAAAATAGTATAGTATAATAATGTTTTAATAGAATATGATAGATGTTATAAGTTCTGAACTATTGTGTTATCAAACTTGTGTACATTGATGAAATACATGGGACAATCAAAAATATACATAAATAGATACAAACACTCATAAGCTGACTTTTTGTGGGAAATGATTCAACTCAATCTATTCTTAGCATGTTCTAATATTACGAGCCAGACTTGGCCGAGAGACCACTGACGCGGTAGCCACCTTTCAGATATTAGGAACTCAGTAAGGTAAATTCCCTCAAACTATCGTGAGTGAGAGAAACACTCACACATGCGACAGAGCGCACTTGGAAAGAGGTAAATCTCCTGAGCTGACTTATGAATTGAGACTTATGAATTTATACCGCGTTTAGAAATGGAAAAGCCATGAGCACCAGACAAGTCATTCCCATTCTTAGCTTAGTTTAGACTTTATGCGCAAAAGACTGGATGATACACCAGGCAAGAATGAAAATGACGAATACAGAATAAATCTATGTATCAAAAACTAACATCTAAATATATCGAAAAACTGTAAATTATTAGAAGAATGTTTGAAGTTTCACACTTGCACATATCCTGTCCAGTGATGCAGTGATCCAGTATCCCACCTCATTCGTCAACGGGAAGTATCAAAAACTCTGAAAGAATATATTACAATGACCTACTCCAGTAACAACTGAATCCAAAATTAAAGTCTCTATGAGTCCGCTGACTATGCTCCAGTAGGTTGGTCTAGCGTATAGATCATAACTTCATAATCGTCTTACGCCGATTCCCTCTCTTCCGGGTGTGACTGTCTGCACGGCCCCAAATGGTCGTCTCACTTATTGCTCCGTGCAGACAGTTACAGTTTGTGGTCATCGTCGTGCAGACAGTTAAACTAGCCTGAACACGAAGTGTAACTGTCCGCACGGAGTGTGCACACAGTTACACCAATGTACATATTAATACACCAAGCAGTAGATAGACGCGATTTTACTTAACAGGTGCCATCTGCCGTTACTAGGTGCCATTTAGAATACTTAGTTCAAAGCTATAGTCTGTTCCATGCACCGTACAACTTTGAAACCTCTGAAAAGGTTTGAAACATGTCGGAGTTCACGTTTAGTAAGAAAAATTGTTACTCGATTATTCACTCTTATAACTACAAACTAAAAAGACAGTGTTCTAAGAACATAAAAACGTTTTTTGAATATAATATCAGTAACGCAGTTTCAAAGTTCAATCTACTTGGTTTAGTTCCGTTGAAAAATGCGATAGAAACTACTTAGTCACACCCTCCCATTTCTCAGATCAAAAAGGTAGTAGGTGTCATAGGGGTAATTGCCGTATTTGTAAAATTATGAACTTTAGCTCCAGGGTACTATGTACCACAACTCAGAATTTCATTGTTACAAATAAACCGAACCAAGCCAACTGTGAGACTAAAAATGTGATTTATTGTATTACGTGTAACACGTGTAAATACCAATACGTGGGTAAAACCAAACAGAAAGAAACTCAGAGGTCGTATTAGTCAACATTTGTATTCTTTCACTAAGAAATCCATAAACACTTTTCTTTCCAGCCACTTTTTCGAAAGCGGTCACAACCCAAATAACATATCGATTGACATTCTCGATTCAGTTCAGGGTGCTTTTGATAAACAAACTGAGATACATTTACACGATAAAGAGATTATGTGGATTAAAATCCTTTCATCAAGTTATTCATTTGGTTTCAATGATCAAATTAAAGGTTTTGGAAACATATCCAACACTCCTAATCCACTTATTGAACCTGACCATCCTTTTTTGTATTGCCTTTTCCAACACATCGTAAAAGTCATGGAAAGAAGCGTCGATCTGAAACTTCTAGATCTCCTCAAAGAGATATTGATCAGTTATTGAATAGTGAGATCATACAAGGTAGAGAACTTTATCTGTTTTCAAGAACTCTCTCTAAACATGAGAAAGATTTGCTCCTTCAGTATGCTTTCGCAGGTGAATTTCTGTCCAAAAAACTTGAATTCAGGTACAAACTTTATGCTTGTATCTGGAATCATTACTGGAAAACGAAACGAACTAAGTCTCAAGATACTATTGTTGCTAGTGTGACTATTCCTTTCTATACGTGTACAAGGTAACCATTGTAGTTACAGCGTATCTAATAATGGTACTGGTTCATTTTTCACTTTTCAAGAAGTTTGTTATTTACTTGAGTCACATCTAGAAAATAGTGTTGCTGTATACGGTAACAAGATTTATAGAGGATTTATAGTAGTTTAGTAGTACTGCGTCAAATTTATAGTAGTTAAGTAGTACTGCGTCAAATTATATTCCGAATTCCACTCTTGGATTGATCAACTTATTTTCTACCTGACTCCTGACCTATCACTGTTTAGTCTCAAATGCTACTCGTCTCTCTTTACAATCCTTGTCCATACAGCGTAGCGTTCAGTACAGAAATAGGGTGACTTTGTTGGATGTTTCATAGAATCTCCCGTTTTCAATAAAATCAGGGGTTTGAACTACCCTTGATCTCTACGCTCTACCATAGTTGTATTCACTGGTGAAAACCCCACTTAGCTTGGTTAAAACTAAAACACTTTCACTACGAAAAAATCTTGTGGATAACAAAGTCGACTCACGTACAGTTCAGTACCCACCACAGAGCTCTATTCTTGCCGTTAACAACTTTTTATAAAATTCAGATAGAGAACCTCCAGTAGCTAAATTCACTACAGAAGTAACCTTCCATCAGCGTACGTTTAGTGGCACCCCATTATGACAGCTGTTACAGAGTACAACACGTTCAATGAAACTGTCCTAACACAGCTCTGCAGAATATGAGAACAAACTTGCAAGAGCAAGAAAACGGTGCCTACAGCCTACTGCCTAACTTAGTGCGCTGTATTCACCAGTAACTCAAATGAGAGCTCATCTGCAATTTTTTGGCTCAATAGGAGCCTGAAACGAACTTTGGTTCTTTACTATTTCAGCTGAGCAAACGCTATCTGCCCTCACCTGCTCCTTTAAATTAGAAACCCACTACTTTTGAACCATATAAATGGTTAGTGAGCTAACTAACCCGATATCATTGAAATTTGCTGGCTCTTCGATCCACTCAGCATCGATTGGACGCGCCTCCCAACCATAATCGCAGTCGTCCGTACCTGATGAGTCGTTCGGGACCGAGTCGTCCGTACCTGATGTGGTATGAGTATAATAATGATGTAATGATAGGATTTCATTTGATATTTGGTAATTTGGTTGCTGGTTCACTGCAACTTCGCAATTTGCGCAGAGTAGTGCGAATATTCTCACTTTTTCTAAACATCTCCGAATTAATAATTCCCTACACAACCTACACTACAACTGAAATGACATCATCCATAAAACCAACTTAGCCCTATATGATGCTTTGGAAACAAAACTGGTATATTTGAAATCTCCGTATTCTAATTAGTCAGAACCACTATCATTTGTTGTAATAGGATCAAACATCTCCGAATTAATAAATCTCCACTACAACTGAAATGACATCATCCCTAAAACTAACTTAGCCCTATATGATGCTTTGGAAATAAAACTGGTATATTTGAAATCTCCGTATTCTAATTAGTCAGAACCACTATCATTTGTTGTAATATGATCAAACATCTCCGAATTAATAAATCTCCACTACAACTGAAATGACATCATCCCTAAAACCAACTTAGCCCTATATGATGCTTTGGAAACAAAACTGGTATATTTGAAATCTCCGTATTCTAATTAGTCAGGACCACTATCATTTGTTGTAATATGATCAAACATCTCCTAATTAATAAATCTCCACTACAACTGAAATGACATCATCCCTAAAACCAACTTAGCCCTATATGATGTTCTGGAAACAAAACTGGTATATTTGAAATCTCCGTATTCTAATTAGTCAGAACCACTATAATTTGTTGTAATATGATCAAACATCTCCGAATTAATAAATCTCCACTACAACTGAAATGACATCATCCCTAAAACCAACTTAGCCCTATATGATGTTCTGGAAACAAACTGGTATATTTGAAATCTCCGTATTCTAATTAGTCAGAACCACTATCATTTGTTGTAATATGATCAAACATCTCCGAATTAATAGATCTCCACTACAACTGAAATGACATCATCCCTAAAACCAACTTAGCCCTATATGATGTTCTGGAAACAAAACTGGTATATTTGAAATCTCCGTATTCTAATTAGTCAGAACCACTATCATTTGTTGTAATATGATCAAACATCTCCGAATTAATAAATCTCCACTACAACTGAAATGACATCATCCCTAAAACTAACTTAGCCCTATATGATGTTTTGGAAACAAAACTGGTATATTTGAAAGCTCCGTATTCTAATTAGTCAGAACCACTATCATTTGTTGTAATATGATCAAACATCTCCGAATTAATAAATCTCCACTACAACTGAAATGACATCATCCCTAAAACTAACTTAGCCCAATATGATGTTCTGGAAACAAAACTGGTACATTTGAAATCTCCGTATTCTAATTAGTCAAAACCACTATCATTTGTTGTAATATGATCAAACATCTCCTAATTAATAAATCTCCACTACAACTGAAATGACATCATCCCTAAAACCAACTTAGCCCTATATGATGTTCTGGAAACAAAACTGGTATATTTGAAATCTCCGTATTCTAATTAGTCAGAACCACTATCATTTGTTGTAATATGATCAAACATCTCCGAATTAATAAATCTCCACTACAACTGAAATGACATCATCCCTAAAACTAACTTAGCCCTATATGATGTTTTGGGAACAAAACTGGTATATTTGAAATCTCCGTATTCCAATTAGTCAGAAACACTATCATTTGTTGTAAAATGATTAAACATCTCCGAATTAATAATTCCCTACACAACTGAAATGACATCATCCCTAAAACCAACTTAGCCCTATATGATGTTTTGGAAACAAAACTGGTATATTTGAAATCTCCGTATTCTAATTAGTCAGAACCACTATCACTTGTTGTAATATGATCAAACATCTCCGAATTAATAAATCTCCACTACAACTGAAATGACATCATCCCTAAAACTAACTTAGCCCTATATGATGTTCTGGAAACAAAACTGGTATATTTGAAATCTCCGTATTCTAATTAGTCAGAACCACTATCATTTGTTGTAATATGATCAAACATCTCCGAATTAATAAATCTCCACTACAACTGAAATGACATCATCCCTAAAACCAACTTAGCCCTATATGATGTTTTGGAAACAAAACTGGTATATTCGAAATCTCCGTATTCTAATTAGTCAGAAACACTATCATTTGTTGTAATATGATCAAACATCTCCTAATTAATAAATCTCCACTACAACTGAAATGACATCATCCCTAAAACCAACTTAGCCCTATATGATGTTTTGGAAACAAAACTGGTATATTTGAAATCGCCGTATTCTAATTAGTCAGAAACACTATCATTCGTTGTAATATGATCAAACATCTCCTAATTAATAAATCTCCACTACAACTGAAATGACATCATCCCTAAAACCAACTTAGCCCTATATGATGTTTTGGAAACAAAACTGCTATATTTGAAATCGCCGTATTCTAATTAGTCAGAAACACTAGAATTTGTTGTACTATGATCAAACATCTCCGAATTAATAAATCTCCACTACAACTGAAATGACATCATCCCTAAAACCAACTTAGCCCTATATGATGTTCTGAAAACAAAACTGCTATATTTGAAATCTCCGTATTCTAATTAGTCAGAACCACTATCATTTGTTGTAATATGATCAAACATCTCCGAATTAATAAATCTCCACTACAACTGAAATGACATCATCCCTAAAACCAACTTAGCCCTATATGATGTTTTGGATACAAAACTGCTATATTTGAAATCGCCGTATTCTAATTAGTCAGAAACACTAGAATTTGTTGTACTATGATCAAACATCTCCGAATTAATAAATCTCCACTACAACTGAAATGACATCATCCCTAAAACCAACTTAGCCCTATATGATGTTTTGAAAACAAAACTGCTATATTTGAAATATCCGTATTCTAATTAGTCAGAACCACTATCATTTGTTGTAATATGATCAAACATCTCCGAATTAATAAATCTCCACTACAACTGAAATGACATCATCCCTAAAACTAACTTAGCCCTTTATGATGTTCTGGAAACAAAACTGGTATATTTGAAATCTCCGTATTCTAATTAGTCAGAACCACTATCATTTGTTGTAATATGATCAAACATCTCCGAATTAATAAATCTCCACTACAACTGAAATGACATCATCCCTAGAACCAACTTAGCCCTATATGATGTTCTGGAAACAAAACTGGTACATTTGAAATCTCCGTATTCTAATTAGTCAGAACCACTATCATTTGTTGTAATATGATCAAACATCTCCGAATTAATAAATCTCCACTACAACTGAAATGACATCATCCCTAAAACCAACTTAGCCCTATATGATGTTTTGGAAACAAAACTGGTATATTTGAAATATCCGGATTCTAATTAGTTAGAAACACTATCATTTGTTGTAATATGATCAAACATCTCCGAATTAATAAATCTCCACTACAACTGAAATGACATCATCCCTAAAACTAACTTAGCCCTATATGATGTTCTGGAAACAAAACTGGTATATTTGAAATCTCCGTATTCTAATTAGTCAGAATCACTATCATTTGTTGTAATATGATCAAACATCTCCGAATTAATAAATCTCCACTACAACTGAAATGACATCATCCCTAGAACCAACTTAGCCCTATATGATGTTCTGGAAACAAAACTGGTACATTTGAAATCTCCGTATTCTAATTAGTCAGAACCACTATCATTTGTTGTAATATGATCAAGCATCTCCTAATTAATAAATCTCCACTACAACTGAAATGACATCATCCCTAAAACCAACTTAGCCCTATATGATGTTCTGGAAACAAAACTGGTACATTTGAAATCTCCGTATTCTAATTAGTTAGAAACACTATCATTTGTTGTAATATGATCAAACATCTCCTAATTAATAAATCTCCACTACAACTGAAATGACATCATCCCTAGAACCAACTTAGCCCTATATGATGTTCTGGAAACAAAACTGGTACATTTGAAATCTCCGTATTCTAATTAGTCAGAACCACTATCATTTGTTGTAATATGATCAAGCATCTCCTAATTAATAAATCTCCACTACAACTGAAATGACATCATCCCTAAAACCAACTTAGCCCTATATGATGTTTTGGAAACAAAACTGGTATATTTGAAATCTCCGTATTCTAATTAGTTAGAAACACTATCATTTGTTGTAATATGATCAAACATCTCCTAATTAATAAATCTCCACTACAACTGAAATGACATCATCCCTAGAACCAACTTAGCCCTATATGATGTTCTGGAAACAAAACTGGTACATTTGAAATCTCCGTATTCCAATTAGTCAGAACCACTATCATTTGTTGTAATATGATCAAACATCTCCGAATTAATAAATCTCCACTACAACTGAAATGACATCATCCCTAAAACCAACTTAGCCCTATATGATGTTTTGGAAACAAAACTGGTATATTTGAATTATCCGGATTCTAATTAGTTAGAAACACTATCATTTGTTGTAATATGATCAAACATCTCCTAATTAATAAATCTCCACTACAACTGAAATGGCATCATCCCTAAAACCAACTTAGCCCTATATGATGTTTTGGAAACAAAACTGCTATATTTGAAATCTCCGTATTCTAATTAGTCAGAACCACTATCATTTGTTGTAATATGATCAAACATCTCCGAATTAATAAATCTCCACTACAACTGAAATGACATCATCCCTAAAACTAACTTAGCCCAATATGATGTTCTGGAAACAAAACTGGTACATTTGAAATCTCCGTATTCTAATTAGTCAGAACCACTATCATTTGTTGTAATATGATCAAACATCTCCTAATTAATAAATCTCCACTACAACTGAAATGACATCATCCCTAAAACCAACTTAGCCCTATATGATGTTCTGGAAACAAAACTGGTATATTTGAAATCTCCGTATTCTAATTAGTCAGAACCACTATCATTTGTTGTAATATGATCAAACATCTCCGAATTAATAAATCTCCACTACAACTGAAATGACATCATCCCTAAAACTAACTTAGCCCTATATGATGTTTTGGAAACAAAACTGGTATATTTGAAATCTCCGTATTCCAATTAGTCAGAAACACTATCATTTGTTGTAAAATAATTAAACATCTCCGAATTAATAATTCCCTACACAACTGAAATGACATCATCCCTAAAACCAACTTAGCCCTATATGATGTTTTGGAAACAAAACTGGTATATTTGAAATCTCCGTATTCTAATCAGTCAGAACCACTATCACTTGTTGTAATATGATCAAACATCTCCGAATTAATAAATCTCCACTACAACTGAAATGACATCATCCCTAAAACTAACTTAGCCCTATATGATGTTCTGGAAACAAAACTGGTATATTTGAAATCTCCGTATTCTAATTAGTCAGAACCACTATCATTTGTTGTAATATGATCAAACATCTCCGAATTAATAAATCTCCACTACAACTGAAATGACATCATCCCTAAAACCAACTTAGCCCTATATGATGTTTTGGAAACAAAACTGGTATATTTGAAATCTCCGTATTCTAATTAGTCAGAAACACTCTCATTTGTTGTAATATGATCAAACATCTCCTAATTAATAAATCTCCACTACAACTGAAATGACATCATCCCTAAAACCAACTTAGCCCTATATGATGTTTTGGAAACAAAACTGGTATATTTGAAATATCCGGATTCTAATTAGTTAGAAACACTATCATTTGTTGTAATATGATCAAACATCTCCTAATTAATAAATCTCCACTACAACTGAAATGACATCATCCCTAAAACCAACTTAGCCCTATATGATGTTTTGGAAACAAAACTGCTATATTTGAAATCTCCGTACTCTAATTAGTCAGAACCACTATCATTTGTTGTAATATGATCAAACATCTCCGAATTAATAAATCTCCACTACAACTGAAATGACATCATCCCTAAAACTAACTTAGCCCTATATGATGTTTTGGAAACAAAACTGCTATATTTGAAATCTCCGTATTCTAATTAGTCAGAACCACTATCATTTGTTGTAATATGATCAAACATCTCCGAATTAATAAATCTCCACTACAACTGAAATGACATCATCCCTAAAACTAACTTAGCCCAATATGATGTTCTGGAAACAAAACTGGTACATTTGAAATCTCCGTATTCTAATTAGTCAGAACCACTATCATTTGTTGTAATATGATCAAACATCTCCTAATTAATAAATCTCCACTACAACTGAAATGACATCATCCCTAAAACCAACTTAGCCCTATATGATGTTCTGGAAACAAAACTGGTATATTTGAAATCTCCGTATTCTAATTAGTCAGAACCACTATCATTTGTTGTAATATGATCAAACATCTCCGAATTAATAAATCTCCACTACACTGAAATGACATCATCCCTAAAACTAACTTAGCCCTATATGATGTTTTGGAAACAAAACTGGTATATTTGAAATCTCCGTATTCCAATTAGTCAGAAACACTATCATTTGTTGTAAAATAATTAAACATCTCCGAATTAATAATTCCCTACACAACTGAAATGACATCATCCCTAAAACCAACTTAGCCCTATATGATGTTTTGGAAACAAAACTGGTATATTTGAAATCTCCGTATTCTAATCAGTCAGAACCACTATCACTTGTTGTAATATGATCAAACATCTCCGAATTAATAAATCTCCACTACAACTGAAATGACATCATCCCTAAAACTAACTTAGCCCTATATGATGTTCTGGAAACAAAACTGGTATATTTGAAATCTCCGTATTCTAATTAGTCAGAACCACTATCATTTGTTGTAATATGATCAAACATCTCCGAATTAATAAATCTCCACTACAACTGAAATGACATCATCCCTAAAACCAACTTAGCCCTATATGATGTTTTGGAAACAAAACTGGTATATTTGAAATCTCCGTATTCTAATTAGTCAGAAACACTCTCATTTGTTGTAATATGATCAAACATCTCCTAATTAATAAATCTCCACTACAACTGAAATGACATCATCCCTAAAACCAACTTAGCCCTATATGATGTTTTGGAAACAAAACTGGTATATTTGAAATATCCGGATTCTAATTAGTTAGAAACACTATCATTTGTTGTAATATGATCAAACATCTCCTAATTAATAAATCTCCACTACAACTGAAATGACATCATCCCTAAAACCAACTTAGCCCTATATGATGTTTTGGAAACAAAACTGCTATATTTGAAATCTCCGTACTCTAATTAGTCAGAACCACTATCATTTGTTGTAATATGATCAAACATCTCCGAATTAATAAATCTCCACTACAACTGAAATGACATCATCCCTAAAACTAACTTAGCCCTATATGATGTTCTGGAAACAAAACTGGTATATTTGAAATCTCCGTATTCTAATTAGTCAGAACCACTATCATTTGTTGTAATATGATCAAACATCTCCGAATTAATAAATCTCCACTACAACTGAAATGACATCATCCCTAAAACCAACTTAGCCCTATATGATGTTTTGGAAACAAAACTGCTATATTTGAAATCTCCGTATTCTAATTAGTCAGAACCACTATCATTTGTTGTAATATGATCAAACATCTCCGAATTAATAAATCTCCACTACAACTGAAATGACATCATCCCTAAAACTAACTTAGCCCTATATGATGTTCTGGAAACAAAACTGGTATATTTGAAATCTCCGTATTCTAATTAGTCAGAACCGCTATCATTTGTTGTAATATGATCAAACATCTCCGAATTAATAAATCTCCACTACAACTGAAATGACATCATCCCTAAAACCAACTTAGCCCTATATGATGTTTTGGAAACAAAACTGCTATATTTGAAATCTCCGTATTCTAATTAGTCAGAACCACTATCATTTGTTGTAATATGATCAAACATCTCCGAATTAATAAATCTCCACTACAACTGAAATGACATCATCCCTAAAACTAACTTAGCCCCATATGATGTTCTGGAAACAAAACTGGTATATTTGAAATCTCCGTATTCTAATTAGTCAGAACCACTATCATTTGTTGTAATATGATCAAACATCTCCGAATTAATAAATCTCCACTACAACTGAAATGACATCATCCCTAAAACTAACTTAGCCCAATATGATGTTCTGGAAACAAAACTGGTACATTTGAAATCTCCGTATTCTAATTAGTCAGAACCACTATCATTTGTTGTAATATGATCAAACATCTCCGAATTAATAAATCTCCACTACAACTGAAATGACATCATCCCTAAAACTAACTTAGCCCTATATGATGTTTTGGAAACAAAACTGCTATATTTGAAATCTCCGTATTCTAATTAGTTAGAAACACTATCATTTGTTGTAATATGATCAAACATCTCCGAATTAATAAATCTCCACTACAACTGAAATGACATCATCCCTAAAACTAACTTAGCCCTATATGATGTTCTGGAAACAAAACTGGTATATTTGAAATCTCCGTATTCTAATTAGTCAGAACCACTATCATTTGTTGTAATATGATCAAACATCTCCGAATTAATAAATCTCCACTACAACTGAAATGACATCATCCCTAAAACCAACTAAGCCCTATATGATGTTTTGGAAACAAAACTGCTATATTTGAAATCTCCGTATTCTAATTAGTCAGAACCACTATCATTTGTTGTAATATGATCAAACATCTCCGAATTAATAAATCTCCACTACAACTGAAATGACATCATCCCTAAAACTAACTTAGCCCTATATGATGTTCTGGAAACAAAACTGGTATATTTGAAATCTCCGTATTCTATTTAGTCAGAACCACTATCATTTGTTGTAATATGATCAAACATCTCCGAATTAATAAATCTCCACTACAACTGAAATGACATCATCCCTAAAACTAACTTAGCCCAATATGATGTTCTGGAAACAAAACTGGTACATTTGAAATCTCCGTATTCTAATTAGTCAGAACCACTATCATTTGTTGTAATATGATCAAACATCTCCGAATTAATAAATCTCCACTACAACTGAAATGACATCATCCCTAAAACTAACTTAGCCCTATATGATGTTTTGGAAACAAAACTGGTATATTTGAAATCTCCGTATTCCAATTAGTCAGAAACACTATCATTTGTTGTAAAATGATTAAACATCTCCGAATTAATAATTCCCTACACAACTGAAATGACATCATCCCTAAAACTAACTTAGCCCTATATGATGTTCTGGAAACAAAACTGGTATATTTGAAATCTCCGTATTCTATTTAGTCAGAACCACTATCATTTGTTGTAATATGATCAAACATCTCCGAATTAATAAATCTCCACTACAACTGAAATGACATCATCCCTAAAACTAACTTAGCCCAATATGATGTTCTGGAAACAAAACTGGTACATTTGAAATCTCCGTATTCTAATTAGTCAGAACCACTATCATTTGTTGTAATATGATCAAACATCTCCGAATTAATAAATCTCCACTACAACTGAAATGACATCATCCCTAAAACTAACTTAGCCCTATATGATGTTTTGGAAACAAAACTGGTATATTTGAAATCTCCGTATTCCAATTAGTCAGAAACACTATCATTTGTTGTAAAATGATTAAACATCTCCGAATTAATAATTCCCTACACAACTGAAATGACATCATCCCTAAAACTAACTTAGCCCTATATGATGTTCTGGAAACAAAACTGGTATATTTGAAATCTCCGTATTCTATTTAGTCAGAACCACTATCATTTGTTGTAATATGATCAAACATCTCCGAATTAATAAATCTCCACTACAACTGAAATGACATCATCCCTAAAACTAACTTAGCCCAATATGATGTTCTGGAAACAAAACTGGTACATTTGAAATCTCCGTATTCTAATTAGTCGGAACCACTATCATTTGTTGTAATATGATCAAACATCTCCGAATTAATAAATCTCCACTACAACTGAAATGACATCAGCCCTAAAACCAACTAAGCCCTATATGATGTTTTGGAAACAAAACTGCTATATTTGAAATCTCCGTATTCTAATTAGTCAGAACCACTATCATTTGTTGTAATATGATCAAACATCTCCGAATTAATAAATCTCCACTACAACTGAAATGACATCATCCCTAAAACTAACTTAGCCCTATATGATGTTCTGGAAACAAAACTGGTATATTTGAAATCTCCGTATTCTATTTAGTCAGAACCACTATCATTTGTTGTAATATGATCAAACATCTCCGAATTAATAAATCTCCACTACAACTGAAATGACATCATCCCTAAAACTAACTTAGCCCAATATGATGTTCTGGAAACAAAACTGGTACATTTGAAATCTCCGTATTCTAATTAGTCAGAACCACTATCATTTGTTGTAATATGATCAAACATCTCCGAATTAATAAATCTCCACTACAACTGAAATGACATCATCCCTAAAACTAACTTAGCCCTATATGATGTTTTGGAAACAAAACTGGTATATTTGAAATCTCCGTATTCCAATTAGTCAGAAACACTATCATTTGTTGTAAAATGATTAAACATCTCCGAATTAATAATTCCCTACACAACTGAAATGACATCATCCCTAAAACTAACTTAGCCCTATATGATGTTCTGGAAACAAAACTGGTATATTTGAAATCTCCGTATTCTATTTAGTCAGAACCACTATCATTTGTTGTAATATGATCAAACATCTCCGAATTAATAAATCTCCACTACAACTGAAATGACATCATCCCTAAAACTAACTTAGCCCAATATGATGTTCTGGAAACAAAACTGGTACATTTGAAATCTCCGTATTCTAATTAGTCAGAACCACTATCATTTGTTGTAATATGATCAAACATCTCCGAATTAATAAATCTCCACTACAACTGAAATGACATCATCCCTAAAACTAACTTAGCCCTATATGATGTTCTGGAAACAAAACTGGTATATTTGAAATCTCCGTATTCTAATTAGTCAGAACCACTATCATTTGTTGTAATATGATCAAACATCTCCGAATTAATAAATCTCCACTACAACTGAAATGACATCATCCCTAAAACCAACTTAGCCCTATATGATGTTTTGGAAACAAAACTGGTATATTTGAAATCTCCGTATTCTAATTAGTCAGAAACACTATCATTTGTTGTAATATGATCAAACATCTCCTAATTAATAAATCTCCACTACAACTGAAATGACATCATCCCTAAAACTAACTTAGCCCTATATGATGTTTTGGAAACAAAACTGGTATATTTGAAATCTCCGTATTCTAATTAGTCAGAAACACTATCATTTGTTGTAATATGATCAGACATCTCCTAATTAATAAATCTCCACTACAACTGAAATGACATCATCCCTAAAACCAACTTAGCCCTATATGATGTTTTGGAGACAAAACTGGTATATTTGAAATATCCGGATTTTAATTAGTTAGAAACACTATCATTTGTTGTAATATGATCAAACATCTCCTAATTAATAAATCTCCACTACAACTGAAATGACATCATCCCTAAAACCAACTTAGCCCTATATGATGTTTTGGAAACAAAACTGCTATATTTGAAATCTCCGTATTCTAATTAGTCAGAACCACTATCATTTGTTGTACTATGATCAAACATCTCCGAATTAATAAATCTCCACTACAACTGAAATGACATCATCCCTAAAACTAACTTAGCCCCATATGATGTTCTGGAAACAAAACTGGTATATTTGAAATCTCCGTATTCTAATTAGTCAGAACCACTATCATTTGTTGTAATATGATCAAACATCTCCGAATTAATAAATCTCCACTACAACTGAAATGACATCATCCCTAAAACTAACTTAGCCCAATATGATGTTCTGGAAACAAAACTGGTACATTTGAAATCTCCGTATTCTAATTAGTCAGAACCACTATCATTTGTTGTAATATGATCAAACATCTCCGAATTAATAAATCTCCACTACAACTGAAATGACATCATCCCTAAAACTAACTTAGCCCTATATGATGTTTTGGAAACAAAACTGCTATATTTGAAATCTCCGTATTCTAATTAGTTAGAAACACTATCATTTGTTGTAATATGATCAAACATCTCCGAATTAATAAATCTCCACTACAACTGAAATGACATCATCCCTAAAACTAACTTAGCCCTATATGATGTTCTGGAAACAAAACTGGTATATTTGAAATCTCCGTATTCTAATTAGTCAGAACCACTATCATTTGTTGTAATATGATCAAACATCTCCGAATTAATAAATCTCCACTACAACTGAAATGACATCATCCCTAAAACCAACTAAGCCCTATATGATGTTTTGGAAACAAAACTGCTATATTTGAAATCTCCGTATTCTAATTAGTCAGAACCACTATCATTTGTTGTAATATGATCAAACATCTCCGAATTAATAAATCTCCACTACAACTGAAATGACATCATCCCTAAAACTAACTTAGCCCTATATGATGTTCTGGAAACAAAACTGGTATATTTGAAATCTCCGTATTCTATTTAGTCAGAACCACTATCATTTGTTGTAATATGATCAAACATCTCCGAATTAATAAATCTCCACTACAACTGAAATGACATCATCCCTAAAACTAACTTAGCCCAATATGATGTTCTGGAAACAAAACTGGTACATTTGAAATCTCCGTATTCTAATTAGTCAGAACCACTATCATTTGTTGTAATATGATCAAACATCTCCGAATTAATAAATCTCCACTACAACTGAAATGACATCATCCCTAAAACTAACTTAGCCCTATATGATGTTTTGGAAACAAAACTGGTATATTTGAAATCTCCGTATTCCAATTAGTCAGAAACACTATCATTTGTTGTAAAATGATTAAACATCTCCGAATTAATAATTCCCTACACAACTGAAATGACATCATCCCTAAAACTAACTTAGCCCTATATGATGTTCTGGAAACAAAACTGGTATATTTGAAATCTCCGTATTCTATTTAGTCAGAACCACTATCATTTGTTGTAATATGATCAAACATCTCCGAATTAATAAATCTCCACTACAACTGAAATGACATCATCCCTAAAACTAACTTAGCCCAATATGATGTTCTGGAAACAAAACTGGTACATTTGAAATCTCCGTATTCTAATTAGTCAGAACCACTATCATTTGTTGTAATATGATCAAACATCTCCGAATTAATAAATCTCCACTACAACTGAAATGACATCATCCCTAAAACTAACTTAGCCCTATATGATGTTTTGGAAACAAAACTGGTATATTTGAAATCTCCGTATTCCAATTAGTCAGAAACACTATCATTTGTTGTAAAATGATTAAACATCTCCGAATTAATAATTCCCTACACAACTGAAATGACATCATCCCTAAAACCAACTTAGCCCTATATGATGTTTTGGAAACAAAACTGGTATATTTGAAATCTCCGTATTCTAATTAGTCAGAACCACTATCACTTGTTGTAATATGATCAAACATCTCCGAATTAATAAATCTCCACTACAACTGAAATGACATCATCCCTAAAACTAACTTAGCCCTATATGATGTTCTGGAAACAAAACTGGTATATTTGAAATCTCCGTATTCTAATTAGTCAGAACCACTATCATTTGTTGTAATATGATCAAACATCTCCGAATTAATAAATCTCCACTACAACTGAAATGACATCATCCCTAAAACCAACTTAGCCCTATATGATGTTTTGGAAACAAAACTGGTATATTTGAAATCTCCGTATTCTAATTAGTCAGAAACACTATCATTTGTTGTAATATGATCAAACATCTCCTAATTAATAAATCTCCACTACAACTGAAATGACATCATCCCTAAAACTAACTTAGCCCTATATGATGTTTTGGAAACAAAACTGGTATATTTGAAATCTCCGTATTCTAATTAGTCAGAAACACTATCATTTGTTGTAATATGATCAAACATCTCCTAATTAATAAATCTCCACTACAACTGAAATGACATCATCCCTAAAACCAACTTAGCCCTATATGATGTTTTGGAGACAAAACTGGTATATTTGAAATATCCGGATTCTAATTAGTTAGAAACACTATCATTTGTTGTAATATGATCAAACATCTCCTAATTAATAAATCTCCACTACAACTGAAATGACATCATCCCTAAAACCAACTTAGCCCTATATGATGTTTTGGAAACAAAACTGCTATATTTGAAATCTCCGTATTCTAATTAGTCAGAACCACTATCATTTGTTGTACTATGATCAAACATCTCCGAATTAATAAATCTCCACTACAACTGAAATGACATCATCCCTAAAACTAACTTAGCCCAATATGATGTTCTGGAAACAAAACTGGTACATTTGAAATCTCCGTATTCTAATTAGTCAGAACCACTATCATTTGTTGTAATATGATCAAACATCTCCGAATTAATAAATCTCCACTACAACTGAAATGACATCATCCCTAAAACTAACTTAGCCCTATATGATGTTTTGGAAACAAAACTGGTATATTTGAAATCTCCGTATTCCAATTAGTCAGAAACACTATCATTTGTTGTAAAATGATTAAACATCTCCGAATTAATAATTCCCTACACAACTGAAATGACATCATCCCTAAAACCAACTTAGCCCTATATGATGTTTTGGAAACAAAACTGGTATATTTGAAATCTCCGTATTCTAATTAGTCAGAACCACTATCACTTGTTGTAATATGATCAAACATCTCCGAATTAATAAATCTCCACTACAACTGAAATGACATCATCCCTAAAACTAACTTAGCCCTATATGATGTTCTGGAAACAAAACTGGTATATTTGAAATCTCCGTATTCTAATTAGTCAGAACCACTATCATTTGTTGTAATATGATCAAACATCTCCGAATTAATAAATCTCCACTACAACTGAAATGACATCATCCCTAAAACCAACTTAGCCCTATATGATGTTTTGGAAACAAAACTGGTATATTTGAAATCTCCGTATTCTAATTAGTCAGAAACACTATCATTTGTTGTAATATGATCAAACATCTCCTAATTAATAAATCTCCACTACAACTGAAATGACATCATCCCTAAAACTAACTTAGCCCTATATGATGTTTTGGAAACAAAACTGGTATATTTGAAATCTCCGTATTCTAATTAGTCAGAAACACTATCATTTGTTGTAATATGATCAAACATCTCCTAATTAATAAATCTCCACTACAACTGAAATGACATCATCCCTAAAACCAACTTAGCCCTATATGATGTTTTGGAGACAAAACTGGTATATTTGAAATATCCGGATTCTAATTAGTTAGAAACACTATCATTTGTTGTAATATGATCAAACATCTCCTAATTAATAAATCTCCACTACAACTGAAATGACATCATCCCTAAAACCAACTTAGCCCTATATGATGTTTTGGAAACAAAACTGCTATATTTGAAATCTCCGTATTCTAATTAGTCAGAACCACTATCATTTGTTGTACTATGATCAAACATCTCCGAATTAATAAATCTCCACTACAACTGAAATGACATCATCCCTAAAACTAACTTAGCCCTATATGATGTTCTGGAAACAAAACTGGTATATTTGAAATCTCCGTATTCTAATTAGTCAGAACCACTATCATTTGTTGTAATATGATCAAACATCTCCGAATTAATAAATCTCCACTACAGCTGAAATGACATCATCCCTAAAACCAACTTAGCCCTATATGATGTTCTGGAAACAAAACTGGTATATTTGAAATATCCGGATTCTAATTAGTCAGAACCACTATCATTTGTTGTAATATGATCAAACATCTCCTAATTAATAAATCTCCACTACAACTGAAATGACATCATCCCTAAAACCAACTTAGCCCTATATGATGTTTTGGAAACAAAACTGGTATATTTGAAATATCCGGATTCTAATTAGTCAGAACCACTATCATTTGTTGTAATATGATCAAACATCTCCGAATTAATAAATCTCCACTACAACTGAAATGACATCATCCCTAAAACCAACTTAGCCCTATATGATGTTTTGGAAACAAAACTGCTATATTTGAAATCTCCGTATTCTAATTAGTCAAAAACACTATCATTTGTTGTAATATGATCAAACATCTCCGAATTAATAAATCTCCACTACAACTGAAATTACATCATCCCTAAAACCAACTTAGCCCTATATGATGTTTTGGAAACAAAACTGCTATATTTGAAATCTCCGTATTCTAATTAGTCAGAAACACTATCATTTGTTGTAATATGATCAAACATCTCCTAATTAATAAATCTCCACTACAACTGAAATGACATCATCCCTAAAACCAACTTAGCCCTATATGATGTTTTGGAGACAAAACTGGTATATTTGAAATATCCGGATTCTAATTAGTTAGAAACACTATCATTTGTTGTAATATGATCAAACATCTCCTAATTAATAAATCTCCACTACAACTGAAATGACATCATCCCTAAAACCAACTTAGCCCTATATGATGTTTTGGAAACAAAACTGCTATATTTGAAATCTCCGTATTCTAATTAGTCAGAACCACTATCATTTGTTGTACTATGATCAAACATCTCCGAATTAATAAATCTCCACTACAACTGAAATGACATCATCCCTAAAACTAACTTAGCCCTATATGATGTTCTGGAAACAAAACTGGTATATTTGAAATCTCCGTATTCTAATTAGTCAGAACCACTATCATTTGTTGTAATATGATCAAACATCTCCGAATTAATAAATCTCCACTACAGCTGAAATGACATCATCCCTAAAACCAACTTAGCCCTATATGATGTTCTGGAAACAAAACTGGTATATTTGAAATCTCGGTATTCTAATTAGTCAGAACCACTATCATTTGTTGTAATATGATCAAACATCTCCGAATCAATAAATCTCCACTACAACTGAAATGACATCATCCCTAGAACCAACTTACCCCTATATGATGTTCTGGAAACAAAACTGGTACATCTGAAATCTCCGTATTCTAATTAGTCAGAACCACTATCATTTGTTGTAATATGATCAAGCATCTCCTAATTAATAAATCTCCACTACAACTGAAATTACATCATCCCTAAAACCAACTTAGCCCTATATGATGTTTTGGAAACAAAACTGGTATATTTGAAATCTCCGGATTCTAATTAGTTAGAAACACTATCATTTGTTGTAATATGATCAAACATCTCCTAATTAATAAATCTCTACTACAACTGAAATGACATCATCCCTAAAACCAACTTAGCCCTATATGATGTTCTGGAAACAAAACTGGTATATTTGAAATCTCCGTATTCTAATTAGTCAGAAACACTATCATTTGTTGTAATATGATCAAACATCTCCTAATTAATAAATCTCCACTACAACTGAAATGACATCATCCCTAAAACGAACTTAGCCCTATATGATGTTCTGGAAACAAAACTGGTATATTTGAAATATCCGGATTCTAATTAGTTATAAACACTATCATTTGTTGTAATATGATCAAACATCTCCTAATTAATAAATCTCCACTACAACTGAAATGACATCATCCCTAAAACCAACTTAGCCCTATATGATGTTTTGGAAACAAAACTGCTATATTTGAAATCTCCGTATTCTAATTAGTCAGAACCACTATCATTTGTTGTAATATGATCAAACATCTCCGAATTAATAAATCTCCACTACAACTGAAATGACATCATCCCTAAAACTAACTTAGCCCTATATGATGTTCTGGAAACAAAACTGGTATATTTGAAATCTCCGTATTCTAATTAGTCAGAACCACTATCATTTGTTGTAATATGATCAAACATCTCCGAATTAATAAATCTCCACTACAACTGAAATGACATCATCCCTAAAACTAACTTAGCCCTATATGATGTTCTGGAAACAAAACTGGTATATTTGAAATCTCCGTATTCTAATTAGTCAGAACCACTATCATTTGTTGTAATATGATCAAACATCTCCTAATTAATAAATCTCCACTACAACTGAAATGACATCATCCCTAAAACCAACTTAGCCCTATATGATGTTCTGGAAACAAAACTGGTATATTTGAAATCTCCGTATTCTAATTAGTCAGAACCACTATCATTTGTTGTAATATCATCAAACATCTCCTAATTAATAAATCTCCACTACAACTGAAATGACATCATCCCTAAAACCAACTTAGCCTTATATGATGTTTTGGAAACAAAACTGGTATATTTGAAATCTCCGGATTCTAATTAGTTAGAAACACTATCATTTGTTGTAATATGATCAAACATCTCCTAATTAATAAATCTCCACTACAACTGAAATGACATCATCCCTAAAACCAACTTAGCCCTATATGATGTTCTGGAAACAAAACTGGTATATTTGAAATCTCCGTATTCTAATTAGTCAGAACCACTATCATTTGTTGTAATATGATCAAACATCTCCTAATTAATAAATCTCCACTACAACTGAAATGACATCATCCCTAAAACCAACTTAGCCCTATATGATGTTTTGGAAACAAAACTGGTATATTTGAAATATCCGGATTCTAATTAGTTAGAAACACTATCATTTGTTGTAATATGATCAAACATCTCCTAATTAATAAATCTCCACTACAACTGAAATGACATCATCCCTAAAACCAACTTAGCCCTATATGATGTTTTGGAAACAAAACTGGTATATTTGAAATATCCGGATTCTAATTAGTTAGAAACACTATCATTTGTTGTAATATGATCAAACATCTCCTAATTAATAAATCTCCACTACAACTGAAATGACATCATCCCTAAAACCAACTTAGCCCTATATGATGTTTTGGAAACAAAACTGGTATATTTGAAATATCCGGATTCTAATTAGTTAGAAACACTATCATTTGTTGTAATATGATCAAACATCTCCGAATTAATAAATCTCCACTACAACTGAAATGACATCATCCCTAAAACCAACTTAGCCCTATATGATGTTTTGGAAACAAAACTGCTATATTTGAAATCTCCGTATTCTAATTAGTCAAAAACACTATCATCTGTTGTAATATGATCAAACATCTCCGAATTAATAAATCTCCACTACAACTGAAATGACATCATCCCTAGAACCAACTTAGCCCTATATGATGTTCTGGAAACAAAACTGGTACATTTGAAATCTCCGTATTCTAATTAGTCAGAACCACTATCATTTGTTGTAATATCATCAAACATCTCCTAATTAATAAATCTCCACTACAACTGAAATGACATCATCCCTAAAACCAACTTAGCCTTATATGATGTTTTGGAAACAAAACTGGTATATTTGAAATCTCCGGATTCTAATTAGTTAGAAACACTATCATTTGTTGTAATATGATCAAACATCTCCTAATTAATAAATCTCCACTACAACTGAAATGACATCATCCCTAAAACCAACTTAGCCCTATATGATGTTCTGGAAACAAAACTGGTATATTTGAAATCTCCGTATTCTAATTAGTCAGAACCACTATCATTTGTTGTAATATGATCAAACATCTCCTAATTAATAAATCTCCACTACAACTGAAATGACATCATCCCTAAAACCAACTTAGCCCTATATGATGTTTTGGAAACAAAACTGGTATATTTGAAATATCCGGATTCTAATTAGTTAGAAACACTATCATTTGTTGTAATATGATCAAACATCTCCTAATTAATAAATCTCCACTATAACTGAAATGACATCATCCCTAAAACCAACTTAGCCCTATATGATGTTTTGGAAACAAAACTGGTATATTTGAAATATCCGGATTCTAATTAGTTAGAAACACTATCATTTGTTGTAATATGATCAAACATCTCCTAATTAATAAATCTCCACTACAACTGAAATGACATCATCCCTAAAACCAACTTAGCCCTATATGATGTTTTGGAAACAAAACTGGTATATTTGAAATATCCGGATTCTAATTAGTTAGAAACACTATCATTTGTTGTAATATGATCAAACATCTCCGAATTAATAAATCTCCACTACAACTGAAATGACATCATCCCTAAAACCGACTTAGCCCTATATGATGTTTTGGAAACAAAACTGCTATATTTGAAATCTCCGTATTCTAATTAGTCAAAAACACTATCATCTGTTGTACTATGATCAAACATCTCCGAATTAATAAATCCCTCCACTACAACTGAAATGACATCATCCATAAAACCAACTTAGCCCTATATGATGTTTCGGAAACAAAACTGGTATAGTTGAAATCGCCGTGATTTAATTAGTCAGAAACACTGTCATTTGTTCTAATATGATCAAACATCTCCGAATTAATAAATCCCTACACTACAACTGAAATGACATCATCCATAAAACCAACTTAGCCCTATATGATGTTTTGGAAATAAAACTGGTATATTTGAAATCGCCGTATTCTAATTAGTCAGAACCACTATCATTTGTTGTAATATGATCAAACATCTCCGAATTAATAAATCTCCACTACAACTGAAATGACATCATCCCTAGAACCAACTTAGCCCTATATGATGTTCTGGAAACAAAACTGGTACATTTGAAATCTCCGTATTCTAATTAGTCAGAACCACTATCATTTGTTGTAATATGATCAAACATCTCCGAATTAATAAATCTCCACTACAACTGAAATGACATCATCCCTAAAACTAACTTAGCCCTATACGATGTTCTGGAAACAAAACTGGTATATTTGAAATCTCCGTATTCTAATTAGTCAGAAACACTATCATTTGTTGTAATATGATTAAACATCTCCGAATTAATAAATCTCCACTACAACTGAAATGACATCATCCCTAAAACCAACTTAGCCCTATATGATGTTCTGGAAACAAAACTGGTATATTTGAAATCTCCGTATTCTAATTAGTCAGAAACACTATCATTTGTTGTAATATGATTAAACATCTCCGAATTAATAAATCTCCACTACAACTGAAATGACATCATCCCTAAAACCAACTTAGCCCTATATGATGTTTCGGAAACAAAACTGGTATATTTGAAATCTCCGTATTCTTATTGGTCAGAAACACTATCATTTGTTGTACTATGATCAAACATCTCCGAATTGATAAATCTCCACTACAACTGAAATGACATCATCCTTAAAACCAACTTGGCCCTATATGATGTTCTGGAAACAAAACTGGTATATTTGAAATCTCCGTATTCTAATTAGTCAGAACCACTATCATTTGTTGTAATATGATCAAACATCTCCGAATTAATAAATCTCCACTACAACTGAAATGACATCATCCCTAAAACTAACTTAGCCCAATATGATGTTCTGGAAACAAAACTGGTACATTTGAAATCTCCGTATTCTAATTAGTCAGAACCACTATCATTTGTTGTAATATGATCAAACATCTCCGAATTAATAAATCTCCACTACAACTGAAATGACATCATCCCTAAAACTAACTTAGCCCTATATGATGTTTTGGAAACAAAACTGCTATATTTGAAATCTCCGTATTCTAATTAGTTAGAAACACTATCATTTGTTGTGATATGATCAAACATCTCCGAATTAATAAATCTCCACTACAACTGAAATGACATCATCCCTAAAACCAACTAAGCCCTATATGATGTTTTGGAAACAAAACTGCTATATTTGAAATCTCCGTATTCTAATTAGTCAGAACCACTATCATTTGTTGTAATATGATCAAACATCTCCGAATTAATAAATCTCCACTACAACTGAAATGACATCATCCCTAAAACTAACTTAGCCCTATATGATGTTCTGGAAACAAAACTGGTATATTTGAAATCTCCGTCTTCTATTTAGTCAGAACCACTATCATTTGTTGTAATATGATCAAACATCTCCGAATTAATAAATCTCCACTACAACTGAAATGACATCATCCCTAAAACTAACTTAGCCCAATATGATGTTCTGGAAACAAAACTGGTACATTTGAAATCTCCGTATTCTAATTAGTCAGAACCACTATCATTTGTTGTAATATGATCAAACATCTCCGAATTAATAAATCTCCACTACAACTGAAATGACATCATCCCTAAAACTAACTTAGCCCTATATGATGTTTTGGAAACAAAACTGGTATATTTGAAATCTCCGTATTCCAATTAGTCAGAAACACTATCATTTGTTGTAAAATGATTAAACATCTCCGAATTAATAATTCCCTACACAACTGAAATGACATCATCCCTAAAACTAACTTAGCCCTATATGATGTTCTGGAAACAAAACTGGTATATTTGAAATCTCCGTATTCTATTTAGTCAGAACCACTATCATTTGTTGTAATATGATCAAACATCTCCGAATTAATAAATCTCCACTACAACTGAAATGACATCATCCCTAAAACTAACTTAGCCCAATATGATGTTCTGGAAACAAAACTGGTACATTTGAAATCTCCGTATTCTAATTAGTCAGAACCACTATCATTTGTTGTAATATGATCAAACATCTCCGAATTAATAAATCTCCACTACAACTGAAATGACATCATCCCTAAAACTAACTTAGCCCTATATGATGTTTTGGAAACAAAACTGGTATATTTGAAATCTCCGTATTCCAATTAGTCAGAAACACTATCATTTGTTGTAAAATGATTAAACATCTCCGAATTAATAATTCCCTACACAACTGAAATGACATCATCCCTAAAACCAACTTAGCCCTATAGGATGTTTTGGAAACAAAACTGGTATATTTGAAATCTCCGTATTCTAATTAGTCAGAACCACTATCACTTGTTGTAATATGATCAAACATCTCCGAATTAATAAATCTCCACTACAACTGAAATGACATCATCCCTAAAACTAACTTAGCCCTATATGATGTTCTGGAAACAAAACTGGTATATTTGAAATCTCCGTATTCTAATTAGTCAGAACCACTATCATTTGTTGTAATATGATCAAACATCTCCGAATTAATAAATCTCCACTACAACTGAAATGACATCATCCCTAAAACCAACTTAGCCCTATATGATGTTTTGGAAACAAAACTGGTATATTTGAAATCTCCGTATTCTAATTAGTCAGAAACACTATCATTTGTTGTAATATGATCAAACATCTCCTAATTAATAAATCTCCACTACAACTGAAATGATATCATCCCTAAAACTAACTTAGCCCTATATGATGTTTTGGAAACAAAACTGGTATATTTGAAATCTCCGTATTCTAATTAGTCAGAAACACTATCATTTGTTGTAATATGATCAAACATCTCCTAATTAATAAATCTCCACTACAACTGAAATGACATCATCCCTAAAACCAACTTAGCCCTATATGATGTTTTGGAGACAAAACTGGTATATTTGAAATATCCGGATTCTAATTAGTTAGAAACACTATCATTTGTTGTAATATGATCAAACATCTCCTAATTAATAAATCTCCACTACAACTGAAATGACATCATCCCTAAAACCAACTTAGCCCTATATGATGTTTTGGAAACAAAACTGCTATATTTGAAATCTCCGTATTCTAATTAGTCAGAACCACTATCATTTGTTGTACTATGATCAAACATCTCCGAATTAATAAATCTCCACTACAACTGAAATGACATCATCCCTAAAACTAACTTAGCCCTATATGATGTTCTGGAAACAAAACTGGTATATTTGAAATCTCCGTATTCTAATTAGTCAGAACCACTATCATTTGTTGTAATATGATCAAACATCTCCGAATTAATAAATCTCCACTACAGCTGAAATGACATCATCCCTAAAACCAACTTAGCCCTATATGATGTTCTGGAAACAAAACTGGTATATTTGAAATCTCGGTATTCTAATTAGTCAGAACCACTATCATTTGTTGTAATATGATCAAACATCTCCGAATCAATAAATCTCCACTACAACTGAAATGACATCATCCCTAGAACCAACTTACCCCTATATGATGTTCTGGAAACAAAACTGGTACATCTGAAATCTCCGTATTCTAATTAGTCAGAACCACTATCCTTTGTTGTAATATGATCAAGCATCTCCTAATTAATAAATCTCCACTACAACTGAAATGACATCATCCCTAAAACCAACTTAGCCCTATATGATGTTTTGGAAACAAAACTGGTATATTTGAAATCTCCGGATTCTAATTAGTTAGAAACACTATCATTTGTTGTAATATGATCAAACATCTCCTAATTAATAAATCTCTACTACAACTGAAATGACATCATCCCTAAAACCAACTTAGCCCTATATGATGTTCTGGAAACAAAACTGGTATATTTGAAATCTCCGTATTCTAATTAGTCAGAAACACTATCATTTGTTGTAATATGATCAAACATCTCCTAATTAATAAATCTCCACTACAACTGAAATGACATCATCCCTAAAACCAACTTAGCCCTATATGATGTTCTGGAAACAAAACTGGTATATTTGAAATCTCGGTATTCTAATTAGTCAGAACCACTATCATTTGTTGTAATATGATCAAACATCTCCGAATCAATAAATCTCCACTACAACTGAAATGACATCATCCCCAGAACCAACTTACCCCTATATGATGTTCTGGAAACAAAACTGGTACATCTGAAATCTCCGTATTCTAATTAGTCAGAACCACTATCCTTTGTTGTAATATGATCAAGCATCTCCTAATTAATAAATCTCCACTACAACTGAAATGACATCATCCCTAAAACCAACTTAGCCCTATATGATGTTTTGGAAACAAAACTGGTATATTTGAAATCTCCGGATTCTAATTAGTTAGAAACACTATCATTTGTTGTAATATGATCAAACATCTCCTAATTAATAAATCTCTACTACAACTGAAATGACATCATCCCTAAAACCAACTTAGCCCTATATGATGTTCTGGAAACAAAACTGGTATATTTGAAATCTCCGTATTCTAATTAGTCAGAAACACTATCATTTGTTGTAATATGATCAAACATCTCCTAATTAATAAATCTCCACTACAACTGAAATGACATCATCCCTAAAACCAACTTAGCCCTATATGATGTTCTGGAAACAAAACTGGTATATTTGAAATATCCGGATTCTAATTAGTTATAAACACTATCATTTGTTGTAATATGATCAAACATCTCCTAATTAATAAATCTCCACTACAACTGAAATGACATCATCCCTAAAACCAACTTAGCCCTATATGATGTTTTGGAAACAAAACTGCTATATTTGAAATCTCCGTATTCTAATTAGTCAGAACCACTATCATTTGTTGTAATATGATCAAACATCTCCGAATTAATAAATCTCCACTACAACTGAAATGACATCATCCCTAAAACTAACTTAGCCCTATATGATGTTCTGGAAACAAAACTGGTATATTTGAAATCTCCGTATTCTAATTAGTCAGAACCACTATCATTTGTTGTAATATGATCAAACATCTCCGAATTAATAAATCTCCACTACAACTGAAATACCATCATCCCTAAAACTAACTTAGCCCTATATGATGTTCTGGAAACAAAACTGGTATATTTGAAATCTCCGTATTCTAATTAGTCAGAACCACTATCATTTGTTGTAATATGATCAAACATCTCCTAATTAATAAATCTCCACTACAACTGAAATGACATCATCCCTAAAACCAACTTAGCCCTATATGATGTTCTGGAAACAAAACTGGTATATTTGAAATCTCCGTATTCTAATCAGTCAGAACCACTATCATTTGTTGTAATATCATCAAACATCTCCTAATTAATAAATCTCCACTACAACTGAAATGACATCATCCCTAAAACCAACTTAGCCTTATATGATGTTTTGGAAACAAAACTGGTATATTTGAAATCTCCGGATTCTAATTAGTTAGAAACACTATCATTTGTTGTAATATGATCAAACATCTCCTAATTAATAAATCTCCACTACAACTGAAATGACATCATCCCTAAAACCAACTTAGCCCTATATGATGTTCTGGAAACAAAACTGGTATATTTGAAATCTCCGTATTCTAATTAGTCAGAACCACTATCATTTGTTGTAATATGATCAAACATCTCCTAATTAATAAATCTCCACTACAACTGAAATGACATCATCCCTAAAACCAACTTAGCCCTATATGATGTTTTGGAAACAAAACTGGTATATTTGAAATATCCGGATTCTAATTAGTTAGAAACACTATCATTTGTTGTAATATGATCAAACATCTCCTAATTAATAAATCTCCACTACAACTGAAATGACATCATCCCTAAAACCAACTTAGCCCTATATGATGTTTTGGAAACAAAACTGGTATATTTGAAATATCCGGATTCTAATTAGTTAGAAACACTATCATTTGTTGTAATATGATCAAACATCTCCTAATTAATAAATCTCCACTACAACTGAAATGACATCATCCCTAAAACCAACTTAGCCCTATATGATGTTTTGGAAACAAAACTGGTATATTTGAAATATCCGGATTCTAATTAGTTAGAAACACTATCATTTGTTGTAATATGATCAAACATCTCCGAATTAATAAATCTCCACTACAACTGAAATGACATCATCCCTAAAACCAACTTAGCCCTATATGATGTTTTGGAAACAAAACTGCTATATTTGAAATCTCCGTATTCTAATTAGTCAAAAACACTATCATCTGTTGTACTATGATCAAACATCTCCGAATTAATAAATCCCTCCACTACAACTGAAATGACATCATCCATAAAACCAACTTAGCCCTATATGATGTTTCGGAAACAAAACTGGTATAGTTGAAATCGCCGTGATTTAATTAGTCAGAAACACTGTCATTTGTTCTAATATGATCAAACATCTCCGAATTAATAAATCCCTACACTACAACTGAAATGACATCATCCATAAAACCAACTTAGCCCTATATGATGTTTTGGAAATAAAACTGGTATATTTGAAATCGCCGTATTCTAATTAGTCAGAACCACTATCATTTGTTGTAATATGATCAAACATCTCCGAATTAATAAATCTCCACTACAACTGAAATGACATCATCCCTAGAACCAACTTAGCCCTATATGATGTTCTGGAAACAAAACTGGTACATTTGAAATCTCCGTATTCTAATTAGTCAGAACCACTATCATTTGTTGTAATATGATCAAACATCTCCGAATTAATAAATCTCCACTACAACTGAAATGACATCATCCCTAAAACTAACTTAGCCCTATACGATGTTCTGGAAACAAAACTGGTATATTTGAAATCTCCGTATTCTAATTAGTCAGAAACACTATCATTTGTTGTAATATGATTAAACATCTCCGAATTAATAAATCTCCACTACAACTGAAATGACATCATCCCTAAAACCAACTTAGCCCTATATGATGTTCTGGAAACAAAACTGGTATATTTGAAATCTCCGTATTCTAATTAGTCAGAAACACTATCATTTGTTGTAATATGATTAAACATCTCCGAATTAATAAATCTCCACTACAACTGAAATGACATCATCCCTAAAACCAACTTAGCCCTATATGATGTTTTGGAAACAAAACTGGTATATTTGAAATCTCCGTACTCTTTTTGGTCAGAAACACTATCATTTGTTGTACTATGATCAAACATCTCCGAATTGATAAATCTCCACTACAACTGAAATGACATCATCCTTAAAACCAACTTAGCCCTATACGATATTTTGGAGACAAAACTGGTATATTTGAAATCTCCGTATTCTAATTAGTCAGAAACACTATCATTTGTTGTAATATGATCAAACATCTCCGAATTAATAAATCTCCACTACAACTGAAATGACATCATCCATAAAACCAACTTAGCCCTATATGATGTTTTGGAAATAAAACTGGTATATTTGAAATCTCCGTTATCTAATTAGTGAGAAACACTATCATTTCTTGTAATATGATCAAACATCTCCGAATTGATAAATCCCTCCACTACAACTGAAATGACATCATCCATAAAACCAACTTAGCCCTATATGATGTTTTGGAGACAAAACTGGTATATTTGAAATCGCCGTATTCTAATTAGTCAGAAACACTATCATTTGTTGTAATATGATCAAACATCTCCTAATTGATAAATCCCTCCACTACAACTGAAATGACATCATCCATAAAACCAACTTAGCCCTATATGATGTTTTGGAAATAAAACTGGTATATTTGAAATCTCCGTTATCTAATTAGTGAGAAACACTATCATTTCTTGTAATATGATCAAACATCTCCGAATTGATAAATCCCTCCACTACAACTGAAATGACATCATCCCTAAAACCAACTTAGCCCTATATGATGTTTTGGAAACAAAACTGGTATATTTGAAATCGCCGTATTCTAATTAGTCAGAAACACTGTCATTTGCTGTAATATGATCAAACATCTCCTAATTGATAAATCCCTCCACTACAACTGAAATGACATCATCCATAAAACCAACTTAGCCCTATATGATGTTTTGAAAACAAAACTGGTATATTTGAAATCTCCGTATTCCAATTTGTCAGAAACACTATCATTTGTTGTAATATGATCAAACATCTCCGAATTGATAAATCCCTCCACTACAACTGAAATGACATCAGCCATAAAACCAACTTAGCCCTATATGATGTTTTGGAAACAAAACTGGTATATTTGAAATCTCCGTATTCCAATTAGTCAGAAACACTGTCATTTGCTGTAATATGATCAAACATCTCCTAATTGATAAAGCCCTCCACTACAACTGAAATGACATCATCCATAAAACCAACTTAGCCCTATATGATGTTTTGGAAACAAAACTGGTATATTTGAAATCGCCGTATTCTAATTAGTCAGAAACACTATAATTTGTTGTAATATGATCAAACATCTCCGAGTTAATAAATCTCCACTACAACTGAAATGACATCATCCCTAAAACTAACTTAGCCCTATATGATGTTTTGGAAACAAAACTGGTATATTTGAAATCCCCGTATTCTAATTAGTCAGATACACTATCATTTGTTGTAATATGATTAAACATCTCCGAATTAATAAATCTCCACTACAACTGAAATGACATCATCCCTAGAACCAACTTAGCCCTATATGATGTTTTGGAAACAAAACTGATATATTTGAAATCTCCGTTATCTAATTAGTGAGAAACACTATCATTTCTTGTAATATGATCAAACATCTCCGAATTGATAAATCCCTCCACTACAACTGAAATGACATCATCCATAAAACCAACTTAGCCCTATATGATGTTTTGAAAACAAAACTGGTATATTTGAAATCGCCGTATTCTAATTAGTCAGAAACACTGTCATTTGCTGTAATATGATCAAACATCTCCTAATTGATAAATCCCTCCACTACAACTGAAATGACATCATCCATAAAACCAACTTAGCCCTATATGATGTTTTGGAAATAAAACTGGTATATTTGAAATCTCCGTTATCTAATTAGTGAGAAACACTATCATTTCTTGTAATATGATCAAACATCTCCGAATTGATAAATCCCTCCACTACAACTGAAATGACATCATCCATAAAACCAACTTAGCCCTATATGATGTTTTGGAAACAAAACTGGTATATTTGAAATCGCCGTATTCTAATTAGTCAGAAACACTGTCATTTGCTGTAATATGATCAAACATCTCCTAATTGATAAATCCCTCCACTACAACTGAAATGACATCATCCATAAAACCAACTTAGCCCTATATGATGTTTTGGAAATAAAACTGGTATATTTGAAATCTCCGTTATCTAATTAGTGAGAAACACTATCATTTCTTGTAATATGATCAAACATCTCCGAATTGATAAATCCCTCCACTACAACTGAAATGACATCATCCATAAAACCAACTTAGCCCTATATGATGTTTTGGAAACAAAACTGGTATATTTGAAATCGCCGTATTCTAATTAGTCAGAAACACTATCATTTGTTGTAATATGATCAAACATCTCCGAATTGATAAATCCCTCCACTACAACTGAAATGACATCAGCCATAAAACCAACTTAGCCCTATATGATGTTTTGGAAACAAAACTGGTATATTTGAAATCTCCGTATTCCAATTAGTCAGAAACACTGTCATTTGCTGTAATATGATCAAACATCTCCTAATTGATAAATCCCTCCACTACAACTGAAATGACATCATCCATAAAACCAACCTAGCCCTATATGATGTTTTGGAAACAAAACTGGTATATTTGAAATCGCCGTATTCTAATTAGTCAGAAACACTATCATTTGTTGTAATATGATCAAACATCTCCGAGTTAATAAATCTCCACTACAACTGAAATGACATCATCCCTAGAACCAACTTAGCCCTATATGATGTTTTGGAAACAAAACTGATATATTTGAAATCTCCGTATTCTAATTAGTCAGAAACACTATCATTTGTTGTAATATGATCAAACATCTCCGAATTAATAAATCCCTCCACTACAACTGAAATGACATCATCCATAAAACCAACTTAGCCCTATATGATGTTTTGGAAATAAAACTGGTATATTTGAAATCTCCGTATTCTAATTAGTCAGAAACACTATCATTTGTTGTAATATGATCAAACATCTCCGAATTGATAAATCCCTCCACTACAACTGAAATGACATCATCCATAAAACCAACTTAGCCCTATATGATGTTTTGGAAATAAAACTGGTATATTTGAAATCGCCGTGTTCTAATTAGTCAGAAACACTATCATTTGTTGTAATATGATCAAACATCTCCTAATTGATAAATCCCTCCACTACAACTGAAATGACATCATCCATAAAACCAACTTAGCCCTATATGATGTTTTGGAAATAAAACTGGTATATTTGAAATCTCCGTTATCTAATTAGTGAGAAACACTATCATTTCTTGTAATATGATCAAACATCTCCGAATTGATAAATCCCTCCACTACAACTGAAATGACATCATCCCTAAAACCAACTTAGCCCTATATGATGTTTTGGAAACAAAACTGGTATATTTGAAATCGCCGTATTCTAATTAGTCAGAAACACTGTCATTTGCTGTAATATGATCAAACATCTCCTAATTGATAAATCCCTCCACTACAACTGAAATGACATCATCCATAAAACCAACTTAGCCCTATATGATGTTTTGAAAACAAAACTGGTATATTTGAAATCTCCGTATTCCAATTTGTCAGAAACACTATCATTTGTTGTAATATGATCAAACATCTCCGAATTGATAAATCCCTCCACTACAACTGAAATGACATCAGCCATAAAACCAACTTAGCCCTATATGATGTTTTGGAAACAAAACTGGTATATTTGAAATCTCCGTATTCCAATTAGTCAGAAACACTGTCATTTGCTGTAATATGATCAAACATCTCCTAATTGATAAATCCCTCCACTACAACTGAAATGACATCATCCATAAAACCAACTTAGCCCTATATGATGTTTTGGAAACAAAACTGGTATATTTGAAATCGCCGTATTCTAATTAGTCAGAAACACTATCATTTGTTGTAATATGATCAAACATCTCCGAGTTAATAAATCTCCACTACAACTGAAATGACATCATCCCTAAAACTAACTTAGCCCTATATGATGTTTTGGAAACAAAACTGGTATATTTGAAATCTCCGTATTCTAATTAGTCAGATACACTATCATTTGTTGTAATATGATTAAACATCTCCGAATTAATAAATCTCCACTACAACTGAAATGACATCATCCCTAGAACCAACTTAGCCCTATATGATGTTTTGGAAACAAAACTGATATATTTGAAATCTCCGTTATCTAATTAGTGAGAAACACTATCATTTCTTGTAATATGATCAAACATCTCCGAATTGATAAATCCCTCCACTACAACTGAAATGACATCATCCATAAAACCAACTTAGCCCTATATGATGTTTTGAAAACAAAACTGGTATATTTGAAATCGCCGTATTCTAATTAGTCAGAAACACTGTCATTTGCTGTAATATGATCAAACATCTCCTAATTGATAAATCCCTCCACTACAACTGAAATGACATCATCCATAAAACCAACTTAGCCCTATATGATGTTTTGGAAATAAAACTGGTATATTTGAAATCTCCGTTATCTAATTAGTGAGAAACACTATCATTTCTTGTAATATGATCAAACATCTCCGAATTGATAAATCCCTCCACTACAACTGAAATGACATCATCCATAAAACCAACTTAGCCCTATATGATGTTTTGGAAACAAAACTGGTATATTTGAAATCGCCGTATTCTAATTAGTCAGAAACACTGTCATTTGCTGTAATATGATCAAACATCTCCTAATTGATAAATCCCTCCACTACAACTGAAATGACATCATCCATAAAACCAACTTAGCCCTATATGATGTTTTGGAAATAAAACTGGTATATTTGAAATCTCCGTTATCTAATTAGTGAGAAACACTATCATTTCTTGTAATATGATCAAACATCTCCGAATTGATAAATCCCTCCACTACAACTGAAATGACATCATCCATAAAACCAACTTAGCCCTATATGATGTTTTGGAAACAAAACTGGTATATTTGAAATCGCCGTATTCTAATTAGTCAGAAACACTATCATTTGTTGTAATATGATCAAACATCTCCGAATTGATAAATCCCTCCACTACAACTGAAATGACATCAGCCATAAAACCAACTTAGCCCTATATGATGTTTTGGAAACAAAACTGGTATATTTGAAATCTCCGTATTCCAATTAGTCAGAAACACTGTCATTTGCTGTAATATGATCAAACATCTCCTAATTGATAAATCCCTCCACTACAACTGAAATGACATCATCCATAAAACCAACTTAGCCCTATATGATGTTTTGGAAACAAAACTGGTATATTTGAAATCGCCGTATTCTAATTAGTCAGAAACACTATCATTTGTTGTAATATGATCAAACATCTCCGAGTTAATAAATCTCCACTACAACTGAAATGACATCATCCCTAGAACCAACTTAGCCCTATATGATGTTTTGGAAACAAAACTGATATATTTGAAATCTCCGTATTCTAATTAGTCAGAAACACTATCATTTGTTGTAATATGATCAAACATCTCCGAATTAATAAATCCCTCCACTACAACTGAAATGACATCATCCATAAAACCAACTTAGCCCTATATGATGTTTTGGAAATAAAACTGGTATATTTGAAATCTCCGTATTCTAATTAGTCAGAAACACTATCATTTGTTGTAATATGATCAAACATCTCCGAATTAATAAATCCCTCCACTACAACTGAAATAACATCATCCATAAAACCAACTTAGCCCTATATGATGTTTTGGAAATAAAACTGGTATATTTGAAATCGTCGTGTTCTAATTAGTCAGAAACACTAGAATTTGTTGTACTATGATCAAACATCTCCGAATCAATAAATCCCTCCACTACAACTGAAATGACATCATCCATAAAACCAACTTAGCCCTATATGATGTTTTGGAAATAAAACTGGTATATTTGAAATCGCCGTGTTCTAATTAGTCAGAAACACTAGAATTTGTTGTACTATGATCAAACATCTCCGAATTAATAAATCCCTCCACTACAACTGAAATTACATCATCCATAAAACCAACTTAGCCCTATATGATGTTTTGGAAATAAAACTGGTATATTTGAAATCGCCGTGTTCTAATTAGTCAGAAACACTAGAATTTGTTGTACTATGATCAAACATCTCCGAATTAATAAATCCCTCCACTACAACTGAAATGACATCATCCATAAAACCAACTTAGCCCTATATGATGTTTTGGAAACAAAACTGGTATATTTGAAATCGCCGTATTCTAATTAGTCAGAAACACTGTCATTTGCTGTAATATGATCAAACATCTCCTAATTGATAAATCCCTCCACTACAACTGAAATGACATCATCCATAAAACCAACTTAGCCCTATATGATGTTTTGAAAACAAAACTGGTATATTTGAAATCTCCGTATTCCAATTTGTCAGAAACACTATCATTTGTTGTAATATGATCAAACATCTCCGAATTGATAAATCCCTCCACTACAACTGAAATGACATCAGCCATAAAACCAACTTAGCCCTATATGATGTTTTGGAAACAAAACTGGTATATTTGAAATCTCCGTATTCCAATTAGTCAGAAACACTGTCATTTGCTGTAATATGATCAAACATCTCCTAATTGATAAATCCCTCCACTACAACTGAAATGACATCATCCATAAAACCAACTTAGCCCTATATGATGTTTTGGAAACAAAACTGGTATATTTGAAATCGCCGTATTCTAATTAGTCAGAAACACTATCATTTGTTGTAATATGATCAAACATCTCCGAGTTAATAAATCTCCACTACAACTGAAATGACATCATCCCTAGAACCAACTTAGCCCTATATGATGTTTTGGAAACAAAACTGATATATTTGAAATCTCCGTTATCTAATTAGTGAGAAACACTATCATTTCTTGTAATATGATCAAACATCTCCGAATTGATAAATCCCTCCACTACAACTGAAATGACATCATCCATAAAACCAACTTAGCCCTACATGATGTTTTGGAAACGAAACTGGTATATTTGAAATCGCCGTATTCTAATTAGTCAGAAACACTGTCATTTGCTGTACTATGATCAAACATCTCCTAATTGATAAATCCCTCCACTACAACTGAAATGACATCATCCATAAAACCAACTTAGCCCTATATGATGTTTTGGAAATAAAACTGGTATATTTGAAATCTCCGTTATCTAATTAGTGAGAAACACTATCATTTCTTGTAATATGATCAAACATCTCCGAATTGATAAATCCCTCCACTACAACTGAAATGACATCAGCCATAAAACCAACTTAGCCCTATATGATGTTTTGGAAACAAAACTGGTATATTTGAAATCGCCGTATTCTAATTAGTCAGAAACACTGTCATTTGCTGTAATATGATCAAACATCTCCTAATTGATAAATCCCTCCACTACAACTGAAATGACATCATCCATAAAACCAACTTAGCCCTATATGATGTTTTGGAAATAAAACTGGTATATTTGAAATCTCCGTATTCCAATTTGTCAGAAACACTATCATTTGTTGTAATATGATCAAACATCTCCGAATTGATAAATCCCTCCACTACAACTGAAATGACATCAGCCATAAAACCAACTTAGCCCTATATGATGTTTTGGAAACAAAACTGGTATATTTGAAATCTCCGTATTCCAATTAGTCAGAAACACTGTCATTTGCTGTAATATGATCAAACATCTCCTAATTGATAAATCCCTCCACTACAACTGAAATGACATCATCCATAAAACCAACTTAGCCCTATATGATGTTTTGGAAACAAAACTGGTATATTTGAAATCGCCGTATTCTAATTAGTCAGAAACACTATCATTTGTTGTAATATGATCAAACATCTCCGAGTTAATAAATCTCCACTACAACTGAAATGACATCATCCCTAGAACCACCTCAGCCCTATATGATGTTTTGGAAACAAAACTGATATATTTGAAATCTCCGTTATCTAATTAGTGAGAAACACTATCATTTCTTGTAATATGATCAAACATCTCCGAATTGATAAATCCCTCCACTACAACTGAAATGACATCATCCATAAAACCAACTTAGCCCTACATGATGTTTTGGAAACGAAACTGGTATATTTGAAATCGCCGTATTCTAATTAGTCAGAAACACTGTCATTTGCTGTAATATGATCAAACATCTCCTAATTGATAAATCCCTCCACTACAACTGAAATGACATCATCCATAAAACCAACTTAGCCCTATATGATGTTTTGGAAATAAAACTGGTATATTTGAAATCTCCGTTATCTAATTAGTGAGAAACACTATCATTTCTTGTAATATGATCAAACATCTCCGAATTGATAAATCCCTCCACTACAACTGAAATGACATCATCCATAAAACCAACTTAGCCCTATATGATGTTTTGAAAACAAAACTGGTATATTTGAAATCTCCGTATTCCAATTTGTCAGAAACACTATCATTTGTTGTAATATGATCAAACATCTCCGAATTGATAAATCCCTCCACTACAACTGAAATGACATCAGCCATAAAACCAACTTAGCCCTATATGATGTTTTGGAAACAAAACTGGTATATTTGAAATCTCCGTATTCCAATTAGTCAGAAACACTGTCATTTGCTGTAATATGATCAAACATCTCCTAATTGATAAATCCCTCCACTACAACTGAAATGACATCATCCATAAAACCAACTTAGCCCTATATGATGTTTTGGAAACAAAACTGGTATATTTGAAATCGCCGTATTCTAATTAGTCAGAAACACTATCATTTGTTGTAATATGATCAAACATCTCCGAGTTAATAAATCTCCACTACAACTGAAATGACATCATCCCTAGAACCAACTTAGCCCTATATGATGTTTTGGAAACAAAACTGATATATTTGAAATCTCCGTTATCTAATTAGTGAGAAACACTATCATTTCTTGTAATATGATCAAACATCTCCGAATTGATAAATCCCTCCACTACAACTGAAATGACATCATCCATAAAACCAACTTAGCCCTACATGATGTTTTGGAAACGAAACTGGTATATTTGAAATCGCCGTATTCTAATTAGTCAGAAACACTGTCATTTGCTGTAATATGATCAAACATCTCCTAATTGATAAATCCCTCCACTACAACTGAAATGACATCATCCATAAAACCAACTTAGCCCTATATGATGTTTTGGAAATAAAACTGGTATATTTGAAATCTCCGTTATCTAATTAGTGAGAAACACTATCATTTCTTGTAATATGATCAAACATCTCCGAATTGATAAATCCCTCCACTACAACTGAAATGACATCATCCATAAAACCAACTTAGCCCTGTATGATGTTTTGGAAACAAAACTGGTATATTTGAAATCGCCGTATTCTAATTAGTCAGAAACACTGTCATTTGCTGTAATATGATCAAACATCTCCTAATTGATAAATCCCTCCACTACAACTGAAATGACATCATCCATAAAACCAACTTAGCCCTATATGATGTTTTGAGAACAAAACTGGTATATTTGAAATCTCCGTATTCCAATTTGTCAGAAACACTATCATTTGTTGTAATATGATCAAACATCTCCGAATTGATAAATCCCTCCACTACAACTGAAATGACATCATCCATAAAACCAACTTAGCCCTATATGATGTTTTGGAAACAAAACTGGTATATTTGAAATCGCCGTATTCTAATTAGTCAGAAACACTATCATTTGTTGTAATATGATCAAACATCTCCGAGTTAATAAATCTCCACTACAACTGAAATGACATCATCCCTAGAACCAACTTAGCCCTATATGATGTTTTGGAAACAAAACTGATATATTTGAAATCTCCGTATTCTAATTAGTCAGAAACACTATCATTTGTTGTAATATGATCAAACATCTCCGAATTAATAAATCCCTCCACTACAACTGAAATGACATCATCCATAAAACCAACTTAGCCCTATATGATGTTTTGGAAATAAAACTGGTATATTTGAAATCTCCGTATTCTAATTAGTCAGAAACACTATCATTTGTTGTAATATGATCAAACATCTCCGAATTAATAAATCCCTCCACTACAACTGAAATAACATCATCCATAAAACCAACTTAGCCCTATATGATGTTTTGGAAATAAAACTGGTATATTTGAAATCGTCGTGTTCTAATTAGTCAGAAACACTAGAATTTGTTGTACTATGATCAAACATCTCCGAATTAATAAATCCCTCCACTACAACTGAAATGACATCATCCATAAAACCAACTTAGCCCTATATGATGTTTTGGAAATAAAACTGGTATATTTGAAATCGCCGTGTTCTAATTAGTCAGAAACACTAGAATTTGTTGTACTATGATCAAACATCTCCGAATTAATAAATCCCTCCACTACAACTGAAATTACATCATCCATAAAACCAACTTAGCCCTATATGATGTTTTGGAAATAAAACTGGTATATTTGAAATCGCCGTGTTCTAATTAGTCAGAAACACTAGAATTTGTTGTACTATGATCAAACATCTCCGAATTAATAAATCCCTCCACTACAACTGAAATGACATCATCCATAAAACCAACTTAGCCCTATATGATGTTTTAGAAACAAAACTGGTATATTTGAAATCGCCGTATTCTAATTAGTCAGAAACACTATCATTTGTTGTAATATGATTAAACATCTCCGAATTAATAAATCTCCACTACAACTGAAATGACATCATCCATAAAACCAACTTAGCCCTATATGATGTTTTGGAAACAAAACTGGTATATTTGAAATCTCCGTATTCTAATTAGTCAGAAACACTATCATTTGTTGTAATATGATCAAACATCTCCGAATTAATAAATCCCTCCACTACAACTGAAATGACATCATCCATAAAACCAACTTAGCCCTATATGATGTTTTGGAAACAAAACTGGTTAATTTGAAATCTCCGTATTCTAATTAGTCAGAAACACTGTTATTTGTTCTAATATGATCAAACATCTCCGAATTAATAAATCCCTACACTACAACTGAAATGACATCATCCCTAAAACCAACTTAGCCCTATATGATGTTTTGGAAACAAAACTGGTATATTTGAAATCTCCGTATTCTAATAAGTCAGAAACACTATCATTTGTTGTAATATGATCAAACATCTCCGAATTAATAAATCCCTCCACTACAACTGAAATGACATCATCCATAAAACCAACTTAGCCCTATATGATGTTTCGGAAACAAAACTGGTATATTTGAAACCGCCGTATTTTAATTAGTCAGAAACACTGTCATCTGTCATATGATCAAACATCTCCGAATTAATACTCCACTACAACTGAAATGACATCATCCCTAAAACCAACTTAGCCCTATATGATGTTTTGGAAACAAAACTGGTTAATTTGAAATCTCCGTATTCTAATTAGTCAGAAACACTGTTATTTGTTCTAATATGATCAAACATCTCCGAATTAATAATTCCCTACACTACAACTGAAATGACATCATCCATAAAACCAACTTAGCCCTATATGATGTTTTGGAAACAAAACTGGTATATTTGAAATCTCCGTATTCTAACTAGTCAGAAACACCATCATTTGTTGTAATATGATCAAACATCTCCGAATTAATAAATCCCTCCGCTTCAACTGAAATGACATCATCCATAAAACCAACTTAGCCCTATATGATGTTTCGGAAACAAAACTGGTATATTTGAAATCGCCGTATTTTAATTAGTCAGAAACACTATCATTTGTTGTGATATGATTAAACATCTCCGAATTAATAAATCTCCACTACAACTGAAATGACATCATCCCTAGAACCAACTTAGCCCTATATGATGTTTTGGAAACAAAACTGGTATATTTGAAATCTCCGTATTCTAATTAGTCAGAAACACTATCATTTGTTGTAATATGATTAAACATCTCCGAATTAATAAATCTCCACTACAACTGAAATGACATCATCCCTAGAACCAACTTAGCCCTATATGATGTTTTGGAAACAAAACTGGTATATTTGAAATCTCCGTATTCTAATTAGTCAGAAACACTATCATTTGTTGTAATATGATTAAACATCTCCGAATTAATAAATCTCCACTACAACTGAAATGACATCATCCCTAGAACCAACTTAGCCCTATATGATGTTTTGGAAACAAAACTGGTATATTTGAAATCTCCGTATTCTAATTAGTCAGAAACACTATCATTTGTTGTAATATGATCAAACATCTCCTAATTAATGAATCTCCACTACAACTGAAATGACATCATCCCTAAAACCAACTTAGCCCTATATGATGTTTTGGAAACAAAACTGGTATATTTAAAATCTCCGTATTCTAATTAGTCAGAACCACTATCATTTGTTGTAATATGATCAAACATCTCCGAATTAATAAATCTCCACTACAACTGAAATGACATCATCCCTAAAACTAACTTAGCCCTATATGATGTTTTGGAAACAAAACTGGTATATTTTAAATCTCCGTATTCCAATTAGTCAGAAACACTATCATTTGTTGTAAAATGATTAAACATCTCCGAATTAATAATTCCCTACACAACTGAAATGACATCATCCCTAAAACCAACTTAGCCCTATATGATGTTTTGGAAACAAAACTGGTATATTTGAAATCTCCGTATTCTAATTAGTCAGAACCACTATCACTTGTTGTAATATGATCAAACATCTCCGAATTAATAAATCTCCACTACAACTGAAATGACATCATCCCTAAAACTAACTTAGCCCTATATGATGTTCTGGAAACAAAACTGGTATATTTGAAATCTCCGTATTCTAATTAGTCAGAACCACTATCATTTGTTGTAATATGATCAAACATCTCCGAATTAATAAATCTCCACCACAACTGAAATGACATCATCCCTAAAACCAACTTAGCCCTATATGATGTTTTGGAAACAAAACTGCTATATTTGAAATCTCCGTATTCTAATTAGTCAGAAACACTATCATTTGTTGTAATATGATTAAACATCTCCGAATTAATAAATCTCCACTACAACTGAAATGACATCATCCCTAGAACCAACTTAGCCCTATATGATGTTTTGGAAACAAAACTGCTATATTTGAAATCTCCGTATTCTAATTAGTCAGAACCACTATCACTTGTTGTAATATGATCAAACATCTCCGAATTAATAAATCTCCACTACAACTGAAATGACATCATCCCTAAAACTAACTTAGCCCTATATGATGTTTTGGAAACAAAACTGCTATATTTGAAATCTCCGTATTCTAATTAGTCAGAACCACTATCACTTGTTGTAATATGATCAAACATCTCCGAATTAATAAATCTCCACTACAACTGAAATGACATCATCCCTAAAACTAACTTAGCCCTATATGATGTTCTGGAAACAAAACTGGTATATTTGAAATCTCCGTATTCTAATTAGTCAGAACCACTATCATTTGTTGTAATATGATCAAACATCTCCGAATTAATAAATCTCCACCACAACAGAAATGACATCATCCCTAAAACCAACTTAGCCCTATATGATGTTTTGGAAACAAAACTGGTATATTTGAAATCTCCGTATTCTAATTAGTCAGAAACACTATCATTTGTTGTAATATGATCAAACATCTCCTAATTAATAAATCTCCACTACAACTGAAATGACATCATCCCTAAAACCAACTTAGCCCTATATGATGTTTTGGAGACAAAACTGGTATATTTGAAATCGCCGTATTCTAACTAGTCAGAAACACTATCATTTGTTGTAATATGATCAAACATCTCCGAATTAATAAATCTCCACTACAACTGAAATGACATCATCCCTAAAACTAACTTAGCCCTATATGATGTTTTGGAAACAAAACTGGTATATTTAAAATCTCCGTATTCTAATTAGTCAGAAACACTATCATTTGTTGTGATATGATTAAACATCTCCGAATTAATAAATCTCCACTACAACTGAAATGACATCATCCCTAGAACCAACTTAGCCCTATATGATGTTTTGGAAACAAAACTGGTATATTTGAAATCTCCGTATTCTAATTAGTCAGAAACACTATCATTTGTTGTAATATGATTAAACATCTCCGAATTAATAAATCTCCACTACAACTGAAATGACATCATCCCTAGAACCAACTTAGCCCTATATGATGTTTTGGAAACAAAACTGGTATATTTGAAATCTCCGTATTCTAATTAGTCAGAAACACTATCATTTGTTGTAATATGATTAAACATCTCCGAATTAATAAATCTCCACTACAACTGAAATGACATCATCCCTAGAACCAACTTAGCCCTATATGATGTTTTGGAAACAAAACTGGTATATTTGAAATCTCCGTATTCTAATTAGTCAGAAACACTATCATTTGTTGTAATATGATCAAACATCTCCTAATTAATGAATCTCCACTACAACTGAAATGACATCATCCCTAAAACCAACTTAGCCCTATATGATGTTTTGGAAACAAAACTGGTATATTTAAAATCTCCGTATTCTAATTAGTCAGAACCACTATCATTTGTTGTAATATGATCAAACATCTCCGAATTAATAAATCTCCACTACAACTGAAATGACATCATCCCTAAAACTAACTTAGCCCTATATGATGTTTTGGAAACAAAACTGGTATATTTTAAATCTCCGTATTCCAATTAGTCAGAAACACTATCATTTGTTGTAAAATGATTAAACATCTCCGAATTAATAATTCCCTACACAACTGAAATGACATCATCCCTAAAACCAACTTAGCCCTATATGATGTTTTGGAAACAAAACTGGTATATTTGAAATCTCCGTATTCTAATTAGTCAGAACCACTATCACTTGTTGTAATATGATCAAACATCTCCGAATTAATAAATCTCCACTACAACTGAAATGACATCATCCCTAAAACTAACTTAGCCCTATATGATGTTCTGGAAACAAAACTGGTATATTTGAAATCTCCGTATTCTAATTAGTCAGAACCACTATCATTTGTTGTAATATGATCAAACATCTCCGAATTAATAAATCTCCACCACAACTGAAATGACATCATCCCTAAAACCAACTTAGCCCTATATGATGTTTTGGAAACAAAACTGCTATATTTGAAATCTCCGTATTCTAATTAGTCAGAAACACTATCATTTGTTGTAATATGATTAAACATCTCCGAATTAATAAATCTCCACTACAACTGAAATGACATCATCCCTAGAACCAACTTAGCCCTATATGATGTTTTGGAAACAAAACTGCTATATTTGAAATCTCCGTATTCTAATTAGTCAGAACCACTATCACTTGTTGTAATATGATCAAACATCTCCGAATTAATAAATCTCCACTACAACTGAAATGACATCATCCCTAAAACTAACTTAGCCCTATATGATGTTTTGGAAACAAAACTGCTATATTTGAAATCTCCGTATTCTAATTAGTCAGAACCACTATCACTTGTTGTAATATGATCAAACATCTCCGAATTAATAAATCTCCACTACAACTGAAATGACATCATCCCTAAAACTAACTTAGCCCTATATGATGTTCTGGAAACAAAACTGGTATATTTGAAATCTCCGTATTCTAATTAGTCAGAACCACTATCATTTGTTGTAATATGATCAAACATCTCCGAATTAATAAATCTCCACCACAACTGAAATGACATCATCCCTAAAACCAACTTAGCCCTATATGATGTTTTGGAAACAAAACTGGTATATTTGAAATCTCCGTATTCTAATTAGTCAGAAACACTATCATTTGTTGTAATATGATCAAACATCTCCTAATTAATAAATCTCCACTACAACTGAAATGACATCATCCCTAAAACCAACTTAGCCCTATATGATGTTTTGGAGACAAAACTGGTATATTTGAAATCGCCGTATTCTAACTAGTCAGAAACACTATCATTTGTTGTAATATGATCAAACATCTCCTAATTAATAAATCTCCACTACAACTGAAATGACATCATCCCTAAAACCAACTTAGCCCTATATGATGTTTTGGAAACAAAACTGGTATATTTGAAATATCCGGATTCTAATTAGTTAGAAACACTATCATTTGTTGTAATATGATCAAACATCTCCTAATTAATAAATCTCCACTACAACTGAAATGACATCATCCCTAAAACCAACTTAGCCCTATATGATGTTTTGGAAACAAAACTGGTATATTTGAAATCGCCGTATTCTAATTAGTCAGAAACACTATCTTTTGTTGTAATATGATTAAACATCTCCGAATTAATAAATCTCCACTACAACTGAAATGACATCATCCCTAAAACCAACTTAGCCCTATATGATGTTTTGGAGACAAAACTGGTATATTTGAAATCTCCGTATTCTAATTAGTCAGAAACACTATCATTTGTTGTAATATGATTGAACATCTCCGAATTAATAAATCTCCACTACAACTGAAATGACATCATCCCTAAAACCAACTTAGCCCTATATGATGTTTTGGAAACAAAACTGGTATATTTGAAATCGCCGTATTCTAATTAGTCAGAAACACTATCATTTGTTGTAATATGATTAAACATCTCCGAATTAATAAATCTCCACTACAACTGAAATGACATCATCCCTAAAACCAACTTAGCCCTATATGATGTTTTGGAAACAAAACTGGTATATTTGAAATCGCCGTATTCTAACTAGTCAGAAACACTATCATTTGTTGTAATATGATTAAACATCTACGAATTAATAAATCTCCACTACAACTGAAATGACATCATCCCTAAAACCAACTTAGCCCTATATGATGTTTTGGAGACAAAACTGGTATATTTGAAATCTCCGTATTCTAATTAGTCAGAAACACTATCATTTGTTGTAATATGATTAAACATCTCCGAATTAATAAATCTCCACTACAACTGAAATGACATCATCCCTAAAACCAACTTAGCCCTATATGATGTTTTGGAAACAAAACTGGTATATTTGAAATCGCCGTATTCTAATTAGTCAGAAACACTATCATTTGTTGTAATATGATTGAACATCTCCGAATTAATAAATCTCCACTACAACTGAAATGACATCATCCCTAAAACCAACTTAGCCCTATATGATGTTTTGGAAACAAAACTGGTATATTTGAAATATCCGGATTCTAATTAGTTAGAAACACTATCATTTGTTGTAATATGATCAAACATCTCCTAATTAATAAATCTCCACTACAACTGAAATGACATCATCCCTAAAACCAACTTAGCCCTATATGATGTTTTGGAAACAAAACTGCTATATTTGAAATCTCCGTATTCTAATTAGTCAGAACCACTATCATTTGTTGTAATATGATTAAACATCTCCGAATTAATAAATCTCCACTACAACTGAAATGACATCATCCATAAAACCAACTTAGCCCTATATGATGTTTTGGAAACAAAACTGGTATATTTGAAATCTCCGTATTCTAATTAGTCAGAAACACTATCATTTGTTGTAATATGATCAAACATCTCCGAATTAATAAATCCCTCCACTACAACTGAAATGACATCATCCATAAAACCAACTTAGCCCTATATGATGTTTCGGAAACAAAACTGGTATATTTGAAACCGCCGTATTTTAATTAGTCAGAAACACTGTCATCTGTCATATGATCAAACATATCCGAATAAATAATTCCCTACACTACAACTGAAATGACATCATCCATAAAACCAACTTAGCCTATATGATGTTTTGGAAACAAAACTGGTATATTTGAAATCGCCGTATTCTAATTAGTCAGAAACACTTGAATTTGTTGTAATATGATCAAACATCTCCGAATTAATACTCCACTACAACTGAAATGACATCATCCCTAAAACCAACTTAGCCCTATATGATGTTTTGGAAACAAAACTGGTTAATTTGAAATCTCCGTATTCTAATTAGTCAGAAACACTGTTATTTGTTCTAATATGATCAAACATCTCCGAATTAATAATTCCCTACACTACAACTGAAATGACATCATCCATAAAACCAACTTAGCCCTATATGATGTTTTGGAAACAAAACTGGTATATTTGAAATCTCCGTATTCTAACTAGTCAGAAACACCATCATTTGTTGTAATATGATCAAACATCTCCGAATTAATAAATCCCTCCGCTTCAACTGAAATGACATCATCCATAAAACCAACTTAGCCCTATATGATGTTTCGGAAACAAAACTGGTATATTTGAAATCGCCGTATTTTAATTAGTCAGAAACACTATCATTTGTTGTGATATGATCAAACATCTCCGAATTAATAAATCTCCACTACAACTGAAATGACATCATCCCTAGAACCAACTTAGCCCTATATGATGTTTTGGAAACAAAACTGGTATATTTGAAATCTCCGTATTCTAATTAGTCAGAAACACTATCATTTGTTGTAATATGATTAAACATCTCCGAATTAATAAATCTCCACTACAACTGAAATGACATCATCCCTAGAACCAACTTAGCCCTATATGATGTTTTGGAAACAAAACTGGTATATTTGAAATCTCCGTATTCTAATTAGTCAGAAACACTATCATTTGTTGTAATATGATCAAACATCTCCTAATTAATAAATCTCCACTACAACTGAAATGACATCATCCCTAAAACCAACTTAGCCCTATATGATGTTTTGGAAACAAAACTGGTATATTTAAAATCTCCGTCTTCTAATTAGTCAGAACCACTATCATTTGTTGTAATATGATCAAACATCTCCGAATTAATAAATCTCCACTACAACTGAAATGACATCATCCCTAAAACTAACTTAGCCCTATATGATGTTTTGGAAACAAAACTGGTATATTTGAAATCTCCGTATTCCAATTAGTCAGAAACACTATCATTTGTTGTAAAATGATTAAACATCTCCGAATTAATAATTCCCTACACAACTGAAATGACATCATCCCTAAAACCAACTTAGCCCTATATGATGTTTTGGAAACAAAACTGGTATATTTGAAATCTCCGTATTCTAATTAGTCAGAACCACTATCACTTGTTGTAATATGATCAAACATCTCCGAATTAATAAATCTCCACTACAACTGAAATGACATCATCCCTAAAACTAACTTAGCCCTATATGATGTTCTGGAAACAAAACTGGTATATTTGAAATCTCCGTATTCTAATTAGTCAGAACCACTATCATTTGTTGTAATATGATCAAACATCTCCGAATTAATAAATCTCCACCACAACTGAAATGACATCATCCCTAAAACCAACTTAGCCCTATATGATGTTTTGGAAACAAAACTGGTATATTTGAAATCTCCGTATTCTAATTAGTCAGAAACACTATCATTTGTTGTAATATGATCAAACATCTCCTAATTAATAAATCTCCACTACAACTGAAATGACATCATCCCTAAAACCAACTTAGCCCTATATGATGTTTTGGAGACAAAACTGGTATATTTGAAATCGCCGTATTCTAACTAGTCAGAAACACTATCATTTGTTGTAATATGATCAAACATCTCCTAATTAATAAATCTCCACTACAACTGAAATGACATCATCCCTAAAACCAACTTAGCCCTATATGATGTTTTGGAAACAAAACTGGTATATTTGAAATATCCGGATTCTAATTAGTTAGAAACACTATCATTTGTTGTAATATGATCAAACATCTCCTAATTAATAAATCTCCACTACAACTGAAATGACATCATCCCTAAAACCAACTTAGCCCTATATGATGTTTTGGAAACAAAACTGCTATATTCGAAATCTCCGTATTCTAATTAGTCAGAACCACTATCATTTGTTGTAATATGATCAAACATCTCCGAATTAATAAATCTCCACTACAACTGAAATGACATCATCCCTAAAACCAACTTAGCCCTATATGATGTTTTGGAAACAAAACTGCTATATTTGAAATCTCGGTATTCTAATTAGTCAGAACCACTATCATTTGTTGTATATGATCAAACATCTCCGAATTAATAAATCTCCACTACAACTGAAATGACATCATCCCTAGAACCAACTTACCCCTATATGATGTTCTGGAAACAAAACTGGTACATCTGAAATCTCCGTATTCTAATTAGTCAGAACCACTATCATTTGTTGTAATATGATCAAGCATCTCCTAATTAATAAATCTCCACTACAACTGAAATGACATCATCCCTAAAACCAACTTAGCCCTATATGATGTTTTGGAAACAAAACTGCTATATTTGAAATATCCGGATTCTAATTAGTCAGAACCACTATCATTTGTTGTAATATGATCAAACATCTCCGAATTAATAAATCTCCACTACAACTGAAATGACATCATCCCTAAAACTAACTTAGCCCTATATGATGTTCTGGAAACAAAACTGGTACATCTGAAATCTCCGTATTCTAATTAGTCAGAACCACTATCATTTGTTGTAATATGATCAAGCATCTCCTAATTAATAAATCTCCACTACAACTGAAATGACATCATCCCTAAAACCAACTTAGCCCTATATGATGTTTTGGAAACAAAACTGCTATATTTGAAATATCCGGATTCTAATTAGTCAGAACCACTATCATTTGTTGTAATATGATCAAACATCTCCGAATTAATAAATCTCCACTACAACTGAAATGACATCATCCCTAAAACTAACTTAGCCCTATATGATGTTTTGGAAACAAAACTGGTACATCTGAAATCTCCGTATTCTAATTAGTCAGAACCACTATCATTTGTTGTAATATGATCAAGCATCTCCTAATTAATAAATCTCCACTACAACTGAAATGACATCATCCCTAAAACTAACTTAGCCCTATATGATGTTCTGGAAACAAAACTGGTACATCTGAAATCTCCGTATTCTAATTAGTCAGAACCACTATCATTTGTTGTAATATGATCAAGCATCTCCTAATTAATAAATCTCCACTACAACTGAAATGACATCATCCCTAAAACCAACTTAGCCCTATATGATGTTTTGGAAACAAAACTGCTATATTTGAAATATCCGGATTCTAATTAGTCAGAACCACTATCATTTGTTGTAATATGATCAAACATCTCCGAATTAATAAATCTCCACTACAACTGAAATGACATCATCCCTAGAACCAACTTACCCCTATATGATGTTCTGGAAACAAAACTGGTATATTTGAAATATCCGGATTCTAATTAGTCAGAACCACTATCATTTGTTGTAATATGATCAAACATCTCCGAATTAATAAATCTCCACTACAACTGAAATGACATCATCCCTAAAACCAACTTAGCCCTATATGATGTTTTGGAAACAAAACTGGTATATTTGAAATATCCGGATTCTAATTAGTTAGAAACACTATCATTTGTTGTAATATGATCAAACATCTCCTAATTAATAAATCTCCACTACAACTGAAATGACATCATCCCTAAAACCAACTTAGCCCTAAATGATGTTTTGGAAACAAAACTGCTATATTCGAAATCTCCGGATTCTAATTAGTCAGAACCACTATCATTTGTTGTACTATGATCAAACATCTCCGAATTAATAAATCTCCACTACAACTGAAATGACATCATCCCTAAAACCAACTTAGCCCTATATGATGTTTTGGAAACAAAACTGCTATATTTGAAATCTCGGTATTCTAATTAGTCAGAACCACTATCATTTGTTGTATATGATCAAACATCTCCGAATTAATAAATCTCCACTACAACTGAAATGACATCATCCCTAAAACCAACTTAGCCCTATATGATGTTTTGGAAACAAAACTGCTATATTTGAAATATCCGGATTCTAATTAGTCAGAACCACTATCATTTGTTGTAATATGATCAAACATCTCCGAATTAATAAATCTCCACTACAACTGAAATGACATCATCCCTAAAACTAACTTAGCCCTATATGATGTTTTGGAAACAAAACTGGTACATCTGAAATCTCCGTATTCTAATTAGTCAGAACCACTATCATTTGTTGTAATATGATCAAGCATCTCCTAATTAATAAATCTCCACTACAACTGAAATGACATCATCCCTAAAACTAACTTAGCCCTATATGATGTTCTGGAAACAAAACTGGTACATCTGAAATCTCCGTATTCTAATTAGTCAGAACCACTATCATTTGTTGTAATATGATCAAGCATCTCCTAATTAATAAATCTCCACTACAACTGAAATGACATCATCCCTAAAACCAACTTAGCCCTATATGATGTTTTGGAAACAAAACTGCTATATTTGAAATATCCGGATTCTAATTAGTCAGAACCACTATCATTTGTTGTAATATGATCAAACATCTCCGAATTAATAAATCTCCACTACAACTGAAATGACATCATCCCTAGAACCAACTTACCCCTATATGATGTTCTGGAAACAAAACTGGTATATTTGAAATATCCGGATTCTAATTAGTCAGAACCACTATCATTTGTTGTAATATGATCAAACATCTCCGAATTAATAAATCTCCACTACAACTGAAATGACATCATCCCTAAAACCAACTTAGCCCTATATGATGTTTTGGAAACAAAACTGGTATATTTGAAATATCCGGATTCTAATTAGTTAGAAACACTATCATTTGTTGTAATATGATCAAACATCTCCTAATTAATAAATCTCCACTACAACTGAAATGACATCATCCCTAAAACCAACTTAGCCCTAAATGATGTTTTGGAAACAAAACTGCTATATTCGAAATCTCCGGATTCTAATTAGTCAGAACCACTATCATTTGTTGTACTATGATCAAACATCTCCGAATTAATAAATCTCCACTACAACTGAAATGACATCATCCCTAAAACCAACTTAGCCCTATATGATGTTTTGGAAACAAAACTGCTATATTTGAAATCTCGGTATTCTAATTAGTCAGAACCACTATCATTTGTTGTATATGATCAAACATCTCCGAATTAATAAATCTCCACTACAACTGAAATGACATCATCCCTAGAACCAACTTACCCCTATATGATGTTCTGGAAACAAAACTGGTACATCTGAAATCTCCGTATTCTAATTAGTCAGAACCACTATCATTTGTTGTAATATGATCAAGCATCTCCTAATTAATAAATCTCCACTACAACTGAAATGACATCATCCCTAAAACCAACTTAGCCCTATATGATGTTTTGGAAACAAAACTGCTATATTTGAAATATCCGGATTCTAATTAGTCAGAACCACTATCATTTGTTGTAATATGATCAAACATCTCCGAATTAATAAATCTCCACTACAACTGAAATGACATCATCCCTAAAACTAACTTAGCCCTATATGATGTTCTGGAAACAAAACTGGTACATCTGAAATCTCCGTATTCTAATTAGTCAGAACCACTATCATTTGTTGTAATATGATCAAGCATCTCCTAATTAATAAATCTCCACTACAACTGAAATGACATCATCCCTAAAACCAACTTAGCCCTATATGATGTTTTGGAAACAAAACTGCTATATTTGAAATATCCGGATTCTAATTAGTCAGAACCACTATCATTTGTTGTAATATGATCAAACATCTCCGAATTAATAAATCTCCACTACAACTGAAATGACATCATCCCTAAAACTAACTTAGCCCTATATGATGTTTTGGAAACAAAACTGGTACATCTGAAATCTCCGTATTCTAATTAGTCAGAACCACTATCATTTGTTGTAATATGATCAAGCATCTCCTAATTAATAAATCTCCACTACAACTGAAATGACATCATCCCTAAAACTAACTTAGCCCTATATGATGTTCTGGAAACAAAACTGGTACATCTGAAATCTCCGTATTCTAATTAGTCAGAACCACTATCATTTGTTGTAATATGATCAAGCATCTCCTAATTAATAAATCTCCACTACAACTGAAAGGACATCATCCCTAAAACCAACTTAGCCCTATATGATGTTTTGGAAACAAAACTGCTATATTTGAAATATCCGGATTCTAATTAGTCAGAACCACTATCATTTGTTGTAATATGATCAAACATCTCCGAATTAATAAATCTCCACTACAACTGAAATGACATCATCCCTAGAACCAACTTACCCCTATATGATGTTCTGGAAACAAAACTGGTATATTTGAAATATCCGGATTCTAATTAGTCAGAACCACTATCATTTGTTGTAATATGATCAAACATCTCCGAATTAATAAATCTCCACTACAACTGAAATGACATCATCCCTAAAACTAACTTAGCCCTATATGATGTTCTGGAAACAAAACTGGTATATTTGAAATCTCCGTATTCTAATTAGTCAGAACCACTATCATTTGTTGTAATATGATCAAACATCTCCGAATTAATAAATCTCCACTACAACTGAAATGACATCATCCCTAAAACCAACTTAGCCCTATATGATGTTTTGGAAACAAAACTGCTATATTTGAAATATACGGATTCTAATTAGTCAGAACCACTATCATTTGTTGTAATATGATCAAACATCTCCGAATTAATAAATCTCCACTACAACTGAAATGACATCATCCCTAAAACCAACTTAGCCCTATATGATGTTCTGGAAACAAAACTGGTATATTTGAAATATCCGGATTCTAATTAGTCAGAACCACTATCATTTGTTGTAATATGATCAAACATCTCCGAATTAATAAATCTCCACTACAACTGAAATGACATCATCCCTAAAACTAACTTAGCCCTATATGATGTTCTGAAAACAAAACTGGTATATTTGAAATATCCGGATTCTAATTAGTCAGAACCACTATCATTTGTTGTAATATGATCAAGCATCTCCTAATTAATAAATCTCCACTACAACTGAAATGACATCATCCCTAAAACCAACTTAGCCCTATATGATGTTTTGGAAACAAAACTGCTATATTTGAAATATCCGGATTCTAATTAGTCAGAACCACTATCATTTGTTGTAATATGATCAAACATCTCCGAATTAATAAATCTCCACTACAACTGAAATGACATCATCCCTAAAACCAACTTAGCCCTATATGATGTTCTGGAAACAAAACTGGTATATTTGAAATATCCGTATTCTAATTAGTCAGAACCACTATCATTTGTTGTAATATGATCAAACATCTCCGAATTAATAAATCTCCACTACAACTGAAATGACATCATCCCTAAAACTAACTTAGCCCTATATGATGTTTTGGAAACAAAACTGCTATATTTGAAATATCCGGATTCTAATTAGTCAGAACCACTATCATTTGTTGTAATATGATCAAGCATCTCCTAATTAATAAATCTCCACTACAACTGAAATGACATCATCCCTAAAACCAACTTAGCCCTATATGATGTTTTGGAAACAAAACTGCTATATTTGAAATATCCGGATTCTAATTAGTCAGAACCACTATCATTTGTTGTAATATGATCAAACATCTCCGAATTAATAAATCTCCACTACAACTGAAATGACATCATCCCTAAAACCAACTTAGCCCTATATGATGTTCTGGAAACAAAACTGGTATATTTGAAATATCCGTATTCTAATTAGTCAGAACCACTATCATTTGTTGTAATATGATCAAACATCTCCGAATTAATAAATCTCCACTACAACTGAAATGACATCATCCCTAGAACCAACTTACCCCTATATGATGTTCTGGAAACAAAACTGGTACATCTGAAATCTCCGTATTCTAATTAGTCAGAACCACTATCATTTGTTGTAATATGATCAAGCATCTCCTTATTAATAAATCTCCACTACAACTGAAATGACATCATCCCTAAAACCAACTTAGCCCTATATGATGTTTTGGAAACAAAACTGGTATATTTGAAATATCCGGATTCTAATTAGTCAGAACCACTATCATTTGTTGTAATGTGATCAAACATCTCCGAATTAATAAATCTCCACTACAACTGAAATGACATCATCCCTAAGACTAACTTAGCCCTATATGATGTTCTGGAAACAAAACTGGTATATTTGAAATCTCCGTATTCTAATTAGTCAGAACCACTATCATTTGTTGTAATATGATCAAACATCTCCGAATTAATAAATCTCCACTACAACTGAAATGACATCATCCCTAAAACCAACTTAGCCCTATATGATGTTTTGGAAACAAAACTGGTATATTCAAAATCTCCGTATTCTAATTAGTCAGAAACACTATCATTTGTTGTAATATGATCAAACATCTCCTAATTAATAAATCTCCACTACAACTGAAATGACATCATCCCTAAAACCAACTTAGCCCTATATGATGTTTTGGAAACAAAACTGGTATATTTGAAATCGCCGTATTCTAATTAGTCAGAAACACTATCATTCGTTGTAATATGATCAAACATCTCCTAATTAATAAATCTCCACTACAACTGAAATGACATCATCCCTAAAACCAACTTAGCCCTATATGATGTTTTGGAAACAAAACTGCTATATTTGAAATCTCCGTATTCTAATTAGTCAGAACCACTATCATTTGTTGTAATATGATCAAACATCTCCGAATTAATAAATATCCACTACAACTGAAATGACATCATCCCTAGAACCAACTTAGCCCTATATGATGTTTTGGAAACAAAACTGGTATATTTGGAATCTCCGTATTCTAATTAGTCAGAAACACTATCATTTGTTGTAATATGATCAAACATCTCCTAATTAATAAATCTCCACTACAACTGAAATGACATCATCCCTAAAACCAACTTAGCCCTATATGATGTTTTGGAAACAAAACTGGTATATTTGAAATATCCGGATTCTAATTAGTTAGAAACACTATCATTTGTTGTAATATGATCAAACATCTCCTAATTAATAAATCTCCACTACAACTGAAATGACATCATCCCTAAAACCAACTTAGCCCTATATGATGTTTTGGAGACAAAACTGGTATATTTGAAATCGCCGTATTCTAATTAGTCAGAAACACTATCATTTGTTGTAATATGATCAAACATCTCCTAATTAATAAATCTCCACTACAACTGAAATGACATCATCCCTAAAACCAACTTAGCCCTATATGATGTTTTGGAAACAAAACTGCTATATTTGAAATCTCCGTATTCTAATTAGTCAGAACCACTATCATTTGTTGTAATATGATCAAACATCTCCGAATAAATAAATCTCCACTACAACTGAAATGACATCATCCCTAAAACTAACTTAGCCCTATATGATGTTCTGGAAACAAAACTGGTATATTTGAAATCTCCGTATTCTAATTAGTCAGAACCACTATCATTTGTTGTAATATGATCAAACATCTCCGAATTAATAAATCTCCACTACAACTGAAATGACATCATCCCTAAAACTAACTTAGCCCTATATGATGTTCTGGAAACAAAACTGGTATATTTGAAATCTCCGTATTCTAATTAGTCAGAACCACTATCATTTGTTGTAATATGATCAAACATCTCCTAATTAATAAATCTCCACTACAACTGAAATGACATCATCCCTAAAACCAACTTAGCCCTATATGATGTTTTGGAAACAAAACTGGTATATTTGAAATCTCCGGATTCTAATTAGTTAGAAACACTATCATTTGTTGTAATATGATCAAACATCTCCTAATTAATAAATCTCCACTACAACTGAAATGACATCATCTCTAAAACCAACTTAGCCCTATATGATGTTCTGGAAACAAAACTGGTACATTTGAAATCTCCGTATTCTAATTAGTCAGAAACACTATCATTTGTTGTAATATGATCAAACATCTCCTAATTAATAAATCTCCACTACAACTGAAATGACATCATCCCTAAAACCAACTTGGCCCTATATGATGTTTTGGAAACAAAACTGGTATATTTGAAATCTCCGGATTCTAATTAGTTAGAAACACTATCATTTGTTGTAATATGATCAAACATCTCATAATTAATAAATCTCCACTACAACTGAAATGACATCATCCCTAAAACCAACTTAGCCCTATATGATGTTCTGGAAACAAAACTGGTACATTTGAAATCTCCGTATTCTAATTAGTCAGAACCACTATCATTTGTTGTAATATGATCAAACATCTCCTAATTAATAAATCTCCACTACAACTGAAATGACATCATCCCTAAAACCAACTTGGCCCTATATGATGTTTTGGAAACAAAACTGGTATATTTGAAATATCCGGATTCTAATTAGTCAGAACCACTATCATTTGTTGTAATATGATCAAACATCTCCTAATTAATAAATCTCCACTACAACTGAAATGACATCATCCCTAAAACCAACTTAGCCCTATATGATGTTTTGGAAACAAAACTGGTATATTTGAAATCGCCGTATTCTAATTAGTCAGAAACACTATCATTTGTTGTAATATGATTAAACATCTCCGAATTAATAAATCTCCACTACAACTGAAATGACATCATCTCTAAAACCAACTTAGCCCTATATGATGTTTTGGAAACAAAACTGGTATATTTGAAATCGCCGTATTCTAATAAGTCAGAAACACTATCATTTGTTGTAATATGATTAAACATCTCCGAATTAATAAATCTCCACTACAACTGAAATGACATCATCCCTAAAACCAACTTAGCCCTATATGATGTTTTGGAAACAAAACTGGTATATTTGAAATCGCCGTATTCTAATTAGTCAGAAACACTATCATTTGTTGTAATATGATTAAACATTTCCGAATTAATAAATCTCCACTACAACTGAAATGACATCATCCCTAAAACCAACTTAGCCCTATATGATGTTTTGGAAACAAAACTGGTATATTTGAAATCGCCGTATTCTAACTAGTCAGAAACACTATCCTTTGTTGTAATATGATTAAACACCTCCGAATTAATAAATCTCCACTACAACTGAAATGACATCATCCCTAAAACCAACTTAGCCCTATATGATGTTTTGGAAACAAAACTGGTATATTTGAAATCGCCGTATTCTAATTAGTCAGAAACACTATCATTTGTTGTAATATGATTAAACATCTCCGAATTAATAAATCTCCACTACAACTGAAATTACATCATCCCTAAAACCAACTTAGCCCTATATGATGTTTTGGAAACAAAACTGGTATATTTGAAATCGCCGTATTCTAACTAGTCAGAAACACTATCATTTGTTGTAATGTGATTAAACATCTCCGAATTAATAAATCTCCACTACAACTGAAATGACATCATCCCTAAAACCAACTTAGCCCTATATGATGTTTTGGAAACAAAACTGGTATATTTGAAATCGCCGTATTCTAATTAGTCAGAACCACTATCATTTGTTGTAATATGATCAAACATCTCCGAATTAATAAATCTCCACTACAACTGAAATGACATCATCCCTAAAACCAACTTAGCCCTATATGATGTTTTGGAAACAAAACTGGTATATTTGAAATCGCCGTATTCTAATTAGTCAGAACCACTATCATATGTTGTAATATGATCAAACATCTCCGAATTAATAAATCTCCACTACAACTGAAATGACATCATCCCTAAAACTAACTTAGCCCTATATGATGTTTTGGAAACAAAACTGGTATATTTGAAATCGCCGTATTCTAATTAGTCAGAAACACTATCATTTGTTGTAATATGATTAAACATCTCCGAATTAATAAATCTCCACTACAACTGAAATGACATCATCCCTAAAACCAACTTAGCCCTATATGATGTTTTGGAAACAAAACTGGTATATTTGAAATCGCCGTATTCTAATTAGTCAGAACCACTATCATTTGTTGTAATATGATCAAACATCTCCGAATTAATAAATCTCCACTACAACTGAAATGACATCATCCCTAAAACCAACTAAGCCCTATATGATGTTTTGGAAACAAAACTGGTATATTTGAAATCGCCTTATTCTAATTAGTCAGAACCACTATCATTTGTTGTAATATGATCAAACATCTCCGAATTAATAAATCTCCACTACAACTGAAATGACATCATCCCTAAAACCAACTTAGCCCTATATGATGTTTTGGAAACAAAACTGGTATATTTGAAATCGCCGTATTCTAATTAGTCAGAAACACTATCATTTGTTGTAATATGATTAAACATCTCCGAATTAATAAATCTCCACTACAACTGAAATGACATCATCCCTAAAACCAACTTAGCCCTATATGATGTTTTGGAGACAAAACTGGTATATTTGAAATCGCCGTATTCTAATTAGTCAGAAACACTATCATTTGTTGTAATATGATTAAACATCTCCGAATTAATAAATCTCCACTACAAATGAAATGACATCATCCCTAAAACCAACTTAGCCCTTTATGATGTTTTGGAGACAAAACTGGCATATTTGAAATCGCCGTATTCTAATTAGTCAGAAACACCATGATTTGTTGTAATATGATTAAACATCTCCGAATTAATAAATCTCCACTACAACTGAAATGACATCATCCCTAAAACCAACTTAGCCCTATATGATGTTTTGGAGACAAAACTGGTATATTTGGAATCTCCGTATTCTAATTAGTCAGAAACACTATCTTTTGTTGTAATATGATTAAACATCTCCGAATTAATAAATCTCCACTACAAATGAAATGACATCATCCCTAAAACCAACTTAGCCCTTTATGATGTTTTGGAGACAAAACTGGCATATTTGAAATCGCCGTATTCTAATTAGTCAGAAACACCATGATTTGTTGTAATATGATTAAACATCTCCGAATTAATAAATCTCCACTACAACTGAAATGACATCATCCCTAAAACCAACTTAGCCCTATATGATGTTTTGGAGACAAAACTGGTATATTTGGAATCTCCGTATTCTAATTAGTCAGAAACACTATCTTTTGTTGTAATATGATTAAACATCTCCGAATTAATAAATCTCCACTACAACTGAAATGACATCATCCCTAAAACCAACTTAGCCCTATATGATGTTTTGGAAACAAAACTGGTATATTTGAAATTGCCGTATTCTAATTAGTCAGAAACACTATCATTTGTTGTAATATGATTAAACATCTCCGAATTAATAAATCTCCACTACAAATGAAATGACATCATCCCTAAAACCAACTTAGCCCTTTATGATGTTTTGGAGACAAAACTGGCATATTTGAAATCGCCGTATTCTAATTAGTCAGAAACACCATGATTTGTTGTAATATGATTGAACATCTCCGAATTAATAAATCTCCACTACAACTGAAATGACATCATCCCTAAAACCAACTTAGCCCTATATGATGTTTTGGAGACAAAACTGGTATATTTGGAATCTCCGTATTCTAATTAGTCAGAAACACTATCTTTTGTTGTAATATGATTAAACATCTCCGAATTAATAAATCTCCACTACAACTGAAATGACATCATCCCTAAAACCAACTTAGCCCTATATGATGTTTTGGAAACAAAACTGGTATATTTGAAATTGCCGTATTCTAATTAGTCAGAAACACTATCATTTGTTGTAATATGATTAAACATCTCCGAATTAATAAATCTCCACTACAACTGAAATGACATCTTCCCTAAAACCAACTTAGCCCTATATGATGTTTTGGAGACAAAACTGGTATATTTGAAATCGCCGTATTCTAATTAGTCAGAAACACTATCATTTGTTGTAATATGATTAAACATCTCCGAATTAATAAATCTCCACTACAACTGAAATGACATCATCCCTAAAACCAACTTAGCCCTATATGATGTTTTGGAGACAAAACTGGTATATTTGAAATCGCCGTATTCTAATTAGTCAGAAACACTATCATTTGTTGTAATATGATTAAACATCTCCGAATTAATAAATCTCCACTACAACTGAAATGACATCATCCCTAAAACCAACTTAGCCCTATATGATGTTTTGGAAACAAAACTGGTATATTTGAAATCGCCGTATTCTAACTAGTCAGAAACACTATCATTTGTTGTAATGTGATTAAACATCTCCGAATTAATAAATCTCCACTACAACTGAAATGACATCATCCCTAAAACCAACTTAGCCCTATATGATGTTTTGGGAACAAAACTGGTATATTTGAAATCGCCGTATTCTAACTAGTCAGAAACACTATCATTTGTTGTAATATGATTAAACATCTCCGAATTAATAAATCTCCACTACAACTGAAATGACATCATCCCTAAAACCAACTTAGCCCTATATGATGTTTTGGAAACAAAACTGGTATATTTGAAATCGCCGTATTCTAACTAGTCAGAAACACTATCATTTGTTGTAATGTGATTAAACATCTCCGAATTAATAAATCTCCACTACAACTGAAATGACATCATCCCTAAAACCAACTTAGCCCTATATGATGTTTTGGAGACAAAACTGGTATATTTGAAATCGCCGTATTCTAATTAGTCAGAAACACTATCATTTGTTGTAATATGATTAAACATCTCCGAATTAATAAATCTCCACTACAACTGAAATGACATCATCCCTAAAACCAACTTAGCCCTATATGATGTTTTGGAAACAAAACTGGTATATTTGAAATCGCCGTATTCTAATTAGTCAGAAACACTATCATTTGTTGTAATATGATTAAACATCTCCGAATTAATAAATCTCCACTACAACTGAAATGACATCATCCCTAAAACCAACTTAGCCCTATATGATGTTTTGGAGACAAAACTGGTATATTTGAAATCGCCGTATTCTAATTAGTCAGAAACACTATCATTTGTTGTAATATGATTAAACATCTCCGAATTAATAAATCTCCACTACAACTGAAATGACATCATCCCTAAAACCAACTTAGCCCTATATGATGTTTTGGAGACAAAACTGGTATATTTGAAATCGCCGTATTCTAATTAGTCAGAAACACTATCATTTGTTGTAATATGATTAAATATCTCCGAATTAATAAATCTCCACTACAACTGAAATGACATCATCCCTAAAACCAACTTAGCCCTATATGATGTTTTGGAAACAAAACTGGTATATTTGAAATCGCCGTATTCTAATTAGTCAGAAACACTATCATTTGTTGTAATATGATTAAACATCTCCGAATTAATAAATCTCCACTACAACTGAAATGACATCTTCCCTAAAACCAACTCAGCCCTATATGATGTTTTGGAAACAAAACTGGTATATTTGAAATCGCCGTATTCTAATTAGTCAGAAACACTATCATTTGTTGTAATATGATTAAACATCTCCGAATTAATAAATCTCCACTACAACTGAAATGACATCATCCCTAAAACCAACTCAGCCCTATATGATGTTTTGGAAACAAAACTGGTATATTTGAAATCGCCGTATTCTAACTAGTCAGAAACACTATCATTTGTTGTAATATGATTAAACATCTCCGAATTAATAAATCTCCACTACAACTGAAATGACATCATCCCTAAAACCAACTTAGCCCTATATGATGTTTTGGAAACAAAACTGGTATATTTGATATCGCCGTATTCTAACTAGTCAGAAACACTATCATTTGTTGTAATATGATTAAACATCTCCGAATTAATAAATCTCCACTACAACTGAAATGACATCTTCCCTAAAACCAACTTAGCCCTATATGATGTTTTGGAGACAAAACTGGTATATTTGAAATCGCCGTATTCTAATTAGTCAGAAACACTATCATTTGTTGTAATATGATTAAACATCTCCGAATTAATAAATCTCCACTACAACTGAAATGACATCATCCCTAAAACCAACTTAGCCCTATATGATGTTTTGGAAACAAAACTGGTATATTTGAAATCGCCGTATTCTAATTAGTCAGAAACACTATCATTTTTTGTAATATGATTAAACATCTCCGAATTAATAAATCTCCACTACAACTGAAATGACATCATCCCTAAAACCAACTTAGCCCTACATGATGTTTTGGAAACAAAACTGGTATATTTGAAATCGCCGTATTCTAACTAGTCAGAAACACTATCATTTGTTGTGATATGATTAAACATCTCCGAATTAATAAATCTCCACTACAACTGAAATGACATCATCCCTAAAACCAACTTAGCCCTATATGATGTTTTGGAGACAAAACTGGTATATTTGAAATCGCCGTATTCTAATTAGTCAGAAACACTATCATTTGTTGTAATATGATTAAACATCTCCGAATTAATAAATCTCCACTACAACTGAAATGACATCATCCCTAAAACCAACTTAGCCCTATATGATGTTTTGGAAACAAAACTGGTATATTTGAAATCGCCGTATTCTAACTAGTCAGAAACACTATCATTTGTTGTAATATGATTAAACATCTCCGAATTAATAAATCTCCACTACAACTGAAATGACATCATCCCTAAAACCAACTTAGCCCTATATGATGTTTTGGAGACAAAACTGGTATATTTGAAATCTCCGTATTCTAATTAGTCAGAAACACTATCATTTGTTGTAATATGATTAAACATCTCCGAATTAATAAATCTCCACTACAACTGAAATGACATCATCCCTAAAACCAACTTAGCCCTATATGATGTTTTGGAAACAAAACTGGTATATTTGAAATCGCCGTATTCTAACTAGTCAGAAACACTATCATTTGTTGTAATATGATTAAACATCTCCGAATTAATAAATCTCCACTACAACTGAAATGACATCATCCCTAAAACCAACTTAGCCCTATATGATGTTTTGGAGACAAAACTGGTATATTTGAAATCTCCGTATTCTAATTAGTCAGAAACACTATCATTTGTTGTAATATGATTAAACATCTCCGAATTAATAAATCTCCACTACAACTGAAATGACATCATCCCTAAAACCAACTTAGCCCTATATGATGTTTTGGAAACAAAACTGGTATATTTGAAATCGCCGTATTCTAACTAGTCAGAAACACTATCATTTGTTGTAATATGATTAAACATCTCCGAATTAATAAATCTCCACTACAACTGAAATGACATCATCCCTAAAACCAACTTAGCCCTATATGATGTTTTGGAGACAAAACTGGTATATTTGAAATCTCCGTATTCTAATTAGTCAGAAACACTATCATTTGTTGTAATATGATTAAACATCTCCGAATTAATAAATCTCCACTACAACTGAAATGACATCATCCCTAAAACCAACTTAGCCCTATATGATGTTTTGGAAACAAAACTGGTATATTTGAAATCGCCGTATTCTAATTAGTCAGAAACACTATCATTTGTTGTAATATGATTAAACATCTCCGAATTAATAAATCTCCACTACAACTGAAATGACATCATCCCTAAAACCAACTTAGCCCTATATGATGTTTTGGAAACAAAACTGGTATATTTGAAATCGCCGTATTCTAACTAGTCAGAAACACTATCATTTGTTGTAATATGATTAAACATCTCCGAATTAATAAATCTCCACTACAACTGAAATGACATCATCCCTAAAACCAACTTAGCCCTATATGATGTTTTGGAGACAAAACTGGTATATTTGAAATCGCCGTATTCTAATTAGTCAGAAACACTATCATTTGTTGTAATATGATTAAACATCTCCGAATTAATAAATCTCCACTACAACTGAAATGACATCATCCCTAAAACCAACTTAGCCCTATATGATGTTTTGGAGACAAAACTGGTATATTTGAAATCGCCGTATTCTAATTAGTCAGAAACACTATCATTTGTTGTAATATGATTAAATATCTCCGAATTAATAAATCTCCACTACAACTGAAATGACATCATCCCTAAAACCAACTTAGCCCTATATGATGTTTTGGAAACAAAACTGGTATATTTGAAATCGCCGTATTCTAATTAGTCAGAAACACTATCATTTGTTGTAATATGATTAAACATCTCCGAATTAATAAATCTCCACTACAACTGAAATGAGATCTTCCCTAAAACCAACTCAGCCCTATATGATGTTTTGGAAACAAAACTGGTATATTTGAAATCGCCGTATTTTAATTAGTCAGAAACACTATCATTTGTTGTAATATGATTAAACATCTCCGAATTAATAAATCTCCACTACAACTGAAATGACATCATCCCTAAAACCAACTCAGCCCTATATGATGTTTTGGAAACAAAACTGGTATATTTGAAATCGCCGTATTCTAACTAGTCAGAAACACTATCATTTGTTGTAATATGATTAAACATCTCCGAATTAATAAATCTCCACTACAACTGAAATGACATCATCCCTAAAACCAACTTAGCCCTATATGATGTTTTGGAAACAAAACTGGTATATTTGATATCGCCGTATTCTAACTAGTCAGAAACACTATCATTTGTTGTAATATGATTAAACATCTCCGAATTAATAAATCTCCACTACAACTGAAATGACATCTTCCCTAAAACCAACTTAGCCCTATATGATGTTTTGGAGACAAAACTGGTATATTTGAAATCGCCGTATTCTAATTAGTCAGAAACACTATCATTTGTTGTAATATGATTAAACATCTCCGAATTAATAAATCTCCACTACAACTGAAATGACATCATCCCTAAAACCAACTTAGCCCTATATGATGTTTTGGAAACAAAACTGGTATATTTGAAATCGCCGTATTCTAATTAGTCAGAAACACTATCATTTTTTGTAATATGATTAAACATCTCCGAATTAATAAATCTCCACTACAACTGAAATGACATCATCCCTAAAACCAACTTAGCCCTATATGATGTTTTGGAAACAAAACTGGTATATTTGAAATCGCCGTATTCTAACTAGTCAGAAACACTATCATTTGTTGTAATATGATTAAACATCTCCGAATTAATAAATCTCCACTACAACTGAAATGACATCATCCCTAAAACCAACTTAGCCCTATATGATGTTTTGGAGACAAAACTGGTATATTTGAAATCTCCGTATTCTAATTAGTCAGAAACACTATCATTTGTTGTAATATGATTAAACATCTCCGAATTAATAAATCTCCACTACAACTGAAATGACATCATCCCTAAAACCAACTTAGCCCTATATGATGTTTTGGAAACAAAACTGGTATATTTGAAATCGCCGTATTCTAACTAGTCAGAAACACTATCATTTGTTGTAATATGATTAAACATCTCCGAATTAATAAATCTCCACTACAACTGAAATGACATCATCCCTAAAACCAACTTAGCCCTATATGATGTTTTGGAGACAAAACTGGTATATTTGAAATCGCCGTATTCTAATTAGTCAGAAACACTATCATTTGTTGTAATATGATTAAACATCTCCGAATTAATAAATCTCCACTACAACTGAAATGACATCATCCCTAAAACCAACTTAGCCCTATATGATGTTTTGGAAACAAAACTGGTATATTTGAAATCGCCGTATTCTAACTAGTCAGAAACACTATCATTTGTTGTAATATGATTAAACATCTCCGAATTAATAAATCTCCACTACAACTGAAATGACATCATCCCTAAAACCAACTTAGCCCTATATGATGTTTTGGAGACAAAACTGGTATATTTGAAATCTCCGTATTCTAATTAGTCAGAAACACTATCATTTGTTGTAATATGATTAAACATCTCCGAATTAATAAATCTCCACTACAACTGAAATGACATCATCCCTAAAACCAACTTAGCCCTATATGATGTTTTGGAAACAAAACTGGTATATTTGAAATCGCCGTATTCTAATTAGTCAGAAACACTATCATTTGTTGTAATATGATTAAACATCTCCGAATTAATAAATCTCCACTACAACTGAAATGAGATCTTCCCTAAAACCAACTCAGCCCTATATGATGTTTTGGAAACAAAACTGGTATATTTGAAATCGCCGTATTCTAATTAGTCAGAAACACTATCATTTGTTGTAATATGATTAAACATCTCCGAATTAATAAATCTCCACTACAACTGAAATGACATCATCCCTAAAACCAACTCAGCCCTATATGATGTTTTGGAAACAAAACTGGTATATTTGAAATCGCCGTATTCTAACTAGTCAGAAACACTATCATTTGTTGTAATATGATTAAACATCTCCGAATTAATAAATCTCCACTACAACTGAAATGACATCATCCCTAAAACCAACTTAGCCCTATATGATGTTTTGGAAACAAAACTGGTATATTTGATATCGCCGTATTCTAACTAGTCAGAAACACTATCATTTGTTGTAATATGATTAAACATCTCCGAATTAATAAATCTCCACTACAACTGAAATGACATCTTCCCTAAAACCAACTTAGCCCTATATGATGTTTTGGAGACAAAACTGGTATATTTGAAATCGCCGTATTCTAATTAGTCAGAAACACTATCATTTGTTGTAATATGATTAAACATCTCCGAATTAATAAATCTCCACTACAACTGAAATGACATCATCCCTAAAACCAACTTAGCCCTATATGATGTTTTGGAAACAAAACTGGTATATTTGAAATCGCCGTATTCTAACTAGTCAGAAACACTATCATTTGTTGTAATATGATTAAACATCTCCGAATTAATAAATCTCCACTACAACTGAAATGACATCATCCCTAAAACCAACTTAGCCCTATATGATGTTTTGGAGACAAAACTGGTATATTTGAAATCTCCGTATTCTAATTAGTCAGAAACACTATCATTTGTTGTAATATGATTAAACATCTCCGAATTAATAAATCTCCACTACAACTGAAATGACATCATCCCTAAAACCAACTTAGCCCTATATGATGTTTTGGAAACAAAACTGATATATTTGAAATCGCCGTATTCTAATTAGTCAGAAACACTATCATTTGTTGTAATATGATTAAACATCTCCGAATTAATAAATCTCCACTACAACTGAAATGAGATCTTCCCTAAAACCAACTCAGCCCTATATGATGTTTTGGAAACAAAACTGGTATATTTGAAATCGCCGTATTCTAATTAGTCAGAAACACTATCATTTGTTGTAATATGATTAAACATCTCCGAATTAATAAATCTCCACTACAACTGAAATGACATCATCCCTAAAACCAACTCAGCCCTATATGATGTTTTGGAAACAAAACTGGTATATTTGAAATCGCCGTATTCTAACTAGTCAGAAACACTATCATTTGTTGTAATATGATTAAACATCTCCGAATTAATAAATCTCCACTACAACTGAAATGACATCATCCCTAAAACCAACTTAGCCCTATATGATGTTTTGGAAACAAAACTGGTATATTTGATATCGCCGTATTCTAACTAGTCAGAAACACTATCATTTGTTGTAATATGATTAAACATCTCCGAATTAATAAATCTCCACTACAACTGAAATGACATCTTCCCTAAAACCAACTTAGCCCTATATGATGTTTTGGAGACAAAACTGGTATATTTGAAATCGCCGTATTCTAATTAGTCAGAAACACTATCATTTGTTGTAATATGATTAAACATCTCCGAATTAATAAATCTCCACTACAACTGAAATGACATCATCCCTAAAACCAACTTAGCCCTATATGATGTTTTGGAAACAAAACTGGTATATTTGAAATCGCCGTATTCTAATTAGTCAGAAACACTATCATTTTTTGTAATATGATTAAACATCTCCGAATTAATAAATCTCCACTACAACTGAAATGACATCATCCCTAAAACCAACTTAGCCCTATATGATGTTTTGGAAACAAAACTGGTATATTTGAAATCGCCGTATTCTAACTAGTCAGAAACACTATCATTTGTTGTAATATGATTAAACATCTCCGAGTTAATAAATCTCCACTACAACTGAAATGACATCATCCCTAAAACCAACTTAGCCCTATATGATGTTTTGGAGACAAAACTGGTATATTTGAAATCTCCGTATTCTAATTAGTCAGAAACACTATCATTTGTTGTAATATGATTAAACATCTCCGAATTAATAAATCTCCACTACAACTGAAATGACATCATCCCTAAAACCAACTTAGCCCTATATGATGTTTTGGAAACAAAACTGGTATATTTGAAATCGCCGTATTCTAACTAGTCAGAAACACTATCATTTGTTGTAATATGATTAAACATCTCCGAATTAATAAATCTCCACTACAACTGAAATGACATCATCCCTAAAACCAACTTAGCCCTATATGATGTTTTGGAGACAAAACTGGTATATTTGAAATCGCCGTATTCTAATTAGTCAGAAACACTATCATTTGTTGTAATATGATTAAACATCTCCGAATTAATAAATCTCCACTACAACTGAAATGACATCATCCCTAAAACCAACTTAGCCCTATATGATGTTTTGGAAACAAAACTGGTATATTTGAAATCGCCGTATTCTAACTAGTCAGAAACACTATCATTTGTTGTAATATGATTAAACATCTCCGAATTAATAAATCTCCACTACAACTGAAATGACATCATCCCTAAAACCAACTTAGCCCTATATGATGTTTTGGAGACAAAACTGGTATATTTGAAATCTCCGTATTCTAATTAGTCAGAAACACTATCATTTGTTGTAATATGATTAAACATCTTCGAATTAATAAATCTCCACTACAACTGAAATGACATCATCCCTAAAACCAACTTAGCCCTATATGATGTTTTGGAAACAAAACTGGTATATTTGAAATCGCCGTATTCTAACTAGTCAGAAACACTATCATTTGTTGTAATATGATTAAACATCTCCGAATTAATAAATCTCCACTACAACTGAAATGACATCATCCCTAAAACCAACTTAGCCCTATATGATGTTTTGGAGACAAAACTGGTATATTTGAAATCTCCGTATTCTAATTAGTCAGAAACACTATCATTTGTTGTAATATGATTAAACATCTCCGAATTAATAAATCTCCACTACAACTGAAATGACATCATCCCTAAAACCAACTTAGCCCTATATGATGTTTTGGAAACAAAACTGGTATATTTGAAATCGCCGTATTCTAACTAGTCAGAAACACTATCATTTGTTGTAATATGATTAAACATCTCCGAATTAATAAATCTCCACTACAACTGAAATGACATCATCCCTAAAACCAACTTAGCCCTATATGATGTTTTGGAGACAAAACTGGTATATTTGAAATCTCCGTATTCTAATTAGTCAGAAACACTATCATTTGTTGTAATATGATTAAACATCTCCGAATTAATAAATCTCCACTACAACTGAAATGACATCATCCCTAAAACCAACTTAGCCCTATATGATGTTTTGGAAACAAAACTGGTATATTTGAAATCGCCGTATTCTAATTAGGCAGAAACACTATCATTTGTTGTAATATGATTAAACATCTCCGAATTAATAAATCTCCACTACAACTGAAATGACATCATCCCTAAAACCAACTTAGCCCTATATGATGTTTTGGAAACAAAACTGGTATATTTGAAATCGCCGTATTCTAACTAGTCAGAAACACTATCATTTGTTGTAATATGATTAAACATCTCCGAATTAATAAATCTCCACTACAACTGAAATGACATCATCCCTAAAACCAACTTAGCCCTATATGATGTTTTGGAGACAAAACTGGTATATTTGAAATCTCCGTATTCTAATTAGTCAGAAACACTATCATTTGTTGTAATATGATTAAACATCTCCGAATTAATAAATCTCCACTACAACTGAAATGACATCATCCCTAAAACCAACTTAGCCCTATATGATGTTTTGGAAACAAAACTGGTATATTTGAAATCGCCGTATTCTAATTAGTCAGAAACACTATCATTTGTTGTAATATGATTAAACATCTCCGAATTAATAAATCTCCACTACAACTGAAATGACATCATCCCTAAAACCAACTTAGCCCTATATGATGTTTTGGAAACAAAACTGGTATATTTGAAATCGCCGTATTCTAACTAGTCAGAAACACTATCATTTGTTGTAATATGATTAAACATCTCCGAATTAATAAATCTCCACTACAACTGAAATGACATCATCCCTAAAACCAACTTAGCCCTATATGATGTTTTGGAAACAAAACTGGTATATTTGATATCGCCGTATTCTAACTAGTCAGAAACACTATCATTTGTTGTAATATGATTAAACATCTCCGAATTAATAAATCTCCACTACAACTGAAATGACATCATCCCTAAAACCAACTTAGCCCTATATGATGTTTTGGAAACAAAACTGGTATATTTGAAATCGCCGTATTCTAATTAGTCAGAAACACTATCATTTGTTATAATATGATTAAACATCTCCGAATTAATAAATCTCCACTACAACTGAAATGACATCATCCCTAAAACCAACTTAGCCCTATATGATGTTTTGGAGACAAAACTGGTATATTTGAAATCGCCGTATTCTAATTAGTCAGAAACATTATCATTTGTTGTAATATGATTGAACGTCTCCGAATTAATAAATCTCCACTACAACTGAAATGACATCATCCCTAAAACCAACTTAGCCCTATATGATGTTTTGGAGACAAAACTGGTATATTTGAAATCGCCGTATTCTAGTTAGTCAGAAACACTATCATTTGTTGTAATATGATTAAACATCTCCGAATTAATAAATCTCCACTACAACTGAAATGACATCATCCCTAAAACCAACTTAGCCCTATATGATGTTTTGGAAACAAAACTGGTATATTTGAAATCGCCGTATTCTAATTAGTCAGAAACACTATCATTTGTTATAATATGATTAAACATCTCCGAATTAATAAATCTCCACTATAACTGAAATGACATCATCCCTAAAACCAACTTAGCCCTATATGATGTTTTGGAGACAAAACTGGTATATTTGAAATCGCCGTATTCTAATTAGTCAGAAACATTATCATTTGTTGTAATATGATTGAACATCTCCGAATTAATAAATCTCCACTACAACTGAAATGACATCATCCCTAAAACCAACTTAGCCCTATACGATGTTTTGGAGACAAAACTGGTATATTTGAAATCGCCGTATTCTAATTAGTCAGAAACACTATCATTTGTTGTAATATGATTGAACATCTCCGAATTAATAAATCTCCACTACAACTGAAATGACATCATCCCTAAAACCAACTTAGCCCTATATGATGTTTTGGAGACAAAACTGGTATATTTGAAATCGCCGTATTCTAATTAGTCAGAAACACTATGATTTGTTGTAATATGATCAAACATCTCCGAATTAATAAATCTCCACTACAACTGAAATGACATCATCCCTAAAACCAACTTAGCCCTATATGATGTTTTGGAGACAAAACTGGTATATTTGGAATCTCCGTATTCTAATTAGTCAGAAACACTATCTTTTGTTGTAATATGATTAAACATCTCCGAATTAATAAATCTCCACTACAACTGAAATGACATCATCCCTAAAACCAACTTAGCCCTATATGATGTTTTGGAGACAAAACTGGTATATTTGAAATCGCCGTATTCTAATTAGTCAGAAACACTATCATTTGTTGTAATATGATTAAACATCTCCGAATTAATAAATCTCCACTACAACTGAAATGACATCATCCCTAAAACCAACTTAGCCCTATATGATGTTTTGGAAACAAAACTGGTATATTTGAAATCGCCGTATTCTAATTAGTCAGAAACACTATAATTTGTTGTAATATGATTAAACATCTCCGAATTAATAAATCTCCACTACAACTGAAATGACATCATCCCTAAAACCAACTTAGCCCTATATGATGTTTTGGAGACAAAACTGGTAAATTTGAAATCGCCGTATTCTAATTAGTCAGAAACACTATCATTTGTTGTAATATGATTAAACATCTCCGAATTAATAAATCTCCACTACAACTGAAATGACATCATCCCTAAAACCAACTTAGCCCTATATGATGTTTTGGAGACAAAACTGGTATATTTGAAATCGCCGTATTCTAATTAGTCAGAAACACTATGATTTGTTGTAATATGATTAAACATCTCCGAATTAATAAATCTCCACTACAACTGAAATGACATCATCCCTAAAACCAACTTAGCCCTATATGATGTTTTGGAGACAAAACTGGTATATTTGGAATCTCCGTATTCTAATTAGTCAGAAACACTATCTTTTGTTGTAATATGATTAAACATCTCCGAATTAATAAATCTTCACTACAACTGAAATGACATCATCCCTAAAACCAACTTAGCCCTATATGATGTTTTGGAGACAAAACTGGTATATTTGAAATCTCCGTATTCTAATTAGTCAGAAACACTATCATTTGTTGTAATATGATTAAACATCTCCGAATTAATAAATCTCCACTACAACTGAAATGACATCATCCCTAAAACCAACTTAGCCCTATATGATGTTTTGGAAACAAAACTGGTATATTTGAAATCGCCGTATTCTAACTAGTCAGAAACACTATCATTTGTTGTAATATGATTAAACATCTCCAAATTAATAAATCTCCACTACAACTGAAATGACATCATCCCTAAAACCAACTTAGCCCTATATGATGTTTTGGAGACAAAACTGGTATATTTGAAATCTCCGTATTCTAATTAGTCAGAAACACTATCATTTGTTGTAATATGATTAAACATCTCCGAATTAATAAATCTCCACTACAACTGAAATGACATCATCCCTAAAACCAACTTAGCCCTATATGATGTTTTGGAAACAAAACTGGTATATTTGAAATCGCCGTATTCTAACTAGTCAGAAACACTATCATTTGTTGTAATATGATTAAACATCTCCGAATTAATAAATCTCCACTACAACTGAAATGACATCATCCCTAAAACCAACTTAGCCCTATATGATGTTTTGGAGACAAAACTGGTATATTTGAAATCTCCGTATTCTAATTAGTCAGAAACACTATCATTTGTTGTAATATGATTAAACATCTCCGAATTAATAAATCTCCACTACAACTGAAATGACATCATCCCTAAAACCAACTTAGCCCTATATGATGTTTTGGAAACAAAACTGGTATATTTGAAATCGCCGTATTCTAATTAGTCAGAAACACTATCATTTGTTGTAATATGATTAAACATCTCCGAATTAATAAATCTCCACTACAACTGAAATGACATCATCCCTAAAACCAACTTAGCCCTATATGATGTTTTGGAAACAAAACTGGTATATTTGAAATCGCCGTATTCTAACTAGTCAGAAACACTATCATTTGTTGTAATATGATTAAACATCTCCGAATTAATAAATCTCCACTACAACTGAAATGACATCATCCCTAAAACCAACTTAGCCCTATATGATGTTTTGGAGACAAAACTGGTATATTTGAAATCTCCGTATTCTAATTAGTCAGAAACACTATCATTTGTTGTAATATGATTAAACATCTCCGAATTAATAAATCTCCACTACAACTGAAATGACATCATCCCTAAAACCAACTTAGCCCTATATGATGTTTTGGAAACAAAACTGGTATATTTGAAATCGCCGTATTCTAACTAGTCAGAAACACTATCATTTGTTGTAATATGATTAAACATCTCCGAATTAATAAATCTCCACTACAACTGAAATGACATCATCCCTAAAACCAACTTAGCCCTATATGATGTTTTGGAGACAAAACTGGTATATTTGAAATCTCCGTATTCTAATTAGTCAGAAACACTATCATTTGTTGTAATATGATTAAACATCTCCGAATTAATAAATCTCCACTACAACTGAAATGACATCATCCCTAAAACCAACTTAGCCCTATATGATGTTTTGGAAACAAAACTGGTATATTTGAAATCGCCGTATTCTAATTAGTCAGAAACACTATCATTTGTTGTAATATGATTAAACATCTCCGAATTAATAAATCTCCACTACAACTGAAATGACATCATCCCTAAAACCAACTTAGCCCTATATGATGTTTTGGAAACAAAACTGGTATATTTGAAATCGCCGTATTCTAACTAGTCAGAAACACTATCATTTGTTGTAATATGATTAAACATCTCCGAATTAATAAATCTCCACTACAACTGAAATGACATCATCCCTAAAACCAACTTAGCCCTATATGATGTTTTGGAGACAAAACTGGTATATTTGAAACCTCCGTATTCTAATTAGTCAGAAACACTATCATTTGTTGTAATATGATTAAACATCTCCGAATTAATAAATCTCCACTACAACTGAAATGACATCATCCCTAAAACCAACTTAGCCCTATATGATGTTTTGGAAACAAAACTGGTATATTTGAAATCGCCGTATTCTAACTAGTCAGAAACACTATCATTTGTTGTAATATGATTAAACATATCCGAATTAATAAATCTCCACTACAACTGAAATGACATCATCCCTAAAACCAACTTAGCCCTATATGATGTTTTGGAGACAAAACTGGTATATTTGAAATCTCCGTATTCTAATTAGTCAGAAACACTATCATTTGTTGTAATATGATTAAACATCTCCGAATTAATAAATCTCCACTACAACTGAAATGACATCATCCCTAAAACCAACTTAGCCCTATATGATGTTTTGGAAACAAAACTGGTATATTTGAAATCGCCGTATTCTAATTAGTCAGAAACACTATCATTTGTTGTAATATGATTAAACATCTCCGAATTAATAAATCTCCACTACAACTGAAATGACATCATCCCTAAAACCAACTTAGCCCTATATGATGTTTTGGAGACAAAACTGGTATATTTGAAACCTCCGTATTCTAATTAGTCAGAAACACTATCATTTGTTGTAATATGATTAAACATCTCCGAATTAATAAATCTCCACTACAACTGAAATGACATCATCCCTAAAACCAACTTAGCCCTATATGATGTTTTGGAAACAAAACTGGTATATTTGAAATCGCCGTATTCTAACTAGTCAGAAACACTATCATTTGTTGTAATATGATTAAACATATCCGAATTAATAAATCTCCACTACAACTGAAATGACATCATCCCTAAAACCAACTTAGCCCTATATGATGTTTTGGAAACAAAACTGGTATATTTGAAATCGCCGTATTCTAATTAGTCAGAAACACTATCATTTGTTGTAATATGATTAAACATCTCCGAATTAATAAATCTCCACTACAACTGAAATGACATCATCCCTAAAACCAACTTAGCCCTATATGATGTTTTGGAAACAAAACTGGTATATTTGAAATCGCCGTATTCTAACTAGTCAGAAACACTATCATTTGTTGTAATATGATTAAACATCTCCGAATTAATAAATCTCCACTACAACTGAAATGACATCATCCCTAAAACCAACTTAGCCCTATATGATGTTTTGGAGACAAAACTGGTATATTTGAAATCTCCGTATTCTAATTAGTCAGAAACACTATCGTTTGTTGTAATATGATTAAACATCTCCGAATTAATAAATCTCCACTACAACTGAAATGACATCATCCCTAAAACCACTTAGCCCTATATGATGTTTTGGAAACAAAACTGGTATATTTGAAATCGCCGTATTCTAACTAGTCAGAAACACTATCATTTGTTGTAATATGATTAAACATCTCCGAATTAATAAATCTCCACTACAACTGAAATGACATCATCCCTAAAACCAACTTAGCCCTATATGATGTTTTGGAGACAAAACTGGTATATTTGAAATCTCCGTATTCTAATTAGTCAGAAACACTATCATTTGTTGTAATATGATTAAACATCTCCGAATTAATAAATCTCCACTACAACTGAAATGACATCATCCCTAAAACCAACTTAGCCCTATATGATGTTTTGGAAACAAAACTGGTATATTTGAAATCGCCGTATTCTAACTAGTCAGAAACACTATCATTTGTTGTAATATGATTAAACATCTCCGAATTAATAAATCTCCACTACAACTGAAATGACATCATCCCTAAAACCAACTTAGCCCTATATGATGTTTTGGAGACAAAACTGGTATATTTGAAATCTCCGTATTCTAATTAGTCAGAAACACTATCATTTGTTGTAATATGATTAAACATCTCCGAATTAATAAATCTCCACTACAACTGAAATGACATCATCCCTAAAACCAACTTAGCCCTATATGATGTTTTGGAAACAAAACTGGTATATTTGAAATCGCCGTATTCTAATTAGTCAGAAACACTATCATTTGTTGTAATATGATTAAACATCTCCGAATTAATAAATCTCCACTACAACTGAAATGACATCATCCCTAAAACCAACTTAGCCCTATATGATGTTTTGGAAACAAAACTGGTATATTTGAAATCGCCGTATTCTAACTAGTCAGAAACACTATCATTTGTTGTAATATGATTAAACATCTCCGAATTAATAAATCTCCACTACAACTGAAATGACATCATCCCTAAAACCAACTTAGCCCTATATGATGTTTTGGAGACAAAACTGGTATATTTGAAATCTCCGTATTCTAATTAGTCAGAAACACTATCATTTGTTGTAATATGATTAAACATCTCCGAATTAATAAATCTCCACTACAACTGAAATGACATCATCCCTAAAACCAACTTAGCCCTATATGATGTTTTGGAAACAAAACTGGTATATTTGAAATCGCCGTATTCTAATTAGTCAGAAACACTATCATTTGTTGTAATATGATTAAACATCTCCGAATTAATAAATCTCCACTACAACTGAAATGACATCATCCCTAAAACCAACTTAGCCCTATATGATGTTTTGGAAACAAAACTGGTATATTTGAAATCGCCGTATTCTAACTAGTCAGAAACACTATCATTTGTTGTAATATGATTAAACATCTCCGAATTAATAAATCTCCACTACAACTGAAATGACATCATCCCTAAAACCAACTTAGCCCTATATGATGTTTTGGAAACAAAACTGGTATATTTGAAATCTCCGTATTCTAATTAGTCAGAAACACTATCATTTGTTGTAATATGATTAAACATCTCCGAATTAATAAATCTCCACTACAACTGAAATGACATCATCCCTAAAACCAACTTAGCCCTATATGATGTTTTGGAAACAAAACTGGTATATTTGAAATCGCCGTATTCTAATTAGTCAGAAACACTATCATTTGTTGTAATATGATTAAACATCTCCGAATTAATAAATCTCCACTACAACTGAAATGACATCATCCCTAAAACCAACTTAGCCCTATATGATGTTTTGGAAACAAAACTGGTATATTTGAAATCGCCGTATTCTAACTAGTCAGAAACACTATCATTTGTTGTAATATGATTAAACATCTCCGAATTAATAAATCTCCACTACAACTGAAATGACATCATCCCTAAAACCAACTTAGCCCTATATGATGTTTTGGAGACAAAACTGGTATATTTGAAATCTCCGTATTCTAATTAGTCAGAAACACTATCATTTGTTGTAATATGATTAAACATCTCCGAATTAATAAATCTCCACTACAACTGAAATGACATCATCCCTAAAACCAACTTAGCCCTATATGATGTTTTGGAAACAAAACTGGTATATTTGAAATCGCCGTATTCTAATTAGTCAGAAACACTATCATTTGTTGTAATATGATTAAACATCTCCGAATTAATAAATCTCCACTACAACTGAAATGACATCATCCCTAAAACCAACTTAGCCCTATATGATGTTTTGGAAACAAAACTGGTATATTTGAAATCGCCGTATTCTAACTAGTCAGAAACACTATCATTTGTTGTAATATGATTAAACATCTCCGAATTAATAAATCTCCACTACAACTGAAATGACATCATCCCTAAAACCAACTTAGCCCTATATGATGTTTTGGAAACAAAACTGGTATATTTGATATCGCCGTATTCTAACTAGTCAGAAACACTATCATTTGTTGTAATATGATTAAACATCTCCGAATTAATAAATCTCCACTACAACTGAAATGACATCATCCCTAAAACCAACTTAGCCCTATATGATGTTTTGGAAACAAAACTGGTATATTTGAAATCGCCGTATTCTAATTAGTCAGAAACACTATCATTTGTTATAATATGATTAAACATCTCCGAATTAATAAATCTCCACTACAACTGAAATGACATCATCCCTAAAACCAACTTAGCCCTATATGATGTTTTGGAGACAAAACTGGTATATTTGAAATCGCCGTATTCTAATTAGTCAGAAACATTATCATTTGTTGTAATATGATTGAACATCTCCGAATTAATAAATCTCCACTACAACTGAAATGACATCATCCCTAAAACCAACTTAGCCCTATATGATGTTTTGGAGACAAAACTGGTATATTTGAAATCGCCGTATTCTAATTAGTCAGAAACACTATCATTTGTTGTAATATGATTAAACATCTCCGAATTAATAAATCTCCACTACAACTGAAATGACATCATCCCTAAAACCAACTTAGCCCTATATGATGTTTTGGAAACAAAACTGGTATATTTGAAATCGCCGTATTCTAATTAGTCAGAAACACTATCATTTGTTATAATATGATTAAACATCTCCGAATTAATAAATCTCCACTATAACTGAAATGACATCATCCCTAAAACCAACTTAGCCCTATATGATGTTTTGGAGACAAAACTGGTATATTTGAAATCGCCGTATTCTAATTAGTCAGAAACATTATCATTTGTTGTAATATGATTGAACATCTCCGAATTAATAAATCTCCACTACAACTGAAATGACATCATCCCTAAAACCAACTTAGCCCTATACGATGTTTTGGAGACAAAACTGGTATATTTGAAATCGCCGTATTCTAATTAGTCAGAAACACTATCATTTGTTGTAATATGATTAAACATCTCCGAATTAATAAATCTCCACTACAACTGAAATGACATCATCCCTAAAACCAACTTAGCCCTATATGATGTTTTGGAGACAAAACTGGTATATTTGAAATCGCCGTATTCTAATTAGTCAGAAACACTATGATTTGTTGTAATATGATTAAACATCTCCGAATTAATAAATCTCCACTACAACTGAAATGACATCATCCCTAAAACCAACTTAGCCCTATATGATGTTTTGGAGACAAAACTGGTATATTTGGAATCTCCGTATTCTAATTAGTCAGAAACACTATCTTTTGTTGTAATATGATTAAACATCTCCGAATTAATAAATCTCCACTACAACTGAAATGACATCATCCCTAAAACCAACTTAGCCCTATATGATGTTTTGGAGACAAAACTGGTATATTTGAAATCGCCGTATTCTAATTAGTCAGAAACACTATCATTTGTTGTAATATGATTAAACATCTCCGAATTAATAAATCTCCACTACAACTGAAATGACATCATCCCTAAAGCCAACTTAGCCCTATATGATGTTTTGGAAACAAAACTGGTATATTTGAAATCGCCGTATTCTAATTAGTCAGAAACACTATCATTTGTTGTAATATGATTAAACATCTCCGAATTAATAAATCTCCACTACAACTGAAATGACATCATCCCTAAAACCAACTTAGCCCTATATGGTGTTTTGGAGACAAAACTGGTATATTTGAAATCGCCGTATTCTAATTAGTCAGAAACACTATGATTTGTTGTAATATGATTAAACATCTCCGAATTAATAAATCTCCACTACAACTGAAATGACATCATCCCTAAAACCAACTTAGCCCTATATGATGTTTTGGAGACAAAACTGGTATATTTGGAATCTCCGTATTCTAATTAGTCAGAAACACTATCTTTTGTTGTAATATGATTAAACATCTCCGAATTAATAAATCTCCACTACAACTGAAATGACATCATCCCTAAAACCAACTTAGCCCTATATGATGTTTTGGAGACAAAACTGGTATATTTGAAATCTCCGTATTCTAATTAGTCAGAAACACTATCATTTGTTGTAATATGATCAAACATCTCCTAATTAATAAATCTCCACTACAACTGATATGACATCATCCCTAAAACCAACTTAGCCCTATATGATGTTTTGGAGACAAAACTGGTATATTTGAAATCGCCGTATTCTAATTAGTCAGAAACACTATCATTTGTTGTAATATGATTAAACATCTCCGAATTAATAAATCTCCACTACAACTGAAATGACATCATCCCTAAAACCAACTTAGCCCTATATGATGTTTTGGAGACAAAACTGGTATATTTGAAATCGCCGTATTCTAATTAGTCAGAAACACTATGATTTGTTGTAATATGATTAAACATCTCCGAATTAATAAATCTCCACTACAACTGAAATGACACCATCCCTAAAACCAACTTAGCCCTATATGATGTTTTGGAGACAAAACTGGTATATTTGAAATCGCCGTATTCTAACTAGTCAGAAACACTATCATTTGTTGTAATATGATTAAACATCTCCGAATTAATAAATCTCCACTACAACTGAAATGACATCATCCCTAAAACCAACTTAGCCCTATATGATGTTTTGGAGACAAAACTGGTATATTTGAAATCGCCGTATTCTAATTAGTCAGAAACACTATGATTTGTTGTAATATGATTAAACATCTCCGAATTAATAAATCTCCACTACAACTGAAATGACATCATCCCTAAAACCAACTTAGCCCTATATGATGTTTTGGAGACAAAACTGGTATATTTGAAATCGCCGTATTCTAACTAGTCAGAAACACTATCATTTGTTGTAATATGATTAAACATCTCCGAATTAATAAATCTCCACTACAACTGAAATGACATCATCCCTAAAACCAACTTAGCCCTATATGATGTTTTGGAGACAAAACTGGTATATTTGAAATCTCCGTATTCTAATTAGTCAGAAACACTATCATTTGTTGTAATATGATTAAACATCTCCGAATTAATAAATCTCCACTACAACTGAAATGACATCATCCCTAAAACCAACTTAGCCCTATATGATGTTTTGGAAACAAAACTGGTATATTTGAAATCGCCGTATTCTAACTAGTCAGAAACACTATCATTTGTTGTAATATGATTAAACATCTCCGAATTAATAAATCTCCACTACAACTGAAATGACATCATCCCTAAAACCAACTTAGCCCTATATGATGTTTTGGAGACAAAACTGGTATATTTGAAATCTCCGTATTCTAATTAGTCAGAAACACTATCATTTGTTGTAATATGATTAAACATCTCCGAATTAATAAATCTCCACTACAACTGAAATGACATCATCCCTAAAACCAACTTAGCCCTATATGATGTTTTGGAAACAAAACTGGTATATTTGAAATCGCCGTATTCTAATTAGTCAGAAACACTATCATTTGTTGTAATATGATTGAACATCTCCGAATTAATAAATCTCCACTACAACTGAAATGACATCATCCCTAAAACCAACTTAGCCCTATATGATGTTTTGGAAACAAAACTGGTATATTTGAAATCGCCGTATTCTAACTAGTCAGAAACACTATCATTTGTTGTAATATGATTAAACATCTCCGAATTAATAAATCTCCACTACAACTGAAATGACATCATCCCTAAAACCAACTTAGCCCTATATGATGTTTTGGAAACAAAACTGGTATATTTGATATCGCCGTATTCTAACTAGTCAGAAACACTATCATTTGTTGTTTTATGATTAAACATCTCCGAATTAATAAATCTCCACTACAACTGAAATGACATCATCCCTAAAACCAACTTAGCCCTATATGATGTTTTGGAAACAAAACTGGTATATTTGAAATCGCCGTATTCTAATTAGTCAGAAACACTATCATTTGTTATAATATGATTAAACATCTCCGAATTAATAAATCTCCACTACAACTGAAATGACATCATCCCTAAAACCAACTTAGCCCTATATGATGTTTTGGAGACAAAACTGGTATATTTGAAATCGCCGTATTCTAATTAGTCAGAAACATTATCATTTGTTGTAATATGATTGAACATCTCCGAATTAATAAATCTCCACTACAACTGAAATGACATCATCCCTAAAACCAACTTAGCCCTATATGATGTTTTGGAGACAAAACTGGTATATTTGAAATCGCTGAATATTCTAATTAGTCAGAAACACTATCATTTGTTGTAATATGATTAAACATCTCCGAATTAATAAATCTCCACTACAACTGAAATGACATCATCCCTAAAACCAACTTAGCCCTATATGATGTTTTGGAAACAAAACTGGTATATTTGAAATCGCCGTATTCTAATTAGTCAGAAACACTATCATTTGTTATAATATGATTAAACATCTCCGAATTAATAAATCTCCACTATAACTGAAATGACATCATCCCTAAAACCAACTTAGCCCTATATGATGTTTTGGAGACAAAACTGGTATATTTGAAATCGCCGTATTCTAATTAGTCAGAAACATTATCATTTGTTGTAATATGATTGAACATCTCCGAATTAATAAATCTCCACTACAACTGAAATGACATCATCCCTAAAACCAACTTAGCCCTATACGATGTTTTGGAGACAAAACTGGTATATTTGAAATCGCCGTATTCTAATTAGTCAGAAACACTATCATTTGTTGTAATATGATTAAACATCTCCGAATTAATAAATCTCCACTACAACTGAAATGACATCATCCCTAAAACCAACTTAGCCCTATATGATGTTTTGGAGACAAAACTGGTATATTTGAAATCGCCGTATTCTAATTAGTCAGAAACACTATGATTTGTTGTAATATGATTAAACATCTCCGAATTAATAAATCTCCACTACAACTGAAATGACATCATCCCTAAAACCAACTTAGCCCTATATGATGTTTTGGAGACAAAACTGGTATATTTGGAATCTCCGTATTCTAATTAGTCAGAAACACTATCTTTTGTTGTAATATGATTAAACATCTCCGAATTAATAAATCTCCACTACAACTGAAATGACATCATCCCTAAAACCAACTTAGCCCTATATGATGTTTTGGAGACAAAACTGGTATATTTGAAATCGCCGTATTCTAATTAGTCAGAAACACTATCATTTGTTGTAATATGATTAAACATCTCCGAATTAATAAATCTCCACTACAACTGAAATGACATCATCCCTAAAACCAACTTAGCCCTATATGATGTTTTGGAAACAAAACTGGTATATTTGAAATCGCCGTATTCTAATTAGTCAGAAACACTATCATTTGTTGTAATATGATTAAACATCTCCGAATTAATAAATATCCACTACAACTGAAATGACATCATCCCTAAAACCAACTTAGCCCTATATGATGTTTTGGAGACAAAACTGGTATATTTGAAATCGCCGTATTCTAATTAGTCAGAAACACTATCATTTGTTGTAATATGATTAAACATCTCCGAATTAATAAATCTCCACTACAACTGAAATGACATCATCCCTAAAACCAACTTAGCCCTATATGATGTTTTGGAGACAAAACTGGTATATTTGAAATCGCCGTATTCTAATTAGTCAGAAACACTATGATTTGTTGTAATATGATTAAACATCTCCGAATTAATAAATCTCCACTACAACTGAAATGACATCATCCCTAAAACCAACTTAGCCCTATATGATGTTTTGGAGACAAAACTGGTATATTTGGAATCTCCGTATTCTAATTAGTCAGAAACACTATCTTTTGTTGTAATATGATTAAACATCTCCGAATTAATAAATCTCCACTACAACTGAAATGACATCATCCCTAAAACCAACTTAGCCCTATATGATGTTTTGGAGACAAAACTGGTATATTTGAAATCTCCGTATTCTAATTAGTCAGAAACACTATCATTTGTTGTAATATGATCAAACATCTCCTAATTAATAAATCTCCACTACAACTGAAATGACATCATCCCTAAAACCAACTTAGCCCTATATGATGTTTTGGAAACAAAACTGGTATATTTGAAATCGCCGTATTCTAATTAGTCAGAAACACTATCATTTGTTGTAATATGATTAAACATCTCCGAATTAATAAATCTCCACTACAACTGAAATGACATCATCCCTAAAACCAACTTAGCCCTATATGATGTTTTGGAGACAAAACTGGTATATTTGGAATCTCCGTATTCTAATTAGTCAGAAACACTATCTTTTGTTGTAATATGATTAAACATCTCCGAATTAATAAATCTCCACTACAACTGAAATGACATCATCCCTAAAACCAACTTAGCCCTATATGATGTTTTGGAGACAAAACTGGTATATTTGAAATCTCCGTATTCTAATTAGTCAGAAACACTATCATTTGTTGTAATATGATTAAACATCTCCGAATTAATAAATCTCCACTACAACTGAAATGACATCATCCCTAAAACCAACTTAGCCCTATATGATGTTTTGGAAACAAAACTGGTATATTTGAAATCGCCGTATTCTAATTAGTCAGAAACACTATCATTTGTTGTAATATGATTAAACATCTCCGAATTAATAAATCTCCACTACAACTGAAATGACATCATCCCTAAAACCAACTTAGCCCTATATGATGTTTTGGAAACAAAACTGGTATATTTGAAATCGCCGTATTCTAACTAGTCAGAAACACTATCATTTGTTGTAATATGATTAAACATCTACGAATTAATAAATCTCCACTACAACTGAAATGACATCATCCCTAAAACCAACTTAGCCCTATATGATGTTTTGGAGACAAAACTGGTATATTTGAAATCTCCGTATTCTAATTAGTCAGAAACACTATCATTTGTTGTAATATGATTAAACATCTCCGAATTAATAAATCTCCACTACAACTGAAATGACATCATCCCTAAAACCAACTTAGCCCTATATGATGTTTTGGAAACAAAACTGGTATATTTGAAATCGCCGTATTCTAATTAGTCAGAAACACTATCATTTGTTGTAATATGATTGAACATCTCCGAATTAATAAATCTCCACTACAACTGAAATGACATCATCCCTAAAACCAACTTAGCCCTATATGATGTTTTGGAAACAAAACTGGTATATTTGAAATCGCCGTATTCTAACTAGTCAGAAACACTATCATTTGTTGTAATATGATTAAACATCTCCGAATTAATAAATCTCCACTACAACTGAAATGACATCATCCCTAAAACCAACTTAGCCCTATATGATGTTTTGGAGACAAAACTGGTATATTTGAAATCGCCGTATTCTAATTAGTCAGAAACACTATCATTTGTTGTAATATGATTAAACATCTCCGAATTAATAAATCTCCACTACAACTGAAATGACATCATCCCTAAAACCAACTTAGCCCTATATGATGTTTTGGAGACAAAACTGGTATATTTGAAATCGCCGTATTCTAATTAGTCAGAAACACTATCATTTGTTGTAATATGATTAAACATCTCCGAATTAATAAATCTCCACTACAACTGAAATGACATCATCCCTAAAACCAACTTAGCCCTATATGATGTTTTGGAGACAAAACTGGTATATTTGAAATCGCCGTATTCTAACTAAACAGAAACACTATCATTTGTTGTAATATGATTAAACATCTCCGAATTAATAAATCTCCACTACAACTGAAATGACATCATCCATAAAACCAACTTAGCCCTATATGATGTTTTGGAGACAAAACTGGTATATTTGAAATCGCCGTATTCTAACTAGTCAGAAACACTATCATTTGTTGTAATATGATTAAACATCTACGAATTAATAAATCTCCACTACAACTGAAATGACATCATCCCTAAAACCAACTTAGCCCTATATGATGTTTTGGAGACAAAACTGGTATATTTGAAATCTCCGTATTCTAATTAGTCAGAAACACTATCATTTGTTGTAATATGATTAAACATCTCCGAATTAATAAATCTCCACTACAACTGAAATGACATCATCCCTAAAACCAACTTAGCCCTATATGATGTTTTGGAAACAAAACTGGTATATTTGAAATCGCCGTATTCTAATTAGTCAGAAACACTATCATTTGTTGTAATATGATTAAACATCTCCGAATTAATAAATCTCCACTACAACTGAAATGACATCATCCCTAAAACCAACTTAGCCCTATATGATGTTTTGGAAACAAAACTGGTATATTTGAAATCGCCGTATTCTAACTAGTCAGAAACACTATCATTTGTTGTAATATGATTAAACATCTCCGAATTAATAAATCTCCACTACAACTGAAATGACATCATCCCTAAAACCAACTTAGCCCTATATGATGTTTTGGAAACAAAACTGGTATATTTGATATCGCCGTATTCTAACTAGTCAGAAACACTATCATTTGTTGTAATATGATTAAACATCTCCGAATTAATAAATCTCCACTACAACTGAAATGACATCATCCCTAAAACCAACTTGGCCCTATATGATGTTTTGGAAACAAAACTGGTATATTTGAAATCGCCGTATTCTAATTAGTCAGAAACACTATCATTTGTTATAATATGATTAAACATCTCCGAATTAATAAATCTCCACTACAACTGAAATGACATCATCCCTAAAACCAACTTAGCCCTATATGATGTTTTGGAGACAAAACTGGTATATTTGAAATCGCCGTATTCTAACTAGTCAGAAACACTATCATTTGTTGTAATATGATTAAACATCTCCGAATTAATAAATCTCCACTACAACTGAAATGACATCATCCATAAAACCAACTTAGCCCTATATGATGTTTTGGAGACAAAACTGGTATATTTGAAATCGCCGTATTCTAATTAGTCAGAAACACTATCATTTGTTATAATATGATTAAACATCTCCGAATTAATAAATCTCCACTACAACTGAAATGACATCATCCCTAAAACCAACTTAGCCCTATATGATGTTTTGGAGACAAAACTGGTATATTTGAAATCGCCGTATTCTAATTAGTCAGAAACACTATCATTTGTTATAATATGATTAAACATCTCCGAATTAATAAATCTCCACTACAACTGAAATGACATCATCCCTAAAACCAACTTAGCCCTATATGATGTTTTGGAGACAAAACTGGTATATTTGAAATCGCCGTATTCTAATTAGTCAGAAACACTATCATTTGTTATAATATGATTAAACATCTCCGAATTAATAAATCTCCACTACAACTGAAATGACATCATCCATAAAACCAACTTAGCCCTATATGATGTTTTGGAGACAAAACTGGTATATTTGAAATCGCCGTATTCTAACTAGTCAGAAACACTATCATTTGTTGTAATATGATTAAACATCTCCGAATTAATAAATCTCCACTACAACTGAAATGACATCATCCCTAAAACCAACTTAGCCCTATATGATGTTTTGGAAACAAAACTGGTATATTTGATATCGCCGTATTCTAACTAGTCAGAAACACTATCATTTGTTGTAATATGATTAAACATCTCCGAATTAATAAATCTCCACTACAACTGAAATGACATCATCCCTAAAACCAACTTAGCCTATATGATGTTTTGGAAACAAAACTGGTATATTTGAAATCGCCGTATTCTAATTAGTCAGAAACACTATCATTTGTTATAATATGATTAAACATCTCCGAATTAATAAATCTCCACTACAACTGAAATGACATCATCCCTAAAACCAACTTAGCCCTATATGATGTTTTGGAGACAAAACTGGTATATTTGAAATCGCCGTATTCTAATTAGTCAGAAACACTATCATTTGTTGTAATATGATTAAACATCTCCGAATTAATAAATCTCCACTACAACTGAAATGACATCATCCCTAAAACCAACTTAGCCCTATATGATGTTTTGGAGACAAAACTGGTATATTTGAAATCGCCGTATTCTAATTAGTCAGAAACACTATCATTTGTTGTAATATGATTAAACATCTCCGAATTAATAAATCTCCACTACAACTGAAATGACATCATCCCTAAAACCAACTTAGCCCTATATGATGTTTTGGAGACAAAACTGGTATATTTGAAATCGCCGTATTCTATTTAGTCAGAAACACTATCATTTGTTGTAATATGATTAAACATCTCCGAATTAATAAATCTCCACTACAACTGAAATGACATCATCCCTAAAACCAACTTAGCCCTATATGATGTTTTGGAGACAAAACTGGTATATTTGAAATCGCCGTATTCTAATTAGTCAGAAACACTATCATTTGTTGTAATATGATTAAACATCTCCGAATTAATAAATCTCCACTACAACTGAAATGACATCATCCCTAAAACCAACTTAGCCCTATATGATGTTTTGGAGACAAAACTGGTATATTTGAAATCGCCGTATTCTAATTAGTCAGAAACATTATCATTTGTTGTAATATGATTGAACATCTCCGAATTAATAAATCTCCACTACAACTGAAATGACATCATCCCTAAAACCAACTTAGCCCTATATGATGTTTTGGAGACAAAACTGGTATATTTGAAATCGCCGTATTCTAATTAGTCAGAAACACTATCATTTGTTGTAATATGATTAAACATCTCCGAATTAATAAATCTCCACTACAACTGAAATGACATCATCCCTAAAACCAACTTAGCCCTATATGATGTTTTGGAAACAAAACTGGTATATTTGAAATCGCCGTATTCTAATTAGTCAGAAACACTATCATTTGTTATAATATGATTAAACATCTCCGAATTAATAAATCTCCACTATAACTGAAATGACATCATCCCTAAAACCAACTTAGCCCTATATGATGTTTTGGAGACAAAACTGGTATATTTGAAATCGCCGTATTCTAATTAGTCAGAAACATTATCATTTGTTGTAATATGATTGAACATCTCCGAATTAATAAATCTCCACTACAACTGAAATGACATCATCCCTAAAACCAACTTAGCCCTATACGATGTTTTGGAGACAAAACTGGTATATTTGAAATCGCCGTATTCTAATTAGTCAGAAACACTATCATTTGTTGTAATATGATTAAACATCTCCGAATTAATAAATCTCCACTACAACTGAAATGACATCATCCCTAAAACCAACTTAGCCCTATATGATGTTTTGAAGACAAAACTGGTATATTTGAAATCGCCGTATTCTAATTAGTCAGAAACACTATGATTTGTTGTAATATGATTAAACATCTCCGAATTAATAAATCTCCACTACAACTGAAATGACATCATCCCTAAAACCAACTTAGCCCTATATGATGTTTTGGAGACAAAACTGGTATATTTGGAATCTCCGTATTCTAATTAGTCAGAAACACTATCTTTTGTTGTAATATGATTAAACATCTCCGAATTAATAAATCTCCACTACAACTGAAATGACATCATCCCTAAAACCAACTTAGCCCTATATGATGTTTTGGAGACAAAACTGGTATATTTGAAATCGCCGTATTCTAATTAGTCAGAAACACTATCATTTGTTGTAATATGATTAAACATCTCCGAATTAATAAATCTCCACTACAACTGAAATGACATCATCCCTAAAACCAACTTAGCCCTATATGATGTTTTGGAAACAAAACTGGTATATTTGAAATCGCCGTATTCTAATTAGTCAGAAACACTATCATTTGTTGTAATATGATTAAACATCTCCGAATTAATAAATCTCCACTACAACTGAAATGACATCATCCCTAAAACCAACTTAGCCCTATATGATGTTTTGGAGACAAAACTGGTATATTTGAAATCGCCGTATTCTAATTAGTCAGAAACACTATCATTTGTTGTAATATGATTAAACATCTCCGAATTAATAAATCTCCACTACAACTGAAATGACATCATCCCTAAAACCAACTTAGCCCTATATGATGTTTTGGAGACAAAACTGGTATATTTGAAATCGCCGTATTCTAATTAGTCAGAAACACTATCTTTTGTTGTAATATGATTAAACATCTCCGAATTAATAAATCTCCACTACAACTGAAATGACATCATCCCTAAAACCAACTTAGCCCTATATGATGTTTTGGAGACAAAACTGGTATATTTGAAATCTCCGTATTCTAATTAGTCAGAAACACTATCATTTGTTGTAATATGATTAAACATCTCCGAATTAATAAATCTCCACTACAACTGAAATGACATCATCCCTAAAACCAACTTAGCCCTATATGATGTTTTGGAGACAAAACTGGTATATTTGAAATCGCCGTATTCTAATTAGTCAGAAACACTATCATTTGTTGTAATATGATTAAACATCTCCGAATTAATAAATCTCCACTACAACTGAAATGACATCATCCCTAAAACCAACTTAGCCCTATATGATGTTTTGGAGACAAAACTGGTATATTTGAAATCGCCGTTTTCTAATTAGTCAGAAACACTATCATTTGTTGTAATATGATTAAACATCTCCGAATTAATAAATCCCTCCACTACAACTGAAATGACATCATCCCTAAAACCAACTTAGCCCTATATGATGTTTTGGAGACAAAACTGGTATATTTGAAATCGCCGTATTCTAATTAGTCAGAAACACTATCATTTGTTTCAATATGATTAAACATCTCCGAATTAATAAATCTCCACTACAACTGAAATGACATCATCCCTAAAACCAACTTAGCCCTATATGATGTTTCGGAGACAAAACTGGTATATTTGAAATCGCCGTATTCTAATTAGTCAGAAACACTATCATTTGTTGTAATATGATTAAACATCTCCGAATTAATAAATCTCCACTACAACTGAAATGACATCATCCCTAAAACCAACTTAGCCCTATATGATGTTTTGGAGACAAAACTGGTATATTTGGAATCTCCGTATTCTAGTTAGTCAGAAACACTATCATTTGTTGTAATATGATTAAACATCTCCGAATTAATAAATCTCCACTACAACTGAAATGACATCATCCCTAAAACCAACTTAGCCCTATATGATGTTTCGGAAACAAAACTGGTATATTTGACATCGCCGTATTCTAATTAGTCAGAAACACTATCATTTGTTGTAATATGATTAAACATCTCCGAATTAATAAATCTCCACTACAACTGAAATGACATCATCCCTGAAACCAACTTAGCCCTATATGATGTTTTGGAGACAAAACTGGTATATTTGAAATCGCCGTATTCTAATTAGTCAGAAACACTATCATTTGTTGTAATATGATTAAACATCTCCGAATTAATAAATCTCCACTACAACTGAAATGACATCATCCCTAAAACCAACTTAGCCCTATATGATGTTTTGGAGACAAAACTGGTATATTTGAAATCGCCGTATTCTAATTAGTCAGAAACACTATCATTTGTTGTAATATGATTAAACATCTCCGAATTAATAAATCTCCACTACAACTGAAATGATATCATCCCTAAAACCAACTTAGCCCTATATGATGTTTTGGAGACAAAACTGGTATATTTGAAATCTCCGTATTCTAATTAGTCAGAAACACTATCATTTGTTGTAATATGATTAAACATCTCCGAATTAATAAATCTCCACTACAACTGAAATGACATCATCCCTAAAACCAACTTAGCCCTATATGATGTTTTGGAGACAAAACTGGTATATTTGAAATCGCCGTATTCTAATTAGTCAGAAACACTATCATTTGTTGTAATATGATTAAACATCTCCGAATTAATAAATCTCCACTACAACTGAAATGATATCATCCCTAAAACCAACTTAGCCCTATATGATGTTTTGGAGACAAAACTGGTATATTTGAAATCGCCGTGTTCTAATTAGTCAGAAACACTATCATTTGTTGTAATATGATTAAACATCTCCGAATTAATAAATCTCCACTACAACTGAAATGACATCATCCCTAAAACCAACTTAGCCCTATATGATGTTTTGGAGACAAAACTGGTATATTTGAAATCGCCGTATTCTAATTAGTCAGATACACTATCATTTGTTGTAATATGATTAAACATCTCCGAATTAATAAATCTCCACTACAACTGAAATGACATCATCCCTAAAACCAACTTAGCCCTATATGATGTTTTGGAGACAAAACTGGTATATTTGAAATCGCCGTATTCTAATTAGTCAGAAACACTATCATTTGTTGTAATATGATTAAACATCTCCGAATTAATAAATCTCCACTACAACTGAAATGACATCATCCATAAAACCAACTTAGCCCTATATGATGTCTTGGAGACAAAACTGGTATATTTGAAATCGCCGTATTCTAATTAGTCAGAAACACTATCATTTGTTGTAATATGATTAAACATCTCCGAATTAATAAATCTCCACTACAACTGAAATGACATCATCCCTAAAACCAACTTAGCCCTATATAATGTTTTGGAGACAAAACTGGTATATTTGAAATCGTCGTATTCTAATTAGTCAGAAACACTATCATTTGTTGTAATATGATTAAACATCTCCGAATTAATAAATCTCCACTACAACTGAAATGACATCATCCCTAAAACCAACTTAGCCCTATATGATGTTTTGGAGACAAAACTGGTATATTTGAAATCGCCGTATTCTAATTAGTCAGAAACACTATCATTTGTTGTAATATGATTAAACATCTCCGAATTAATAAATCTCCACTACAACTGAAATGACATCATCCCTAAAACTAACTTAGCCCTATATGATGTTTTGGAGACAAAACTGGTATATTTGAAATCGCCGTATTCTAATTAGTCAGAAACACTATCATTTGTTGTAATATGATTAAACATCTCCGAATTAATAAATCTTCACTACAACTGAAATGACATCATCCCTAAAACCAACTTAGCCCTATATGATGTTTTGGAGACAAAACTGGTATATTTGAAATCGCCGTATTCTAATTAGTCAGAAACACTATCATTTGTTGTAATATGATCAAACATCTCCGAATTAATAACTCTCCACTACAACTGAAATGACATCATCCCTAAAACCAACTTAGCCCTATATGATGTTTTGGAGACAAAACTGGTATATTTGAAATCGCCGTATTCTAATTAGTCAGAAACACTATCATTTGTTGTAATATGATTAAACATCTCCGAATTAATAAATCTCCACTACAACTGAAATGACATCATCCCTAAAACCAACTTAGCCCTATATGATGTTTTGGAGACAAAACTGGTATATTTGAAATCGCCGTATTCTAATTAGTCAGATACACTATCATTTGTTGTAATATGATTAAACATCTCCGAATTAATTAATCTCCACTACAACTGAAATGACATCATCCCTAAAACTAACTTAGCCCTATATGATGTTTTGGAGACAAAACTGGTATATTTGAAATCGCCGTATTCTAATTAGTCAGAAACACTATCATTTGTTGTAATATGATTAAACATCTCCGAATTAATAAATCTCCACTACAACTGAAATGACATCATCCCTAAAACCAACTTAGCCCTATATGATGTTTTGGAGACAAAACTGGTATATTTGAAATCGCCGTATTCTAATTAGTCAGAAACACTATCATTTGTTGTAATATGATTAAACATCTCCGAATTAATAAATCTCCACTACAACTGAAATGACATCATCCCTAAAACCAACTTAGCCCTATATGATGTTTTGGAGACAAAACTGGTATATTTGAAATCGCCGTATTCTAATTAGTCAGAAACACTATCATTTGTTGTAATATGATTAAACATCTCCGAATTAATAAATCTCCACTACAACTGAAATGACATCATCCCTAAAACCAACTTAGCCCTTTATGATGTTTTGGAGACAAAACTGGTATATTTGAAATCGCCGTATTCTATTTAGTCAGAAACACTATCATTTGTTGTAATATGATCAAACATCTCCGAATTAATAAATCTCCACTACAACTGAAATGACATCATCCCTAAAACCAACTTAGCCCTATATGATGTTTTGGAGACAAAACTGGTATATTTGAAATCGCCGTATTCTAATTAGTCAGAAACACTATCATTTGTTGTAATATGATTAAACATCTCCGAATTAATAAATCTCCACTACAACTGAAATGACATCATCCCTAAAACCAACTTAGCCCTATATGATGTTTTGGAGACAAAACTGGTATATTTGAAATCGCCGTATTCTAATTAGTCAGAAACACTATCATTTGTTGTAATATGATTAAACATCTCCGAATTAATAAATCTCCACTACAACTGAAATGACATCATCCCTAAAACCAACTTAGCCCTATATGATGTTTTGGAGACAAAACTGGTATATTTGAAATCGCCGTATTCTAATTAGTCAGATACACTATCATTTGTTGTAATATGATTAAACATCTCCGAATTAATAAATCTCCACTACAACTGAAATGACATCATCCCTAAAACTAACTTAGCCCTATATGATGTTTTGGAGACAAAACTGGTATATTTGAAATCGCCGTATTCTAATTAGTCAGAAACACTATCATTTGTTGTAATATGATTAAACATCTCCGAATTAATAAATCTCCACTACAACTGAAATGACATCATCCCTAAAACCAACTTAGCCCTATATGATGTTTTGGAGACAAAACTGGTATATTTGAAATCGCCGTATTCTAATTAGTCAGAAACACTATCATTTGTTGTAATATGATTAAACATCTCCGAATTAATAAATCTCCACTACAACTGAAATGACATCATCCATAAAACCAACTTAGCCCTATATGATGTCTTGGAGACAAAACTGGTATATTTGAAATCGCCGTATTCTAATTAGTCAGAAACACTATCATTTGTTGTAATATGATTAAACATCTCCGAATTAATAAATCTCCACTACAACTGAAATGACATCATCCCTAAAACCAACTTAGCCCTATATAATGTTTTGGAGACAAAACTGGTATATTTGAAATCGTCGTATTCTAATTAGTCAGAAACACTATCATTTGTTGTATTATGATTAAACATCTCCGAATTAATAAATCTCCACTACAACTGAAATGACATCATCCCTAAAACCAACTTAGCCCTATATGATGTTTTGGAGACAAAACTGGTATATTTGAAATCGCCGTATTCTAATTAGTCAGAAACACTATCATTTGTTGTAATATGATTAAACATCTCCGAATTAATAAATCTCCACTACAACTGAAATGACATCATCCCTAAAACTAACTTAGCCCTATATGATGTTTTGGAGACAAAACTGGTATATTTGAAATCGCCGTATTCTAATTAGTCAGAAACGCTATCATTTGTTGTAATATGATTAAACATCTCCGAATTAATAAATCTTCACTACAACTGAAATGACATCATCCCTAAAACCAACTTAGCCCTATATGATGTTTTGGAGACAAAACTGGTATATTTGAAATCGCCGTATTCTAATTAGTCAGAAACACTATCATTTGTTGTAATATGATCAAACATCTCCGAATTAATAACTCTCCACTACAACTGAAATGACATCATCCCTAAAACCAACTTAGCCCTATATGATGTTTTGGAGACAAAACTGGTATATTTGAAATCGCCGTATTCTAATTAGTCAGAAACACTATCATTTGTTGTAATATGATTAAACATCTCCGAATTAATAAATCTCCACTACAACTGAAATGACATCATCCCTAAAACCAACTTAGCCCTATATGATGTTTTGGAGACAAAACTGGTATATTTGAAATCGCCGTATTCTAATTAGTCAGATACACTATCATTTGTTGTAATATGATTAAACATCTCCGAATTAATTAATCTCCACTACAACTGAAATGACATCATCCCTAAAACTAACTTAGCCCTATATGATGTTTTGGAGACAAAACTGGTATATTTGAAATCGCCGTATTCTAATTAGTCAGAAACACTATCATTTGTTGTAATATGATTAAACATCTCCGAATTAATAAATCTCCACTACAACTGAAATGACATCATCCCTAAAACCAACTTAGCCCTATATGATGTTTTGGAGACAAAACTGGTATATTTGAAATCGCCGTATTCTAATTAGTCAGAAACACTATCATTTGTTGTAATATGATTAAACATCTCCGAATTAATAAATCTCCACTACAACTGAAATGACATCATCCCTAAAACCAACTTAGCCCTATATGATGTTTTGGAGACAAAACTGGTATATTTGAAATCGCCGTATTCTAATTAGTCAGAAACACTATCATTTGTTGTAATATGATTAAACATCTCCGAATTAATAAATCTCCACTACAACTGAAATGACATCATCCCTAAAACCAACTTAGCCCTTTATGATGTTTTGGAGACAAAACTGGTATATTTGAAATCGCCGTATTCTATTTAGTCAGAAACACTATCATTTGTTGTAATATGATCAAACATCTCCGAATTAATAAATCTCCACTACAACTGAAATGACATCATCCCTAAAACCAACTTAGCCCTATATGATGTTTTGGAGACAAAACTGGTATATTTGAAATCGCCGTATTCTAATTAGTCAGAAACACTATCATTTGTTGTAATATGATTAAACATCTCCGAATTAATAAATCTCCACTACAACTGAAATGACATCATCCCTAAAACCAACTTAGCCCTATATGATGTTTTGGAGACAAAACTGGTATATTTGAAATCGCCGTATTCTAATTAGTCAGAAACACTATCATTTGTTGTAATATGATTAAACATCTCCGAATTAATAAATCTCCACTACAACTGAAATGACATCATCCCTAAAACCAACTTAGCCCTATATGATGTTTTGGAGACAAAACTGGTATATTTGAAATCGCCGTATTCTAATTAGTCAGATACACTATCATTTGTTGTAATATGATTAAACATCTCCGAATTAATAAATCTCCACTACAACTGAAATGACATCATCCCTAAAACTAACTTAGCCCTATATGATGTTTTGGAGACAAAACTGGTATATTTGAAATCGCCGTATTCTAATTAGTCAGAAACACTATCATTTGTTGTAATATGATTAAACATCTCCGAATTAATAAATCTCCACTACAACTGAAATGACATCATCCCTAAAACCAACTTAGCCCTATATGATGTTTTGGAGACAAAACTGGTATATTTGAAATCGCCGTATTCTAATTAGTCAGAAACACTATCATTTGTTGTAATATGATTAAACATCTCCGAATTAATAAATCTCCACTACAACTGAAATGACATCATCCCTAAAACCAACTTAGCCCTATATGATGTTTTGGAGACAAAACTGGTATATTTGAAATCGCCGTATTCTAATTAGTCAGAAACACCATCATTTGTTGTAATATGATTAAACATCTCCGAATTAATAAATCTCCACTACAACTGAAATGACATCATCCCTAAAACCAACTTAGCCCTATATGATGTTTTGGAGACAAAACTGGTATATTTGAAATCGCCGTATTCTATTTAGTCAGAAACACTATCATTTGTTGTAATATGATCAAACATCTCCGAATTAATAAATCTCCACTACAACTGAAATGACATCATCCCTAAAACCAACTTAGCCCTATATGATGTTTTGGAGACAAAACTGGTATATTTGAAATCGCCGTATTCTAATTAGTCAGAAACACTATCATTTGTTGTAATATGATTAAACATCTCCGAATTAATAAATCTCCACTACAACTGAAATGACATCATCCCTAAAACCAACTTAGCCCTATATGATGTTTTGGAGACAAAACTGGTATATTTGAAATCGCCGTATTCTAATTAGTCAGAAACACTATCATTTGTTGTAATATGATTAAACATCTCCGAATTAATAACTCTCCACTACAACTGAAATGACATCATCCCTAAAACCAACTTAGCCCTATATGATGTTTTGGAGACAAAACTGGTATATTTGAAATCGCCGTATTCTAATTAGTCAGAAACACTATCATTTGTTGTAATATGATTAAACATCTCCGAATTAATAAATCTCCACTACAACTGAAATGACATCATCCCTAAAACCAACTTAGCCCTATATGATGTTTTGGAGACAAAACTGGTATATTTGAAATCGCCGTATTCTAATTAGTCAGAAACACTATCATTTGTTGTAATATGATTAAACATCTCCGAATTAATAAATCTCCACTACAACTGAAATGACATCATCCCTAAAACTAACTTAGCCCTATATGATGTTTTGGAGACAAAACTGGTATATTTGAAATCGCCGTATTCTAATTAGTCAGAAACACTATCATTTGTTGTAATATGATTAAACATCTCCGAATTAATAAATCTTCACTACAACTGAAATGACATCATCCCTAAAACCAACTTAGCCCTATATGATGTTTTGGAGACAAAACTGGTATATTTGAAATCGCCGTATTCTAATTAGTCAGAAACACTATCATTTGTTGTAATATGATCAAACATCTCCGAATTAATAACTCTCCACTACAACTGAAATGACATCATCCCTAAAACCAACTTAGCCCTATATGATGTTTTGGAGACAAAACTGGTATATTTGAAATCGCCGTATTTTAATTAGTCAGAAACACTATCATTTGTTGTAATATGATTAAACATCTCCGAATTAATAAATCTTCACTACAACTGAAATGACATCATCCCTAAAACTAACTTAGCCCTATATGATGTTTTGGAGACAAAACTGGTATATTTGAAATCGCCGTATTCTAATTAGTCAGAAACACTATCATTTGTTGTAATATGATCAAACATCTCCGAATTAATAACTCTCCACTACAACTGAAATGACATCATCCCTAAAACCAACTTAGCCCTATATGATGTTTTGGAGACAAAACTGGTATATTTGAAATCGCCGTATTCTAATTAGTCAGAAACACTATCATTTGTTGTAATATGATTAAACATCTCCGAATTAATAAATCTCCACTACAACTGAAATGACATCATCCCTAAAACCAACTTAGCCCTATATGATGTTTTGGAGACAAAACTGGTATATTTGAAATCGCCGTATTCTAATTAGTCAGATACACTATCATTTGTTGTAATATGATTAAACATCTCCGAATTAATAAATCTCCACTACAACTGAAATGACATCATCCCTAAAACTAACTTAGCCCTATATGATGTTTTGGAGACAAAACTGGTATATTTGAAATCGCCGTATTCTAATTAGTCAGAAACACTATCATTTGTTGTAATATGATTAAACATCTCCGAATTAATAAATCTCCACTACAACTGAAATGACATCATCCCTAAAACCAACTTAGCCCTATATGATGTTTTGGAGACAAAACTGGTATATTTGAAATCGCCGTATTCTAATTAGTCAGATACACTATCATTTGTTGTAATATGATTAAACATCTCCGAATTAATAAATCTCCACTACAACTGAAATGACATCATCCCTAAAACTAACTTAGCCCTATATGATGTTTTGGAGACAAAACTGGTATATTTGAAATCGCCGTATTCTAATTAGTCAGAAACACTATCATTTGTTGTAATATGATTAAACATCTCCGAATTAATAAATCTCCACTACAACTGAAATGACATCATCCCTAAAACCAACTTAGCCCTATATGATGTTTTGGAGACAAAACTGGTATATTTGAAATCGCCGTATTCTAATTAGTCAGAAACACTATCATTTGTTGTAATATGATTAAACATCTCCGAATTAATAAATCTCCACTACAACTGAAATGACATCATCCCTAAAACCAACTTAGCCCTATATGATGTTTTGGAGACAAAACTGGTATATTTGAAATCGCCGTATTCTAATTAGTCAGAAACACTATCATTTGTTGTAATATGATTAAACATCTCCGAATTAATAAATCTCCACTACAACTGAAATGACATCATCCCTAAAACCAACTTAGCCCTATATGATGTTTTGGAGACAAAACTGGTATATTTGAAATCGCCGTATTCTAATTAGTCAGAAACACTATCATTTGTTGTAATATGATTAAACATCTCCGAATTAATAACTCTCCACTACAACTGAAATGACATCATCCCTAAAACCAACTTAGCCCTATATGATGTTTTGGAGACAAAACTGGTATATTTGAAATCGCCGTATTCTAATTAGTCAGAAACACTATCATTTGTTGTAATATGATTAAACATCTCCGAATTAATAAATCTCCACTACAACTGAAATGACATCATCCCTAAAACCAACTTAGCCCTATATGATGTTTTGGAGACAAAACTGGTATATTTGAAATCGCCGTATTCTAATTAGTCAGAAACACTATCATTTGTTGTAATATGATTGAACATCTCCGAATTAATAAATCTCCACTACAACTGAAATGACATCATCCCTAAAACCAACTTAGCCCTATATGATGTTTTGGAGACAAAACTGGTATATTTGAAATCGCCGTATTCTAATTAGTCAGAAACACTATCATTTGTTGTAATATGATTAAACATCTCCGAATTAATAAATCTCCACTACAACTGAAATGACATCATCCCTAAAACCAACTTAGCCCTATATGATGTTTTGGAGACAAAACTGGTATATTTGAAATCGCCGTATTCTAATTAGTCAGAAACACTATCATTTGTTGTAATATGATTAAACATCTCCGAATTAATAAATCTCCACTACAACTGAAATGACATCATCCCTAAAACCAACTTAGCCCTATATGATGTTTTGGAGACAAAACTGGTATATTTGAAATCGCCGTATTCTATTTAGTCAGAAACACTATCATTTGTTGTAATATGATTAAACATCTCCGAATTAATAAATCTCCACTACAACTGAAATGACATCATCCCTAAAACCAACTTAGCCCTATATGATGTTTTGGAGACAAAACTGGTATATTTGAAATCGCCGTATTCTAATTAGTCAGAAACACTATCATTTGTTGTAATATGATTAAACATCTCCGAATTAATAAATCTCCACTACAACTGAAATGACATCATCCCTAAAACCAACTTAGCCCTATATGATGTTTTGGAGACAAAACTGGTATATTTGAAATCGCCGTGTTCTAATTAGTCAGAAACACTATCATTTGTTGTAATATGATTAAACATCTCCGAATTAATAAATCTCCACTACAACTGAAATGACATCATCCCTAAAACCAACTTAGCCCTATATGATGTTTTGGAGACAAAACTGGTACATTTGAAATCGCCGTATTCTAATTAGTCAGAAACACTATCATTTGTTGTAATATGATTAAACATCTCCGAATTAATAAATCTCCACTACAACTGAAATGACATCATCCCTAAAACCAACTTAGCCCTATATGATGTTTTGGAGACAAAACTGGTATATTTGAAATCGCCGTATTCTATAGTCGCCATTTTCCCCATAAAGACAGCAGAGGGTTCAATTGATTGAGCGATGCGGGGCGAGCGGTCGTTGATTATCTGCCAGCAGTTGAGAGAGTGAGCAGATCAATGATATGCAGACGAACTGGCCGCCCGCCAAACCCCATCCCATAGAAAATCGATGGTACGGTGTCCAGAACGGTTTGACAAATCCTATAATTAGTCAGAAACACTATCATTTGTTGTAATATGATTAAACATCTCCGAATTAATAAATCTCCACTACAACTGAAATGACATCATCCCTAAAACCAACTTAGCCCTATATGATGTTTTGGAGACAAAACTGGTATATTTGAAATCGCCGTATTCTAATTAGTCAGAAACACTATCATTTGTTGTAATATGATTAAACATCTCCGAATTAATAAATCTCCACTACAACTGAAATGACATCATCCCTAAAACCAACTTAGCCCTATATGATGTTTTGGAGACAAAACTGGTATATTTGAAATCGCCGTATTCTAATTAGTCAGAAACACTATCATTTGTTGTAATATGATTAAACATCTCCGAATTAATAAATCTCCACTACAACTGAAATGACATCATCCCTAAAACCAACTTAGCCCTATATAATGTTTTGGAGACAAAACTGGTATATTTGAAATTGTCGTATTCTAATTAGTCAGAAACACTATCATTTGTTGTAATATGATTAAACATCTCCGAATTAATAAATCTCCACTACAACTGAAATGACATCATCCCTAAAACCAACTTAGCCCTATATGATGTTTTGGAGACAAAACTGGTATATTTGAAATCGCCGTATTCTAATTATACAGAAACACTATCATTTGTTGTAATATGATTAAACATCTCCGAATTAATAAATCTCCACTACAACTGAAATGACATCATCCCTAAAACCAACTTAGCCCTATATGATGTTTTGGAGACAAAACTGGTATATTTGAAATCGCCGTATTCTAATTAGTCAGATACACTATCATTTGTTGTAATATGATTAAACATCTCCGAATTAATAAATCTCCACTACAACTGAAATGACATCATCCCTAAAACTAACTTAGCCCTATATGATGTTTTGGAGACAAAACTGGTATATTTGAAATCGCCGTATTCTAATTAGTCAGAAACACTATCATTTGTTGTAATATGATTAAACATCTCCGAATTAATAAATCTTCACTACAACTGAAATGACATCATCCCTAAAACCAACTTAGCCCTATATGATGTTTTGGAGACAAAACTGGTATATTTGAAATCGCCGTATTCTAATTAGTCAGAAACACTATCATTTGTTGTAATATGATCAAACATCTCCGAATTAATAACTCTCCACTACAACTGAAATGACATCATCCCTAAAACCAACTTAGCCCTATATGATGTTCTGGAGACAAAACTGGTATATTTGAAATCGCCGTATTCTAATTAGTCAGAAACACTATCATTTGTTGTAATATGATTAAACATCTCCGAATTAATAAATCTCCACTACAACTGAAATGACATCATCCCTAAAATCAACTTAGCCCTATATGATGTTTTGGAGACAAAACTGGTATATTTGAAATCGCCGTATTCTAATTAGTCAGAAACACTATCATTTGTTGTAATATGATTAAACATCTCCGAATTAATAACTCTCCACTACAACTGAAATGACATCATCCCTAAAACCAACTTAGCCCTATATGATGTTTTGGAGACAAAACTGGTATATTTGAAATCGCCGTATTCTAATTAGTCAGAAACACTATCATTTGTTGTAATATGATTGAACATCTCCGAATTAATAAATCTCCACTACAACTGAAATGACATCATCCCTAAAACCAACTTAGCCCTATATGATGTTTTGGAGACAAAACTGGTATATTTGAAATCGCCGTATTCTAATTAGTCAGAAACACTATCATTTGTTGTAATATGATTAAACATCTCCGAATTAATAAATCTCCACTACAACTGAAATGACATCATCCCTAAAACCAACTTAGCCCTATATGATGTTTTGGAGACAAAACTGGTATATTTGAAATCGCCGTATTCTAATTAGTCAGAAACACTATCATTTGTTGTAATATGATTAAACATCTCCGAATTAATGAATCTCCACTACAACTGAAATGACATCATCCCTAAAACCAACTTAGCCCTATATGATGTTTTGGAGACAAAACTGGTATATTTGAAATCGCCGTATTCTAATTAGTCAGAAACACTATCATTTGTTGTAATATGATTAAACATCTCCGAATTAATAAATCTCCACTACAACTGAAATGACATCATCCCTAAAACCAACTTAGCCCTATATGATGTTTTGGAGACAAAACTGGTATATTTGAAATCGCCGTATTCTAATTAGTCAGAAACACTATCATTTGTTGTAATATGATCAAACATCTCCGAATTAATAACTCTCCACTACAACTGAAATGACATCATCCCTAAAACCAACTTAGCCCTATATGATGTTCTGGAGACAAAACTGGTATATTTGAAATCGCCGTATTCTAATTAGTCAGAAACACTATCATTTGTTGTAATATGATTAAACATCTCCGAATTAATAAATCTCCACTACAACTGAAATGACATCATCCCTAAAATCAACTTAGCCCTATATGATGTTTTGGAGACAAAACTGGTATATTTGAAATCGCCGTATTCTAATTAGTCAGATACACTATCATTTGTTGTAATATGATTAAACATCTCCGAATTAATAAATCTCCACTACAACTGAAATGACATCATCCCTAAAACTAACTTAGCCCTATATGATGTTTTGGAGACAAAACTGGTATATTTGAAATCGCCGTATTCTAATTAGTCAGAAACACTATCATTTGTTGTAATATGATTAAACATCTCCGAATTAATAAATCTCCACTACAACTGAAATGACATCATCCCTAAAACCAACTTAGCCCTATATGATGTTTTGGAGACAAAACTGGTATATTTGAAATCGCCGTATTCTAATTAGTCAGAAACACTATCATTTGTTGTAATATGATCAAACATCTCCGAATTAATAACTCTCCACTACAACTGAAATGACATCATCCCTAAAACCAACTTAGCCCTATATGATGTTTTGGAGACAAAACTGGTATATTTGAAATCGCCGTATTCTAATTAGTCAGAAACACTATCATTTGTTGTAATATGATCAAACATCTCCGAATTAATAACTCTCCACTACAACTGAAATGACATCATCCCTAAAACCAACTTAGCCCTATATGATGTTTTGGAGACAAAACTGGTATATTTGAAATCGCCGTATTCTAATTAGTCAGAAACACTATCATTTGTTGTAATATGATTAAACATCTCCGAATTAATAACTCTCCACTACAACTGAAATGACATCATCCCTAAAACCAACTTAGCCCTATATGATGTTTTGGAGACAAAACTGGTATATTTGAAATCGCCGTATTCTAATTAGTCAGAAACACTATCATTTGTTGTAATATGATTAAACATCTCCGAATTAATAACTCTCCACTACAACTGAAATGACATCATCCCTAAAACCAACTTAGCCCTATATGATGTTTTGGAGACAAAACTGGTATATTTGAAATCGCCGTATTCTAATTAGTCAGATACACTATCATTTGTTGTAATATGATTAAACATCTCCGAATTAATAAATCTCCACTACAACTGAAATGACATCATCCCTAAAACTAACTTAGCCCTATATGATGTTTTGGAGACAAAACTGGTATATTTGAAATCGCCGTATTCTAATTAGTCAGAAACACTATCATTTGTTGTAATATGATTAAACATCTCCGAATTAATAAATCTCCACTACAACTGAAATGACATCATCCCTAAAACCAACTTAGCCCTATATGATGTTTTGGAGACAAAACTGGTATATTTGAAATCGCCGTATTCTAATTAGTCAGAAACACTATCATTTGTTGTAATATGATCAAACATCTCCGAATTAATAACTCTCCACTACAACTGAAATGACATCATCCCTAAAACCAACTTAGCCCTATATGATGTTTTGGAGACAAAACTGGTATATTTGAAATCGCCGTATTCTAATTAGTCAGAAACACTATCATTTGTTGTAATATGATAAAACATCTCCGAATTAATAACTCTCCACTACAACTGAAATGACATCATCCCTAAAACCAACTTAGCCCTATATGATGTTTTGGAGACAAAACTGGTATATTTGAAATCGCCGTATTCTAATTAGTCAGAAACACTATCATTTGTTGTAATATGATTAAGCATCTCCGAATTAATAAATCTCCACTACAACTGAAATGACATCATCCCTAAAACCAACTTAGCCCTATATGATGTTTTGGAGACAAAACTGGTATATTTGAAATCGCCGTATTCTAATTAGTCAAAAACACTATCATTTGTTGTAATATGATTAAACATCTCCGAATTAATAAATCTCCACTACAACTGAAATGACATCATCCCTAAAACCAACTTAGCCCTATATGATGTTTTGGAGACAAAACTGGTATATTTGAAATCGCCGTATTCTAATTAGTCAGAAACACTATCATTTGTTGTAATATGATTAAACATCTCCGAATTAATAAATCTCCACTACAACTGAAATGACATCATCCCTAAAACCAACTTAGCCCTATATGATGTTTTGGAGACAAAACTGGTATATTTGAAATCGCCGTATTCTAATTAGTCAGAAACACTATCATTTGTTGTAATATGATTAAACATCTCCGAATTAATAAATCTCCACTACAACTGAAATGACATCATCCCTAAAACCAACTTAGCCCTATATGATGTTTTGGAGACAAAACTGGTATATTTGAAATCGACGTATTCTAATTAGTCAGAAACACTATCATTTGTTGTAATATGATTAAACATCTCCGAATTAATAAATCTCCACTACAACTGAAATGACATCATCCCTAAAACCAACTTAGCCCTATATGATGTTTTGGAGACAAAACTGGTATATTTGAAATCGCCGTATTCTAATTAGTCAGAAACACTATCATTTGTTGTAATATGATTAAACATCTCCGAATTAATAAATCTCCACTACAACTGAAATGACATCATCCCTAAAACCAACTTAGCCCTATATGATGTTTTGGAGACAAAACTGGTATATTTGAAATCGCCGTATTCTAATTAGTCAAAAACACTATCATTTGTTGTAATATGATTAAACATCTCCGAATTAATAAATCTCCACTACAACTGAAATGACATCATCCCTAAAACCAACTTAGCCCTATATGATGTTTTGGAGACAAAACTGGTATATTTGAAATCGCCGTATTCTAATTAGTCAGAAACACTATCATTTGTTGTAATATGATTAAACATCTCCGAATTAATAAATCTCCACTACAACTGAAATGACATCATCCCTAAAACCAACTTAGCCCTATATGATGTTTTGGAGACAAAACTGGTATATTTGAAATCGCCGTATTCTAATTAGTCAGAAACACTATCATTTGTTGTAATATGATTAAACATCTCCGAATTAATAAATCTCCACTACAACTGAAATGACATCATCCCTAAAACCAACTTAGCCCTATATGATGTTTTGGAGACAAAACTGGTATATTTGAAATCGCCGTATTCTAATTAGTCAGAAACACTATCATTTGTTGTAATATGATTAAACATCTCCGAATTAATAAATCTCCACTACAACTGAAATGACATCATCCCTAAAACCAACTTAGCCCTATATGATGTTTTGGAGACAAAACTGGTATATTTGAAATCGCCGTATTCTAATTAGTCAAAAACACTATCATTTGTTGTAATATGATTAAACATCTCCGAATTAATAAATCTCCACTACAACTGAAATGACATCATCCCTAAAACCAACTTAGCCCTATATGATGTTTTGGAGACAAAACTGGTATATTTGAAATCGCCGTATTCTAATTAGTCAGAAACACTATCATTTGTTGTAATATGATTAAACATCTCCGAATTAATAAATCTCCACTACAACTGAAATGACATCATCCCTAAAACCAACTTAGCCCTATATGATGTTTTGGAGACAAAACTGGTATATTTGAAATCGCCGTATTCTAATTAGTCAGAAACACTATCATTTGTTGTAATATGATTAAACATCTCCGAATTAATAAATCTCCACTACAAATGAAATGACATCATCCCTAAAACCAACTTAGCCCTATATGATGTTTTGGAGACAAAACTGGTATATTTGAAATCGCCGTATTCTAATTAGTCAGAAACACTATCATTTGTTGTAATATGATTAAACATCTCCGAATTAATAAATCTCCACTACAACTGAAATGACATCATCCCTAAAACCAACTTAGCCCTATATGATGTTTTGGAGACAAAACTGGTATATTTGAAATCGCCGTATTCTAATTAGTCAGAAACACTATCATTTGTTGTAATATGATTAAACATCTCCGAATTAATAAATCTCCACTACAACTGAAATGACATCATCCCTAAAACCAACTTAGCCCTATATGATGTTTTGGAGACAAAACTGGTATATTTGAAATCGCCGTATTCTAATTAGTCAGAAACACTATCATTTGTTGTAATATGATTAAACATCTCCGAATTAATAAATCTCCACTACAACTGAAATGACATCATCCCTAAAACCAACTTAGCCCTATATGATGTTTTGGAGACAAAACTGGTATATTTGAAATCGCCGTATTCTAGTTAGTCAGAAACACTATCATTTGTTGTAATATGATTAAACATCTCCGAATTAATAAATCTCCACTACAACTGAAATGACATCATCCCTAAAACCAACTTAGCCCTATATGATGTTTTGGAGACAAAACTGGTATATTTGAAATCGCCGTATTCTAATTAGTCAGAAACACTATCATTTGTTGTAATATGATTAAACATCTCCGAATTAATAAATCTCCACTACAACTGAAATGACATCATCCCTAAAACCAACTTAGCCCTATATGATGTTTTGGAGACAAAACTGGTATATTTGAAATCGCCGTATTCTAATTAGTCAGAAACACTATCATTTGTTGTAATATGATTAAACATCTCCGAATTAATAAATCTCCACTACAACTGAAATGACATCATCCCTAAAACCAACTTAGCCCTATATGATGTTTTGGAGACAAAACTGGTATATTTGAAATCGCCGTATTCTAATTAGTCAGAAACACTATCATTTGTTGTAATATGATTAAACATCTCCGAATTAATAAATCCCTCCACTACAACTGAAATGACATCATCCCTAAAACCAACTTAGCCCTGTATGATGTTTTGGAGACAAAACTGGTATATTTGAAATCGCCGTATTCTAATTAGTCAGAAACACTATCATTTGTTGCAATATGATTAAACATCTCCGAATTAATAAATCTCCACTACAACTGAAATGACATCATCCCTAAAACCAACTTAGCCCTATATGATGTTTTGGAGACAAAACTGGTATATTTGAAATCGCCGTATTCTAATTAGTCAGAAACACTATCATTTGTTGTAATATGATTAAACATCTCCGAATTAATAAATCTCCACTACAACTGAAATGACATCATCCCTAAAACCAACTTAGCCCTATATGATGTTTTGGAGACAAAACTGGTATATTTGAAATCGCCGTATTCTAATTAGTCAGAAACACTATCATTTGTTGTAATATGATTAAACATCTCCGAATTAATAAATCCCTCCACTACAACTGAAATGACATCATCCCTAAAACCAACTTAGCCCTGTATGATGTTTTGGAGACAAAACTGGTATATTTGAAATCGCCGTATTCTAATTAGTCAGAAACACTATCATTTGTTGCAATATGATTAAACATCTCCGAATTAATAAATCTCCACTACAACTGAAATGACATCATCCCTAAAACCAACTTAGCCCTATATGATGTTTTGGAGACAAAACTGGTATATTTGAAATCGCCGAAATGCGAAATCAAACTACAAACACATTAGTTTGAGGCAGAGTAACCTTTTCTATCTGCTTTATTTAGAGAAACACCTATAGGATAGACCAGAAACATCCTAATTGCTAATTGTTCGTTTATTTGACATTGCTGATAAGATTTTGCGCTTACAAGAGTGGAAGTCTAAGCGGTAATCTAATAATGATATTCCATGAACTTTCAACAGACCAGTTGGAGATCAACGCTAATCAAGTGATTTACAAATATTGAGGGATAAACATTATTAGCATTGATGTGATAAATGACTAATATTCTTAATAAGGGGAGAAGAATCATAATTTCAACAATAAATTCAAACTTTCTATTTGAAACTCAAGTGAGGGGAACCGCGCCGCAGCCAGCCGCAGACGCGCGTACATACTTCAATTGGAGTGCGTTTGCGGGCGTCTGCGGGCGTTTGCGGGCGTTTGCGGGCAAACCACTAGTTTACCCGCGCCGCAGACGCCCGCAGCCGCACGCAGACGCACCAAGTATGTATGGCACTTAAATAATAATGTTTCCACTCCAACTGAAACCTCGTGGGCACCACCAATACAAAATCGAAACTTCCCCTCAGCTTCAATGCTTTCGTTTTTGTTCGAGATTTGGAGATTTGGTGTGCTATATAATGGAAAATGTTATATAAAATAATGGATACGTTTATCTTAACGACAAAAATGATTTGCAAAGAACCAGTTTATCTACAAATTCTAACAAACTGAACCGGAAATATACTCGGAAAGAACCAACCCAAAACTTTGGAGCTTATAATGAAACAAGCAAACAAACGATGTTGCATTGAACATCATGCATACTATGACCAAAGTGAAAAATAGTTCAACGTAAAACTGGCTTGACTATTAGTGAAAGTTTATCCTGTAATGTTCACTCGCAAACGACGTTGAAGAACACGAATTAGGAAGAGAAACATCTTTATAGGTAACATCTACAAGTCAGATAGAAGTTCTAGTATGAATGAAACACCTTTCACGTGAGTGGGCACTTGAGAGTAGTGTAGTGTCACATAATTTGTGTCTGTTATTCGATGCACATAATATCATCAATGAGAGATCCATCCATTTCGTACATCCATGCATTTCCCGTGCATATGAGATCCACGTTGTACTCTCCAGTTGAAGCAAAAACCCCGTTTGACCTGAGAATGAGACAGGCTTTCTTCTTCATCCCCTCTGAGACGTTTACAGTTTGCTTACACAAATTTGATTAACTTCAAGTACGTTCCGATCGATTGGTGATTATTTTGTTTGAACCAAATATATTTGTGTCACCAGGACTTTTTGGATAATGATATCAAATTAATGTGCTCAGTAAGAGAAAACCCACCACAGTAACCAGCTCGATTGGTACTTTTGGGCACGGTTTGAGTCTCACGTGAGGAAGATATTTTATAAATTTGGCGCGCACTATATTGGGTGCCAAATTTATTTCTGTCTCTCACCGGAATCGAACCGGCGAGCAAACGATTCGTAGCAGGCTGCTAACCACTGCGCTAATAGATTACATAACGTTCATGTGCTGGTATCAGATACACGTGTGAAATACTTCTGTTTACTTCAAGAGATAATTCACCGAATATCTTGAAGGATGAACATGAGACATCGTGAGTCTCAAAGGGACTGAAACGAACTAAAAACTAATATTAACATGTCTTACTTGTCTTTCAAATGAACCTTCGCCGGGGTTAGACAGTACCATTGCAGTTTGCACTCGTTCAGGGCGTATTACCGCTCCAAAAAGGATTTCGCCCATACAGCAGTATATTCTCTGCTCTGGACTTTGGCCGTATCCGAATGGTTGACATCGTACGGCGGGTATCGAACGAGCATTGAAAGTTGGAGACACCCCGGATCACACACATCTTAAAACATTGCTCACTGCCTCCGTTTCTGACTTTATCTTGCAAGTTTACACAGTTAATGTCTCAAAAAAATAGCCTGTTCATTGTAACCAACTCATTTCCTATCTAGCTAGAGACTGCCGCAAGCGGGAATCGAACCCGGATCATGTGGACCGACAACCGAACGCTAGTACATCACTCGGCCTTGTCGGTGAAACGTACTTTGAAGCTAACTTCAACTTGAGATTACCTTTGTAGGTGACCAGGAGAGAATTCGATATATTGAAGGTAGATGCGGGACATTCGGTTGAATCTTTCACCTTTAACCACCCAACTTCATTCGAGGAAGAATCCAGGCTCAAGGGACCATAGTAGCACACCGTGTCCCCTGCCCTAAACCATCAAAATATCTATTTTAGTTCGAACTTGTGAACAATACGGAATACAGTTGTCAGTCGATTTTTGAGTATCGACTTTCAGTTTTGAGAGGAAACAACAAGTTGATCGTATGGTTTTGTAGTTTGATCCCTTGGCCTTTGAACTTTGTTGTAATTTCGCACACACAGGGAGAAACCGTCCCAACTCCAAATCATAAAAAAATACCAGTATAGCATCTTATTGATTGACATAAGGAGTTGGGACAATTCGTATGTGGTGTTGGTAGGTTCACGCCGGGTACTAGGAAAGCTACACGGTGTTTAATGTCCTATTTCGTCGTGTTGTTGTTTGATCGGATTGCCTGTCAGTCGGAAAATGCGAATTACGGCGAGTTTTGAGAAGACACATTTATCATTGCCTTTGGGTTTGTTTTGGTCACCCAAACTAAACGAACTCTTCGAATACTGCATTGCACGTGTCGATTCCACAGCAGATCTCGAAGGAACAGTTGACTTTTCTCATGGTTCCGTTTTCAGTTTGAACGCTGCCTTCCGTTTGTTGGTAGAAACATCCTTCCTAAAGAAGACGGGTTTCAGATGTGTTGACTGTAAATGCGGGACATTCGGTTGCGCCGTTCTACCCAGACAAAGTCATGAAATTGGTCATCTCCAACTATCAAGAAATAGCGGGAGGTTTTGGGAATATTATGGATGTTCATTGAAGGTGGTGAAAACCCGGCACCGTGAGATGCACTGTGTCTGGATATAGTTCGCACATTTCCCAATTGGACATGAGCAGCTTGCCAATGAAATTTCAAGGCAGTTTTTGAACATATTGAAATACTTCAAAACAGTAGATATTTATGTGAAGGGTTCTTCTTCTTAGTTATAGTTAATATTCAGGGAAACTTTATGTAAAAGACACGTCTTCTCTAAATAACAGTCTTCCAAAGTTTTTGGCACGCTGCCAACGAGTCCAGTAGGGAAATGTGAGCACTATAGAGAGGAACTCGAGGTGGATGGGATATTTTTTGTATACGTACTAAGGAATTTCATTTTTCATGGCTCGGGTCCACATTGTCAAACACCCATTATGATAGATGGCTCGGGTCCACATTGTCAAACACCCATTATGATGTCAACTCACGGTCAGAAGGATGTGCGTCAGAAAGAACAACCACATCTAGCGATGTGTTTCGTGAAAATACGAAGGAGTTCGGGATTGAATATATTTCACTGAAGTCGGTTTTTTTTCACCTAGCGACTAATGGACACATGTCATTTCGGATCGCATGGAATGTTTAGTTTAGTGAAACAGCGAATTATCGAAATCTAAAAGAACTACGGAATACCTACTTATAAAGTCTGTCTTATAAAGTATCCCGTTCTTCTTTACAAAGCAGAATATCACTAAAAGCAAGGCGGGGGGGGGGGTCTACCAGAAACTGTGCATTTAGGTCCGAACTTGCTCAGAGAGACCCTACCCGGAATAGGCCTCGCAGAACATTCACGCAAATGTTTATGAGGACATACACAGTTTATGTTGAAGTTCATGTATGTTTAGAAATGTTCATGACGATATACCTATACACAGGACGGTTTTTTTTCTGCAAATTATCCTGTAGGAGAGACAATGTGGATAAAAGTGGTTGTAAAGTAGTGTGGGTATCAAATTCCAATCAAGTTTTTTTTCCGGTGCGCGAACGCCCAGAGAATTTGTACTCCAGACCCGCTCCCCATCTCAGAAGACGGAAGGGTTGTAACCCCGTGCCTAAAGTTCTATGGTTATTCCCGTGAATATTTATTTGATAAAAAGTATTGCATTATTATTTGCGTACAATTACACTCCAATGACCCAAACCCAAAATGTATTCCAAAGAACACACCTTGATGTGTTCGTCTGAAACAAATAAAAAACAATTAAACTCACTAGAAACTGTGTTTATGAATGCTTCGACATGTATGCATTAATACCGCCTCGTAACGAAAGGACAAAATACCCAATAGGAAAACATGGAGAGATAGTCATATTCTCATATTAGTACAGAATATGTTGCAGATAACACATACTAAGAAAATGGAAGAAATAATATTTGTGAAACGCGGAGAAATATTAGGAACCCTGCACACTGTCATTGTCTTCTTGAATTCAGAGCATATAAAGTTGTCGTAACCCAAACTCAATCTTGTACAGTATTAATACAAATCACCTCTTTAGGTTCGAATATTGAGAACGATAGAAGAGTTTATACGTTGCAGACGAACATTGTACAACAGTATAACATTACACATATCATTCTTTTTAATATTTAAACGTTTAGATAATACTAGTATTATTTCATAAGTCGCACTTCATATCATCAATGAGAGATCCATCCACTTCGTACTTCCATGCATTTCCCTCACATATGAGTTTAACATAGTCACTTCCAATTGACGAGAATGACCCAGTTGACCTGAAATTGGATGAGAACTCAATCTGCGCTCTTTCCAAGGTGTCACGGTTCGATCACACTCATTTTTGGTGAAAATTAAAAATTATGCCGGTTTTGGGTTCAAACCGCAACGAAAATGTGTTCCCTCTCTATAAGTTCAACCCCGTCATGCAAAAGAGTCAATGGGAAGTTTCCGAATGATGTCGACCTTAAGCATATCAACTATTCGTGGACTTTGCCACAATTCTAAGCATGGTTGGGAAATCCGAACGAATGTTCTCATAGAAAACCTACGTGTTCCGAAAAGAGTTTCTGTTCACAAAAAGTGACCTTCCGAAAAAAATCGGGTTTGAAACACCCGACAGCGTTATTTATTGACACGTTGCCAACTTCTGGGTCAGGATAACAACATCTATGAATTCACAAGTCGAACATCACTTAACTTCTTCTCAGGTATACATTTGTTGAAGCTTCACACTTTCTTCGTAGTGTACAGTCGTCCGCGATGTAGTGTCTCTCTAAACTGTACTGTAGCCCAAAGCCCCTGTTCCAATTCTTTCGAATCGTGACGTGCCAGAGGAGTATACTTGGTCTGGCGGATATTGAGTGAACAACGGCAGTTGAAGACATCCCGGATCACAAACATCTTGAAGCATTTGCTAGTGAGAAAAAGTACACCAGGGATCGTTTTCATTAGCGTTCCGGCTTTTGCCCTCTCTGTGTCTCTTTTCGAACATGAACTCTAGCGTCGCGAGAAAATAATGCACAAAGCAAGAGATTATAAGATAAAGATGCCCGGATGCTATAGCAAACATACAAAACGGTGCAAATTAATCTAATCAGACTTATTAACCTATCTTAAGTTGATAGTTTCAATATTTTCCATATAATAATTTTTAACTATATTTTGTAACACACTTCCTTTAAAATAACTTTAACTCATATTATTTCACAATAAAACTCCTTTTCCCCTTTCTAATACTATGTTGAATTAGGTCTGGTCGGACACGGATAAATAGTTCGCTTACGGCTCACTCCATCAATTACAGTTGTTCTCTACATGGACTGATCAGTGTAACCTTTGATTTGGATTTCTCAAAAACACCACGGTCCGATCAGTTTATTCTACTGTAGAGTAATGAAGGAAAATATTATCGTATTTGTAAACCAAGTGAATGATATTTTTTCACTTTCGCTCCAAGTCTCCCTGGTTGTGTTGTGATACTATCTGAGATTACCTTTGTAGTGCGATATATTGACAGTAGACGCGGGACACTCCGTTGCTCCTTTCACCTTCAACCATCCAACGTCGGTCGAGGAAGTGTCCAGATCAAACGGACCAATATAGCACCACGTTTCGCCTGCTCTGAACTTTTAACAATAGATTATCTTGAAATCAGGCTGAGTGTTGGAAAAGTAGGCAACTGATAAGTTCAAGAGAGACAGATGACAACTTTAAATGTCTAGCTCTAGTTGGTTTGCAGTTCAATCTAACACTGCAGATCATAATACGACTCCGAAACTGTCACATCATCAGAAACAGTTTGATCTTGTTAAGAGTTTACCCAAACGTGGCCTTAGACCACTCCCTGTCAAATGACCAAAGAGAGAGAGAGAAAAAAAAAGAGAGAGAGAGACTCAGAGTTCCTTAAACAGTTTGCGGTCTCATTGAGCTGCACTTCTCCGTAACAACGTGCCATTCACAGAAGGCGCACTGCTTCCAAGGCATTTGTTTGCTTATTGGTTAGAAAAGCCGTAACTTGTATGAAATAAATGAACCAACTCCTAGATTAATGCATTGCAGATGTCCAACTGACAGCAGATTTCAAATGAACAACCGCCCATCTTCACGGTTCCATCTTGCATTTGCACACGGCCCTTGGTAGGTTGGTAGAAACATCCTTTCTTGAAAATCCGGTATAGTCTTTTCCATTCCTACTGAGACTCCTACAGTAAAATTTCGAAACTTCAAAACCGTTTTTCTCACTTACTTTTGATAGGAGAAGTTGAGGATTTTCGTACCTCAGTCTTCTTATCAGGGAGAGTAGATATACGAGAGCATTTTCAATGAACTACACTGTCAGCTTCACAACAGCTTTCGGAATGTTTGTAAGGTTACTGTAGGAGTCTCAGTTGGAATGGTGTGAACTATATTTAGACATCGTAGTTGGATCATGATTAACATCGGTTTGGTTCAAACCTTTGACTGAAGAACCTATCGGTTCAGAATGCGCGTTTCGGTCGGTTCAGTCGGTTCGGTTCGGTTCGGTTCGGTTCGGTTCGGTTCGGTTCGGTTCGGTTCGGTTCGGTTCGGTTCGGTTCGGTTCGGTTCGGTTCGGTTCGGTTCGGTTCGGTTCGGTTCGGTTCGGTTCTCCAGTGACCCATTCGCGACTGAATTCGCCGGTATATTGATGAATATATCGAGAATGATGGGACCAGATTCGCGGAGACTTTCTATCATTTTTCGTATTGGAGTCGAGCAGAAAAGAAATATATGTCTTTTTGCCGAAGATAAAAACGGTTGATATATTGGCGTCAATCCAACTTACTAATAGGGATGGCTTAGTTACTGTTATCATCATGAATAACATAGGGAATGACTAAATTGTCATTGTAGTTCGGTTTCGATACAAATCATACTACGAATTTTGACAGGGAGGCGACGAGATCAAACAACAACCACCCACCCATATACCGTATAGGTTTGCTGAGCACATAAGTTCCAGTGAGATTCTCGTTTGCCAACTCACAGTTAGAACGACATTTGTCAGAAATTGGAATTTCGAATAAATTTTGGCAGAGTGCCAAAGCTGAAATGAGTCTCGAAGCGAGACCCTGATAAATGGTCGAAACCATTTCGAATTTATCAGGAGCGAGCTCTGGCGAGCTTTTCTTTATCCAAGTTTTATGGTTCTAATAGTGCGGTTTGAACCCACCCACCCACCCTTCGTTCAAACCGCGGGATTCGAGGGCGTATGAGTAAACTATCCGGGAAAAAGCTCGCCATCAAGTGAATAGTATGTTACCAGTGTTATAATTCACTCTGCAAGGCATTCTGAGTAACAGCCGACTGGCTGTTCGGTAATTACCTAACCCGATCAGACAATAATGTTCGGTCTTCCCTAACTATCGGTTTGCTTTTAACAAAGTGTGAGCTTATCAAGAGTGCAGAGATCGGAATTTTGGAAGTTCCTGTGGTTGCCGGGAAAATCGGATGCTGTACCACGTCATACTACTCATAACTGTGCATTACGGCTGGGGTATTTTCACGCGGATAGTGGCAACCCAGGGGCAACCAATAATTCGAGGTGAACCAACGACAAGGTAAAATAGGAAAACAGGGCTGAATATCCAATCTTAACAAACATCAGGGGTAAGTTGCCTTTCTTACTTGGCTTCGTTCGTCTTATTCATCTTTTCAGGGAATCAGTTTCATTCATTCACATATGTTTCCCTCGTGTATGTATATATGCTCACCATTGTAATTCGTTTGAGTACAATGTATGTCTAGTTGTTTTTGCTGCTTGTCGTTGGTTTGTGTTGTATTGTGTTGTTATCATGCACTATTGGTCCAAATGAAGCTTTCTACTCCATGAAGCTTTCTACTCTCAAAATGTTTTCGAAATTTTGGTTATGCCGTAGTTATACGGAGGTATAAGTAGAACAACATGTGGCGGTGTGTTTTGTGAGACTGAAAAGCAGTTTGGGAACCGATTCAATTAGACTAAGAGTCAATTTCAATCTACCTGGCAACTAATTAACAACTGTCAGTTCACATGACATAAATGTTATACGAAACACATTCGGCCGACGCTATTAGTGTATTTCGGGAAACATAGTTTGCTATCCGTACTGACATTTTTCAATTAGTCGCTAGGTAAATGAAAACTACTAATTTGCCGTGAAATGGAATTCATTCCCAAACTACTTTACATTTGCGAAGTTTGTCGTATGTGACTGCTCTTTCTCGTACACATAGTTCTGGCTGTAAGTTGCTCATGAATCTCAGGTATAGCAATCGGGATCACGTAGAGTGGTTAAGGAATTGAATTGAATTGGAATTGGAATTGAAAAGAATTGAAAACCAATTCCAAAGAATTGAATTGAATTGGTTTTTTGAATATCAGCAATAATATTTGGAATTGGTTTTGGAATTGGTTTTTTCAGCGTGGAAAAATTGTTTTTTTTTCTGCTGTGTTCTATTCAATCTCAAGGCGGGAGTAGTGTTAATAAACATAAAAACTGTTTTATGAACCGAATTGACAAAAAACTGCATCTAGAATTGAAATTGGAATTGACTATTTTTGAGAATTGGTCGGAATTGGTCGGAATTGAATTGACTTGAATTGGTTTTTTGGCGCCGGAAAAAAATTGGAATTGAAAATCTGATATTATTTGAGAATTGGTTGGAATTGGAATTGAACTGAATTGGTTTTTCGGAATTGGTTAACCACTCTAGGGATCAGTCCTGAGACTCCTGCACTACCATTATGAAGTCCATAAAGACTGCTTCATAATGCGAACCCCCTTTGTAGCAAAATTTCGTAAATACTCTTTGTGGAGGGAATCACAACAGAATCGTATTATGGAAGTCTCCAAAACAATGATAGCACCCAAATAGTAACACATCAACGTCGTCACAAACAACAGGCATATTAACACTTTTGATATTAACACTATAGTCGTCGTCAACGGAAAGGCGGAAGGGTACTGTACATCTCACTTCCCGCTGTGTACGCACACAAGTCTTCGATTCCAAAGCTTGCTGGTTATGGGCTTCAATAGCGCAGTGGTTTGTGCCCTGCTACAAGACCTTTGCCCGCAGGTTTGATTCCGGCAAAATATAAAAATTTATAAATTTGGCACTCACTATATTTTGGAGACCAGCTGCTCCACTCTGGTGGGGCTTCTGAAAACCATGTTCTACAGAACACCACGTGATACAATGTGTCAAATACATGAATGCATTGAACAACTATTTTTGAAATGTTTCAAATATTATTATGCAAAAAGAATGTGTCTTCCACGGGACCAAGGAAACCGTCCAACTCTACAACCAGACATTGCGTGTCTCCAATTGTTCAATGGAAACCTGTGTAACAGAAACCTGCAATGCCGTTTTCGAAGAGTCCGTTCACAATCGGGATCAGTCCCGAGACTCCTGCACTACCATTATAAAGTCCATAAAGACTGCTTCAGATTCTCAAACTGTTTCCTTCTGTTTGTAGAATAATTGCGGTACTCTTACATCAATCTTTTATACCTGTTAGAAGTTAGAACAGAGGGTTGTGTGACAATTCTAGTTTTCTATTTCCCGACGAAAACTAAAAATGGCTGCTTTGGTTGGGAAATGCCGGTCACTGAATTGAAAAAAAATTGTTATTGAAGGCTTCAGAACGGTAAGACGAATTATATACAAGTGAATGACTACAATTCGCTACTCATGTTTTCTCTTTCTTCTCTCTTTATGGCAAACGTTCAGTGCGGGGACAAAGTGTGCTACTACGGTCCGTTCGGTCTGAAGAATTCTTCTTCGAATGAACTTGGCTGGTTGAAGGTGCGAGGTGCAACGGAATGGCCAAAAGATATCGCGAATCGGTCACTTTCTTTGGTCATAACTTACAAAGGTATTAGTATCGAGGTCTATTCCGAGTTTCTTCTCTAATTTTAATTGTTCAAGTTGCGAGTTCGACTCCGCTAGTTAGTTTTTTTGCGAGTTTAACATCAGAGTTCCTTTTCAACTACAATTCAGATTTATCTCATGGCTGCCTTGAACTGCCGGCATTCGCTCGATACCCACCCAACGTTATATCTGTCTATGGACTGATAAGAAAAGAGAAACATGAAGATCTACCGGTCGGGCCCTATTACTACGCATCGACCAGACTCTACGAATGCGAGGCGTGTGGATTGTACTGGGAATGCAGACATCCGACGACTGTTCAACTCAAGGAAAGGTGAGGATTCGATCATCAATGTAATGAGAAATATTTGAACGGATTACTGAAAGAACATCGTCCGATCTAAATCGTTCGACCACAGAAAGTTTGTTACTAGAGAAATGTTATCAATTTATCACTGAACTACCGACATCCGCCTCATGGAACGGTTATAAATAGTTTAGTGATAACTTACTAGTTCACTGCAGGTTAAGTGATAGTTCACTGCAAGTTTAGCAACAGTTCAGTTAGAGTTTTCTTAAATAGTGATTGTTTACTGACACATAAGATAGTAGTAACTCACTATCTTTTCAATAGTATTTCAGTGAATTATCACAATTAAGTTACTGAACTGATAGTACTGATTTACTAATTGACAAAATCATCAGATAGTATAGTTCGTTTCATTCCCACTGAGACCCGTTGGCATAATGCCAATATTTTCGAATAAACATTTCTTAGAGCAAGCATGAGTATTCCTTGAACGTTTTTCATACACGTGTTCTTATGAGAGTGAAGAAACGCTAACAGAAACTTTTACTTTTTTGAAAGACTCTAAGGTTGTGAAAATGACCCTGAAATATCCATTTCCATCTGGTTAATTTTTTTATTAACAAAAACAACATACAACAAAAGAACAATGATTTGGAACGTTGAAAACATTTCAGGTTCAGATGAAAACAGATAAATAAATGAAAAAAAATGCAACGTGTTCGATTCTACATATACCTTCGATATTATTGTTCCAAAAGCAGTGGTTCGATTCTTTTTATTTTGCTCTTAATTATTCTACCCGACCGAAGTACTTTATTGATAAACTGATTATTTGCAACCTTTTCCAATGTTTTTTCAGACAGGTGCTATTACGCACCTCGACGGAGATTTTACATAACTCATGTTTAATTCTATTCATGAAACATTGAGTTTGTACGAATAAATTCATTACCTTTGAACATGGAGAAAATACATTTTATTTCGGATATTTCACATACAGATAGAGCACAAAACCGAAACAAAAGACAAAACAAATTTCATTCAATGACACATGGACAAAAGGAAAACTACTGGAACAGTATCGATGAATGTAAAAAACAAAGCTTCTCAAATTAAAAGTTTTATGAAAATAAACTGCAACGTTTCCTTTTCCATACTATTAAACACGTGAGTTTTTCATGATAGAAGTTTCCTCTTCCCATGATCAAACTTTGTTGCGAAATGGGAATCATACTATAAAAAACTTTTTCAGTAACACATAACAGTCGATGTTTTACACAACCTCGACGGTTAAAGGTACTGGCTAGACCGAACTCGTGAAATTTGAATTAGCGGCCATCGACCGATCGAAGAGATAGTCTCTGTGCTGTCTGAAACAGAGACTCCTACTGATTATTTTCTTGTGACAAAACATGAAAGAGAAGATGAAAACTGAAATTTGAAACAAATTGAGAAGGAAACAAATCCTAATCTTTGTTATTTCTGTAAAACGGCCGGAGTTTTTCTGGACAGTGGGCTTCCCGCGCGAAGGTGGGTGCGGGTGACCATGGTTTGGTCCACATTGAGTTGTCTGCCCGGGCGAAGAATATTCATCACGGCTATTCGATAAGGTTTGACGAGGACGAAGTAGGAGACACAGATAGAGGGTCCCAGTAAGAGAATCGGAGTTCCCAGGATGAGAGCGAACAGTTTGCTGGAAAGGTTCAAATAACTTGCTTGCACCTATATATGTTCACAGCCTATTTCAAGCATGTGTGACCAGTTACAGTACGGTTTTGGAAGGCTACGGAACTCGGCTCGATATGACAACTGAACTTCAACTGGAGTGAGGAAGCGATGTGTTTGATTTTGCTTAAATCAGCTGAAAGTTCTCGGAACGTTGTAGATTTCTCGAAAATGATTTTGGATAAAACCACAAACTCGCACGAAAAAAACAACAACAACGCTTGCATAAATCGAAATAACCAATACCACGTGAACTGACATTTCGAGGAAATACTGTATGTTGTAGTAGGCAATGAATATCCCCACCGCCAATGGGAAAACAAATTGGCCAAGTAGTAGAAAAGCGTAGACAACTACTAGAAGAAACGCTGTTTTCTGTCCTCTCACGACTGCTTTGGAGACCGTGTGGCTTTTCCGGTTGATTTTGCAGTAGAGCCTGAGAGTTTGTTTAAGGCTATTTTTGGAACGACCAAATCTTGTTACCGTGGTGTTAAAACTATTCGGTTCAATAAGAAAATACCATTGTAGAAAATAAATGCTTGAACACAACGTTGGAAGCCGTGTTTCGTTCTCGAATGGTATCTTCACTTGTTTTTTGTCAGGAGCAATTGATTCTACAACCACGGCAAAAGCTGAACGATCTCTCGTTTGTTCCAAAAAAGATTAGAATCATGTTTTTGGTAAATAGTTGTTCTAATTGTTAAAAGTACCAGAACTCACGTGAGCATAGCAAGTGGAAACGCGACACACAGTCCGAGAAGTCCAGCTAGAGCTTCAGCCAGTATTACATACGGCGCAAGACTACCCGGTAAAAACACCACGATTCCGGTATACTCATCGGAATAGTTGAACACTTTCGCATATAATTGTGGATCGTGTACAAGAGAGGCTATATACGTGTTCGGTATGGCCACCCCAACTATACCCACTAAGAGTAAAGGGAGAACGAACTTTCTCAACTTGCTAAACGGTGCCAAAACCGTGAACCAATTGAAGCTGATCATGTATATAAAACTCCCAGCAGATGCGAATGTCAAATAGACTACAAACAAAGGCTGGATGTAGAACATGACGACGACAGCTCGTGGAAAACCAACGTTCCAAATAAAAGTGTACGGTAGAATAACCATAGGTTGGTAGACTAGGCCCACCCATGCGGTGAATAGAGTGGGACACAGGATGTTACTGGTCAGAGCCCATTTGTAGGCGCTGTACAACTTGTTCGAGTTGTTATGAATGATGTAGACAGTGAAACAGGTCATAACAATAGAAATGACCGCCAGCAAAGTCAGAAATAGTTTGTAAAATGGAAAATATGGCTGTTCTGCTAGAAAACGCTCGTTTATTCCCTCGAAGAAGTAGAGCATGCTCAATTTCTGGAACATGGCTATTACATTTTTTTTGTTTTTTGTTTTTCACGTTTTTAGTAGCAGGTTTTCTAGAATTTACGTTTGTTACAGCGATTGTTCGCGACCTAAGTAACTTTTCAGTAAACCTCTGTTTTCTCTGAAAACATTCCCAGAACGATTAGCACCAATTTTTTGCAATTGGTCAGCTACAAAAGCGGGATAGCATGCAGGTCGATGATACCGCAGACAGGCTAAGACACTCTGCGTCTCTCTTACCTGAACACTCTTTCGTCGAAGCCGCTACAAAATTAGCTGGGAATTGTCTGAGCTCATCGAAAATGTTATCGGCACACTGCCGCGTCTCAATAAAATGATGGAATGTATGGGAATGATGACATCTTAGTTAAAGTTTGATTTCAATACATAGCCATAGCCTACGAACATCAAACGAAAGCCAACCCGATCAAACTACAAACCACCGATGCGGGTAGAATACACTGTGTGAAATGGTTTTGGGATTTGTTCGAAGTAGAAAAAGCTCAAGCGAGGCTTTTTCGGAAATTGTTTATGTTACTGATGAATCATGTAGCTCCGCCCGAAGCTAGTAATTGATGCAGCTGTCTATAATTGAGTGAGACAACATTCTCAGTAAAATAACTTTTTCGGAGGCAACTAAAACGTTCCATTTCGAAATCAGAACCAATAACATGAACATTATTCAGTTCACCTCGTTTATCGATAAATCGTTTCTAGTTATAGTCTTTTTCATTCCTACCGAGACTCCTACAGTAGGATTTCGAAATTTCTAACTCGCATTCGTCACGTAGTTGTAATCGTAGAGGTAGAGGATTTTGGTACTCCATTCTCGTTCTCGGGTAAAATGAATGTACGATGATAAATTAAGTTTTCAGTCTCACAACAGCCTTCGAAAAACTTGTAAGGTTAATGTAGGGGTCTCAGTAGGAATGATGTGAACTATATCCGAGGATAGTTATCTGAATCAAGATGGCCGAGACCATTAGGTGTTTAGGACTCCTCTCTAACACCCAACCACATAATCACACTTATACTGTTAGTCAATTGCACAGTCACGTGGAACATGTTGAACACAGCAGAAATCAGAAACGTACAATGATAAAGTGCACGATGCCTCACTGAAATTCTAACTTCACGGGACTATGTAATTCACTTCTAGTATACTCCTTTGCTCGCGTATTCGATGCCGGGAATAGATGTATTTCCCACTCAGTTCAGGTCAATTCAATGGCGATGAGAAACTTCAAAGATTTTTTTCCCAAGAAAAACGAATTGTTTGGATGTGAACCATTCAGCCAATACAAAACAAGAAAGGTTGCATTTTTCACCGAAAAAAGACGAAAACCCCTACCAGACCGACTGAAAATGAACTGTTCTAGTAGGTAGAATGATAATATAACAAACAAGGTCGTCGAATTCTAGGTAACATCTTTTGACTTTACTGTGAAAAACAGTTGGCATCTTCAAATATACTGTCAGTCAATCGCACAGTCACGTGAAACATGTTGAACACAGCAGAACCCAGGAACGTGCGAAGACAAAGTGCACGTTGCCTCATTATAATGCCAACTTTACGTGACCGTTCAATTGATTTCAAGTATAGTGAACGAAATATGAAATCAAAAATAAAAAACGAAAGATCATTTCTATTTACCAGGTTTCAAACTACAAATACCTTAATGAATACGAAATACTGTCTACGAGTTCAACTGACATTTTAATAACTCATCATATCTGGTTGAACGAAATTAAAACTCCCGCCGCAAATGGTAGACACAAAATATGTTTGTTTTCAAGAAAAACTGAAAAAACCTAATAACTTGATCTAGGGATAACTGAAGTTTTAAAATGTTTTGTTCTGGTACAAAAACGTATGTTAATTTACGTTCTCTGAAAACTTCTGTTGAATCATGCCGGGATAGATACTGCGTAATACTGTGCAAGAGACGTAGAATGAAATGAAGGTTGCGGGATACTTTGGCATACGACCTCAGACGCAAGGCAGAGAAATGGTCTCCTCGTTGAAGCACTCTTCGTATCTGGTTCTGTCGCGAAGGGCAGCGTGAGTACTGTTGTCCATCGTTACACCAACGTTTGTCACCGTTATAAGGTCAAAACCCTCATATGAGCCGAGATACGGGAAAGATAATCTGTGATGTGAGATAAACTTCAAACACCTTAATTCTTTTCTCTTTGCTTTCGTGGTTTTTCTCTCTATATATTATTCTCCTTCCCCTTTTCTTCCTCTGTCTCTCAAGGTCGTAATTAGTGGAAAAATTTGGGTGCCTACAGCATGAGTCGCAATAGGAATAATGTTAACTTTACATAAATTTCTTATGCTCAGTTGAAAATGCCACTCAACACACTTGAGCCTGAACCCAACCGCTATCAGAACATGGAAAAGATCGTTCGTATTGATTCGTCTTGAATTGAGATTGGTCCGTATTTGAATGACATATGTCACTGAGTACCTCCATGATCATTCCCTCTAAAAGTGCTTGACATAAAATATATTACACTGTTCAAACTTAACACTGTCTAGTAACGATGGTATGATCTACCCACCCATTGCCAATGTGGAGGATTGTTGTTCTTTTTGTAGTTGCTATGTCCGTTTGAGTGTATCAACTCGACAACGCCTACTCTAAAGCCTGAACGCTAGTAGATACGCTAGCTCTGAAAAATAATCTAGTAGTTTTCCAAGGTCTTACGATATTTACGCGGCTCTATGGTATATTCCCACGCTTGCGGCATTCGCGTAACCTGTACTAGATACGACACACTGGCGTTTATAGGGAAGCTGTATTCATAAAAGCTTCAAAATGGTGCGTGCTGCTTATGTGTATCTACCTAGGTATATTTAGACGAAATTAGTGGATTTATTCATTCTTATTTCCTTGTCCGTAAGCAGTGCGTTCCTGACTATGTTATATTGTGTGTTGTTGTTCATATGTCTCCTTTCACAAAATACCCAAAACCACGGTATTGATTGGTGACCTGTGTTCAATCGGCCACTTGTGACACAGTTATTGGTTACCCTTGAGACTCTTGCCTGTCCACATGTTTCTACTTGATGATGACTACCTAACCAAGTCGGAATAAGAGAACTCGTATTCAAGCCGCAAAGAGTTGAGGACAAAGGCTCTTTCCAATTTTTGACGCGCGTCCCCTTTTGCCATCTAAGACTTTCTGATGCCCTTTCTATCGAGCTCCTCGAGATGACGACTACCTAACCACGTCAGATGTCTCTTGGATCAAGCTCTTTAGTGATCGGGGTTGACGAGGGGACTTTCCTATGATTCTGCTGTGCTTTCAATCCTTATGACCCAATGACCGAACCCGTGACCCACGTGGGGAGGAAGGGGGATTTTTACCCTGCCACCGCAGGTGCCCACCATGTGTGGGGGTACCCGTATGAGGATAGTTTTTTCCAGCAAATCGCGATATTGCCTAACAACAATAGTTGTACAAAATGGCAATAAATGTATAACTATTTCAGAAGTACTTATTTTAAGTACTTTATTTTTGGTAAAAGGTTAATTCATTAAGTTTATAACATTTAATATGAAGTTTAGGAATAAGCGTTGCCCGCGTCAATGCTTCAGCTACCGTAACCCGAAACGCTAGTAGATTCCCTAGTTGATATCAACATTGGGTTTTTTCCTCGCGTATCTACTAGCGTTCAGGCTTCAGAGTACTGATGCCTCACCATTGTTTTTCTGTTCATTGATTTTGAAAGTGCCATCTGCATGTTTGATTTTCACATTCATACTCAAAAGTTTCACGTTGAGTGATATTTTCCGAGTGGCGGGTCAAAGTGAGAACTGAATCGTGACTTGTATTTACATGTGTCATTTCAGCCTCAACGTTCTTCATCAGCCGTCAGCCCGTCACACAATCCAGCCAAGGAAATGGGGAAAGAAGAAAAAATTGGAGTCCCCCTTCGCTTGATTTTACCTGATCCGTTTTTATGTTTTGTATGTTCGACGTATTGATTTTCGGTTTCTTCTCGAAACACGTTGCGCGTGTACGAGATTTAGCCCAAATCAGGCGGTTATATTTTGTAATTTGATACGTGCAGCGCTTCGCGCCGCGCGTAATTATTAGCCCAAAAAGGGAGAAAATTAGTCTGATCAGAACTGGCAGTCAAAGTGTTTACATGTTTACAAGAAGATATTATATTGTGTTCTATGTGGAAAGCATTCCCTATAAGCCCTTCTGGTTCATTCGCAGGTTTTACGAAAGTTGTAGGTTAATTGAAGTGTGAAGTATGTAACGTAATTCATACAGGTTTGAAAACTGATATTAAAATGAGCACAGCGCTTCGTGCTGTGTGAAACGTGTGAGTTCTGGTCAGAAATGTTTAAATGTGTAACTTATGGTTGATTTATAGGTTATTAACACCCGCACGCGTTATCACGGGGCCATGTACATTTTCACGTACTACATCCTATGTACCGAGGTGTAAATACTGTAATTCAACTGGTATTCACGACTTTATGGTATATAAAGAGCTCTACGTACGTTATCTCAGAAAACTACTGCTAGGGCAGTTCCGTAAGTAATTTAAGTTGATTCATGTTATTTACGCTCGTACGCGTGATGAGGATGTCACGGACGATTCGAACCTGAGTAGTTCATACTGGCATGCTGTGTACGTGTGTATAAACTGTGTTCAACCAGTATATACGGTATTCCGTGCTCTGTACGGTACACTACAGAGCAAAAGTTTTCTGCTCAGGGAACTGGTGCTAGTGAAGTTTTGTAAGTCCTTCTAGTTGTTAATACTCATACTCGTTAGGACAGTTTAAAAAGTATTGAAGCCGTGTCCTCAAAGTTCTATGAAGGGGGAGAACGCACTAAAAGACCTATGAATTATGCGTATAGCAGTTGAACTCACCAGTTTACAGAATACACAGCACAAAAGCACAACGTAGGAACAGTAATATGGGAGTAAATAACATAAATCAATCGAAAGTACTTACTGCCCTGTTGCCGACCAGAAAAGGTGTACCAGACAGAGCAGGAAATCCTGTGCATTTTCTTCACAAAGTTGTGGAACTAATTTATTTTGAGCACGAAAACAAAATTACAATTATTGTATGCAACATTCGAAAATAGAAAACACTTATGCTCATTGAATTAATGAGCAAAAAGGAGTATTGAAACTTATTATTAATTACAAAACGATTGATCACAGTGGGATTCGAACCCACGCCTCCGGAGAGACTGGTGCCTAAAACCAGCGCCTTAGACCACTCGGCCATCTGACCACGTTTCCCGGAGCAATACCAATTAGCTCGGTCTCGGATGGACAAACTGTATCGCAACTTTAGAAAAAACGTTCGATGAATGAATTGTTCATCAAGACAACATGAAAGAGACAAAACATAATGAATCATTTGTATAATGGAGTTTCTAGCTACGAAATTAGCTAGAAATTATCTTACCAAAAATATTGAAAAAGAAAGCGGGAAAAAAGCTGCCAAACTCAAATTAAATTTTGTTCACAGAACTGCTATAGTAGTCGCTCAAAGAATGGCGAGGGTGTACTGTACATCTCACTTTGTGCTGTGCAAGAACGCGTATATACGATTCGTCCACTGCCATAGGCCCAGATGGTATAGTGGTTCGTGTCCGCGCCTTCCAAACTTTTGGGCCCGGTTCGAGTCTCACATGAGGCGAATATGTTATGAAATCGGCACGGACTATAGCTGGTCTGATTATCCTTGTTCGTTCATTGCAACGAGATCCGTACAAAAAATATAGTTTTGTGGCACCGTAATAGAGTCAGAGTCGCAAGGAAGGGTGGCCTTTGATCTGAACTATCTACATAACACAGGTTAGTATCATCAACACTTTGCCTATACTCAGTAAGTTAGCAAATATGTGGCTGGAATGGAATCAGGTCTCCGATCAGGTTTAGCTGACTAGTTCCTTCACTTTGCAATGCCACAATATACTGTTACTAAGTTGCATAGTCAGTGACACATGTTAAACACAGCAAAACTCAGAAACGTGCAATAACAAAGTGCACGATGCCTCATTAGAATGCTAACTTCACCTGACTTTTCAAGTTACATCTAGTATAGAGAAGTCGGGAGAGGTGGTTGTCGCCCCCGCGTTTTCGTGGCCACGAATACCTCGAAGAATGCGGAGATGAACCTATTTGGATAGCGGTTATGACCCAGCATAATATAATATCGCGATGTGACCAATCAAACTATAACCCTATGAAATATAAAAACAAGAGATGAGGTTAGAAACTTTATTGATTTGCGATACAATCTTCTTCACGGTCTCTTATGGTTGTTCTGCTCAATCTTCATCCACTCTTCTTTTTGGCAGAACTGCGAACAGTAGCCTTCTGGAAATTGAATCATAAAGTGAAGAGCAATCCATCCGAGCCCTGGTTTTTGAAGTTTTTTTTTTGTGAATCTTATACCAGTCTACGTGCACCACTCTGCGTCATTATACTACATTCACATCGCATAAACTGAACTACATATGCATTCTCCAAGTTAATAATCTGCAATGTGGAAAAGTATATTTAGTATACCGAGCATTTAAAAATAGTTCATTCGATAAATTCAGATCACGCAAGGAGGATAGACTGATTCTTCACGCAATATTTCCGAGTGGCGGTATTTTCTATTTAAAGGGGGATAGAAAGGAAAGTTAATATAAAATATCTTCTCAAGAGAAACCGCTAAGTATAACTTGCAATTCAAACTAACGAACCTTATATTTAGGTACCCCGGGGTACCTAAACATAGCGTTGCGCGCGCCAAAACAGACTAAAACATGTGAACCGTATGCAAATTAGGTTTGTTAATTCAAGAGTTTTCAAGTATATCTGCTCGAAGCGCAAGTGCAGACGAGATTTCCGGAATAAGACTGAGCGTCCTAAGTTGTAAAACGCTGAGATCGTTATAATAACGTGAATATGATCTGAAAGATCAACAGTTTTCAACTGTTATGATAACCTATCACGCAGAAGTTTAAAACCAATTTTGACATATTTGAATTTTACATCAGAAAATAGTATTTGGAAAATGTGAGAGTGTACTGTAGAAGGTGAATACGAATGATGACGACTATACCTCAACCGATGAAGTCCACTCCTGAGTTTTCACCGTCGGCCGCTTCGATTTCGCCAGTATTCTGAAAAATGAACAACACTAAGAAAAATAACATTTTCTAAACTACATTTCAACCCCTCCGCCCCCGGTCCCCTCTTGTTAGTTCTATTCAATTCGATTCTGTGATGTGGGCGTATGAAAACTCGTTCAACTCTGTTTTGCGATTACAATACATATAATAGACTTCCGAAATTTGAATCAATGCTTATTATACTATAGTTAGGAATAATTGTTCGTGTTTCCAGTATCATATTCAATTTCGCTCCCACTGCTCCACTAGGAATGAAACAATCTCTAATGCGTTTCAATAACGTAAATATTATGGCAGAAATCAGAAAATTGTGCCTGTGACTACAAGAACCTGTTATGAAGAGTTTTCGAAATCTTTCCTGAAGTTTAGTTATTTCGAGAGTCTCGTGAGTACCTTGTGAACATATATGCTCCAATAACAACACCGTGAGGACAATATTCGCAGTTTTCAGGAACTATAATTGCACAAGTACAATAAAACAGACAAAAAAATTCAACTATGAAGAAAGATAAAAACTGACCGTGGGACAACGGGGTGGTTCCTCGTCCAGACCACATGGCATCGGTCCTCCAGTTGGCCTTCTTAGTGGCCGGAGATCGGGTGCGGACCAGAGAAGTGGTTTTTGGTGGCAGAACCTTGCGCGGCGCGTGGAAGGCGCGCGCGGTTGGGCGACGGCGGCGACGGTGCGGCACCTGGGTGGCGTTTGAATGCAGCGTGTCCGATGAGCTGCACATATTTGCCATCTGATATGAGGCCTGAGTGAAGAGAATGAAATGAAGAGAATGCGACGAGGTGGAGCTGGAGAACATGGTCATCTGAGCAAAGAATTGCGTGGCATTTGAGTGGAGAGAATGCGACGAGCTGGAGAAGTTCAAAGAGCCGACTGAGTTCGAGTTCGACATCTGGACGACCGAAGAAACGGTCAGGTTGACCTGGGTATTGGCAGCCGGGGGAGTCCGCATAATATTCGAATCGGTGGTGACACGGAGCGAAACGGGAGACGCGCCACCACCACAAGCCTCTTCCGCCGCCCCATGCTTGTCACTGCCATATCCATCAGAGATGGTGGACAGAGTGTTCGGGCTGATCGGTTCGCCCAGAACCGTATATGGCTTTCCCTTCCGCTGAGCCAAACGTGGCGAGCGGCGCATCGGACCGGGAGAAGCACGGACCGGGGAAGCGAAGTGTACAGGAATCACAGCCTGAAACAACGATAGTTATAGGGAAAGACCAAATCTCGGTTGTAGTCTGATATTGATGTACACTAGGGTTGTTAAGATCGAAATCGAATTTCGAAAATCGAAATAATCGAAATTTCGCCAAAATCGAAAAAGTCGAAACTCGAAAAACAGAGATTAGACCAAATGTGTTGAAAATCGAAAATCGAAAAAGTCGAAATTTTTCAGAATCGAAATTTCGATTATTTTCGAGTTTCGATTCTAGTTTCAAAAAATGGTCAAATTTCGATTAGGAAGCATCATACGATAGATCTGATTATGAGTATAGTGTGCATTTACATAATATATCTAGCCTGAATGAGCTTTTCATTATTTCAAAGAAGAACAGAGGACCCTTCAAGAAAAACGTGGGAAAATGTTTGTGAACACGTTGTGCAGCTCGTTTTTGCATACGTCTTGAACACGGAACAATTTTTCTCCTGCAGGGCGAGGAAAAGTGTACTGTTCTGTCGAACTGTCATATGTAGTAGTGGATAAGTTATCTACTATTCTATGGAAATTTCTGCCTAGTCTTAGTAGTACTCGGTCTGCTCTCCAGTGTTGTGATTGATAGAAAATGTTGTAAGTTTTACATAATTTTTCTCATAGTTGGTAATCTCAATGATTTGTTGATGAGCATTTTTTTGACTTTGGTCAGCTTGTTTTGTTGAAAAAAAAATTCCGGACAAAATCGAAATTTCGATTGTCGATCGAAAATCGAAAATCGAAAATTTGGAAAATAGCGAAAGTCGAGAATCGAGATAATCGGTTTTTCATAATCGATTAACAACCCTAATGAGAATATACCAACAAAATGGTCTTCAGAATCTTCGAGTCCGATAACTTGACGTAAATTGATGTTCACATCTGCATAAAAATAATGTTCCAGGCACAATTCAGTGGGACTTTGTTCAGAAATTGGAATTTTAAGAGCAGTCTTGAAGATGGAGGATCATGTGGACCAATCGTAACGCTCCAGTCCTTTAAACTGCAAAACATTTTTCATTTGCGGTTTGAAGGACCGATGTCTCGGGATTGATCCACTAAATCGTCCTACTTTAATACGCAAAAACTTGAAATGCTGTAGGGTGTGTATAGGATTTGTCAAACGGTTGTGGACACCGTACCATCGATTTTGTGAGAGGCGGGGTTTGGCAATGGGCCAGCCAGTCTGCGTCTCATTGATCTACACACTCTCTTGCCCGTTGGCAAGTGATCAACGACCGCTCGGCTGCATCGCTCAAATTTGTACAGTAATAAGATGTTCAATACTACTCATTTAGAATTCTTTACGGGAAAAGTTTATGTAGACTGAGCGGAAGTGGAATCTCAGCAGGTCACATCAAGAATTATGGAAAGAAAAGTGTGGTTAACAGCAACTTTATTGAAGAAAAACAGCAAGACAAAACAAGAAATTTTCTACTTCCAATAAGATTTGTTCCAGCTTCACCAATAAATGTTGGTGAGAATTTCCTGAAAGACATAAAATATGTGTTTTTCATGCATAATGTTGAGGTGCCTCCCTGGGGAGTGTGAATCTAAGAGCATTGGTGCGAGAAGCTAGAGCAATAGCCACTGACCTATTCCCTACTGTTGTAGTGACTCCTTCAATAACACTTGTTCTAAAAACATGTTAAGGACATCGTTCGTTGTATATCAAACCATAACGGTAATTGGTTACAAAATTGGCTCAAACCGGTGACAAAGTAATTGACAATACCTCGAAGTTCAACCTCATTTTTGAGATGTCTAAGAATTTGTACCATAACATTCCCAAACAAGTTACAAAACCACTCAAATGTTCGCAACGATTGAATTATCAAACTCACCAAATAGCATATTTGAATCAAATACACACAGAATGAAAACGTATACAGCAAAATATCCCATGTTACATCCCGACAAGATTCACCAACAAATTTTGGTGAGAATTTCCTGAAATACAGAAAATGTGTGTTTTTCATGCATATCTTTTAAGTGCATCCCTGGAAAATCGAACCTACGAGTATTAGTGCGAAAAGAGCAATAGCCACTACGCTAGTGTTGCAGATTTTGAACACTAGCCTGTTTCTCCCTTTTTTTTAGAGACAACAGTGTAAACTGATCTTGAAGCAAATAGTATCAGTTTGAAACCATAATCTAAGAATAAATTTGAAATGTTCGCGATACAATGTTCCTGATATTATACGAACATATTAACTGGAAAACAGTTCTATTTTATAATTGAAAACTGTCAAACCTGCCAGCGTTTCACTTCTGAGAACCACGGCACAGCTGTCCCCATTCACTGGCTGAGGATGGTGGAAAAGCTGGCAAACTTCTCGTGGAACTGAAATAAGTTTTTTGTTTCATCAATGTTTTACTTGTTACATTCAAATCCCTATCATCAAAGTTATATGTTCTGATTGTTCCCAAACAATGTTTAGTCTGACTGAAGAGGTTTTCGCTGAGCTCGGGCTTAAGCAAACAAGTGGTTGGCGTTTAACTGTGAACTGTGAAGGGGCTGGGTATTAGATATCTTCTCATTTCTATGGAACAATTCTGATACAACTAAACTAGTTTGCATTCAACTCATTTGAATCAGATCAAACTACAATAAGGTCCCTTTCTATACAAGAAACGTTTTTATAATGGTTGACATTATATGAATCGTAGTTCGATTCGTGACATTGAAGATTCCACTCACCTTCTGGAAGTTCTCTTGGATCGTGACCGTAGAGTAACTTCAATAAAAACGTCAGATGACGTTTTTATTGAACGACGCGGTCCAGGTACGCTTCGCTTCCAAATACCAGAGATACTGAAACACTCGAATGAATGTCGAAAGCAAAAAAAAAACAGAGTCAATCTAATGTGTAGGTGGTGTACCAAATGTGAGCTATGTACACTCGCAAATAGTCGAAAACAGGATGCACATTTCTTTCTGAGCCTCTAAGTTAACTGAAAAAAAACCTCGCATCAAACGGAACAGAGAGTGTTCTACAACTATTAACTATTCTGTAATATTCTACTATTCAATACTTATTCAATATTGTAAACTATTCAACTCATCAATTCTATTCTGTTCATCTCACCTCCTGAAAGTTTTCGTAGATTGTGGCGAGTGACACGACCTGCTTCTTGGTCTGACGGAACAGTCGCTTCAATGTGGCCAGACGGCGACCGAGCTGCACGATGCCGGTCACATCAACGTCGTCACAACCGGCGTCGCAGTATCACTGAAATAATCATATAACATAACAATATAAGTGAATACGACGAAGAAAATTGAATCTTCAGATCTGAATCGGTCCAGGTACGCATCTTCCAATTACCACTATTACTGAAACACTCAAATACTTCAATCAGTGTCAATCTAATGTGTAGATGTTGTACGGAATGTCCGCTGTGTACAAGCGTTTTGCTGTTTTTCTGAGAACAACTAGATAACATATTCTCAGTTCTGATGTTTGTAGGGGCACACATAGTCTAAACAAGTCTTAACAAGCCCATTAACCAGCGTTCGCATTGAACATGGAGGTCCAAGGTACTAATAATGAGATCAGAATTACCAAATTAGACAACATTAGACCACATCAGAGTTAGGCTAGCCAGATATTACCACACTCAGAAATCCAACCTCACGTCCACAAATGGGGTTTTGTTCCATTACGGACGTCTAGACGTCTACGCGATCCAGGTAGGCATCAGTACTGAAAGACTCGAGATAAAATGAAGACCAAGTCAGTGTCAATCAATAGTGTGGATGATGTTTTTTGATCGGAATTCTTACTATGTACACGAACAATTTAGTCGAAAAATGAATACTTCATTCCACGACTATTTCACGCAAGTTATGCTTGCAACCTTCATGTAGATCTAAAGCACTAATCAAAATTGAGAACGTGAAGTCCTGAACCGTTTTCTAGTGAAATATTCTAGATCTCTAGATTAGTGCACTATAGGGGGTACCAAATTGAAAAAAAATTCGTCTCTCGCCGGAAACGAACCTGCTAGCAAAGTTTTTGTAAGTATGCGCTAAGCACTGCGCTACGACAGTACATATTTGCTAGACCTCCGAATACATATTTGTCCGTTCATGGCGGCAATTGATTAATTGAGATAAACACTGTATCCTCCCGCTTTTCCGTTGACGGCGAATATACTGTGTGAGACTAGTGGCTGTATGAGCAACGAAACCGCGTGAGTATAAAAGTACGCAGTTCGGGATATAAATGACAATGTTGAACAACGAGTTTAGAGGCCACAGTTCGAGATCGATAATTTTTTGACCTCAAATTACCTGCATTTGGCGGAGTTCGAACTTTACAACATCAATGTCGATGGCGATCAGGTGTTGAAGAATCTGAATACTTTACGATGAAAACAACTCAGGTCAGTACTATTGACAAAATTCAATACTTAAAAAAGTATGGATTCTTTACAGTCGATCATGTTTTGGTATTGTGATTAGTGATCACATTCTTTAGATACTTGAGAAAATTATGATTGAAGCTACGTGATTCAAATTCGAGTAGCGTTTTTGCATATCCGTGAGAACATTTGAGGGTGGCCCATTATCCGCACAAGTCGTTGACAACGGTTTTGGTTAGATCTCTAGAGGATGACAAGTGAAAAACATTATTTGAACGTTTCGTTTTTGTTTTTGTAAGAAAATGATAATCATGAAACTATTCAGAGAAGGTTGGGCTAGCTCCCATTCCTTTTGTAGTTTGATTCCGTTGCGTTCAACGCAAGTCTGCTGTGCATCAGGTCAGGACCGGAATCGAACCTGCGTGCAAAACTTTCGTAGCAGGGCGCTAACCACTGCGCTATCAAAGAACATAACCGGCAAGCTTCGGAATCCCAGGACATACGTGCGTACACAGCGGAAAATCAGATATACAGTACCCTCCCGCCTGTGCGTTAGCGACGACTATATAAGACGCAGCCAAATAAAAATATTTTTAAGACCGCTTATTTCAGAAACTTGCACACGAAGTGAGGAAATGGTTCCATAATTTTTCCTAATCCAGTGAATCAAGCCTCTACTGAGTAACATTTCACTGTATGGGCTCCCCCAGCATTTTATACCCGATTCCCACTTTGTATCTTGACAAAGTGTCCAGCTCGTGTTCCCCTCCGTGCAAGCGCACTTTGTACACGAATAAAGTGTGACTGTTGGTTCTAACGTTTACCAAAATTTTGCAAGTCTGTTACTAAAATTTTTATTCAAATCAGTTAGAGAGGGGCTATGTTGACTAATGAAGTTATTATCTAGTTAATGTACATATTTTCAAACTATTCCACATCAAAACAGCACTAATTGTGAGAATTTTGAAGTTCCTGCACTAACTTAGACAATTTCACATTAAAATACATTGGATTAAATAGTGTTTTTATCTATTTGAGTTTAAATGCGCTTATTTTCATTTCAAAAGTGCTAAATTACTGTTTTAATTAATGCACGCGCACGTAAGAAGGAGGCAGGCGCGGGCGAGGCAGGGCACCGCGCGCCTCTGCCATCGATCGATAATCGAATCTTTTCGAAACTGTCTGGCGCCCCGCCTTTCATTTATACTCGCCCCAAATGACGGCCATTTGGCCACGCTGTCCCCTACCCACTGAATGCGCTAGTTTAAGAACTAAAAGAACTGACTTAATAAAGTTTGAATGACTTCTATCTCTTACACAATGGTAATTTACTCGGTACTAGGTTTTTTGAGAAAGTCTGACTGGAAACTAAACAATTGTGGAATCGTACGAGTAAAACTAATATAACAATAGAAAAGGAACTCAGTATGAATAGGAAATATGCATAATTATTCTATTGAAAATCAGTGCCGAAAAACTAGTCTGTTATATGGGAATCACCAAATTACTATTAGTTGAAACATCATAGAAATTCAACAACCTCTGAATTAGGAAAAATGTTGAACAGTTTTCTAGAATCCTTCATTTTACTGATATAATGTGTTTAACGTGCTTTTGAAATATAAATTCTATTTCGAAGCATTATTTTGTGGTGGAATGGTTAAATTAGGATGGGACCCCCCGCCGACAGTTTGTCACTTGACAAGCTGTTGGTTCACTCGAACCGACAGTTTGTACGTTGATAGACTGATAATTCTTTCACAGAAATCGCAGTTGGAGCGCGTTTTTGGGAAATAGAGTGTTACTGAGTAAGAAAAGTGGATGGGTATGAGACCGTCACTTGGTGTGCAAGTTTCTGAAATAAGCGGTTTTCAAAATATTTTTATTTGGCTACGTCTTATATAGTGCTATTGAGATAGGTACCAACCCAGTAATCAGCCTCATAGAGAGGTGTTGTTCTGAAGTATTCGGCAAATTCGCGTTTCGCCTCCTTCAGTGTTGATCCGTCGTACCACTGATCCGTGACCTGTAATTTTAAAACACTAATAGAAATAGTTGTGTTGCTCATGGATAATAATACTTTTCAGCCCAAAACAGGCTATACTGGAAGAAAATTGAATATTCACGTAAAGTTAGCATTCTAATGAGGAATCGTGCACTTTGTCTTTCACGTTTCTGAGTTCTGCTGTGTTCAGCATATTTAACGTGACTGTGCAGTCGATTCACAGTATACTTGTCTTCGATGGAAGAATTCGCAGCTCTCTCGTTGAGAGCGCGATCAGTTCATAAAAGATATCTCGTATACCCGTGTCTCAGAATAAGGACTTCTTATGGACAAATAATTTGATAATCTCCAACAGACCACTCAAACTACTCCGGCTCGTACGTTTGTGAACACCTATCAACCGAACCATAATTGTAGGAACAGTAACCAAAACCAACAGTCAAAATAGTTTTTAACTGGTTGTGAATACCAGAATTATGGAAGCACACCCCCAAAATAGAACAATATGATGAGAGCACACCATGTGATACATTAGTCAAAGTTCGTACTATGTGTCGAGTACGTGAATGTGTTAAATAAATATTGAAACCACAAAATACACATATCTGAAATTAAAACAAATGTCTTAGACCAAAAATGATGACTGTAACCAACCCTGGGTTCGCGAGGTGCGTCCTGGTGGGGATCGTGCTTCTTGATTACCGCCTCTCTCCAGCCACCCGTTTTGCAGGCGAGCGAGCGGGTGTGCATGATGGACGTGCTCTCTGGTGGGGTGACGAGCTTGATAGCAGGGAAGGCACGATTGACGCGGGGGCGGGGGCGACGACGGCCAGATTGAGCCGGGCCGTAGTTCCTCTGCGTAACATCGGAACGAATTGAGCCAGCTGATAAGATGCTCGACATGGTGTCGGCGAGAGAGATGGATGACGAGCTGAACGAGGTCCGCATGATGTCAGAGTCAACGCTGGGTGATCGGCGGATTGACCTAGGTGATGCTCCAGCACCCCTGGCCTCCTCCAGCTCCGTAACGTCGTTGTCCTCACGAACTGTCGACCTCGCCCGCGACTGGACCAGTCTTCTGTTGTATGGGTGGTTACGAAGACAGTCGCGGACTGGTCGACGAGAAAATGTCACTGGAGGAGCGAAACGGGGTTGGATGACAGGGAGATCCTGAACAACAACATCAATCAATATCAAGGTAAACAACAACAATAACACTACTTGTTTATGTATTTTTCTGTGTTTTTTTGAAAGAATATGATTGATGCAAAAAAGATCAATCGATATCTATTTTGCGCGTCAAGGTTATCTCAAAATTGTCTACCATCTTGTCTATTGGTTCAACTAGTTTCATAAGACCTTCAATCATCCTCTAGTGTGCCGGCGCGAACCAAAATAGTTTCCTATTACAAACCTCTCAGCGTTCCAACTGATGGACGCGATCCAGGTACGCATCCTCATTGTGCGAGTCGCAGTCATACTGAAACACGAACAAAATTGAATGCAGCGTTAGTTTTCAATTAGGTACGTAGGCGATTGACTGTAGTCTGAGTAGGTGGTCCCCCCTCCCCTTCATCATTAGCATGTTCAAGAGCAAGTTCTACTGACAGATTTTCAAGCAGAAAACAAGTACTTGGCCTTTTCTTTCATTTCCAATGTGGTTGAACCAAATCAGTTATCGCGGTGGTAGGTGAGAAGCAAATGAATGGATAGCTAATTTGGCTAAGACTCGGAGAATGAGGGAACAATTAGAGGCAAATCAGGCAATTATCAGGTACACTTCTACATATTACTACATGTAGCGTATACAGAATGAAGTACATCAGAGTCATCTCTGAGAAATCACTGACTCGGTGGTGCACTTTGTCATTGCAATGGTGCACTTAGCGACGACTATATAGTGCTATTGAGATAGGTACCCACCCAGTAATCAGCCTCATAGAGAGGTGTTGTTCTGAAGTATTCGGCAAATTCGCGTTTCGCCTCCTTCAGTGTTGATCCGTCGTACCACTGATCCGTGACCTGTAATTTTAAAACACTAATAGAAATAGTTATGTTGCTCATGGATAATAATACTTTTCAGCCCAAAACAGGCTATACTGGAAGAAAATTGAATATTCACGTAAAGTTAGCATTCTAATGAGGAATCGTGCACTTTGTCTTTCACGTTTCTGAGTTCTGCTGTGTTCAGCATATTTAACGTGACTGTGCAGTCGATTCACAGTATACTTGTCTTCGATGGAAGAATTCGCAGCTCTCTCGTTGAGAGCGCGATCAGTTCATAAAAGATATCTCGTATACCCGTGTCTCAGAATAAGGACTTCTTATGGACAAATAATTTGATAATCTCCAACAGACCACTCAAACTACTCCGGCTCGTACGTTTGTGAACACCTATCAACCGAACCATAATTGTAGGAACAGTAACCAAAACCAACAGTCAAAATAGTTTTTAACTGGTTGTGAATACCAGAATTATGGAAGCACACCCCCAAAATAGAACAATATGATGAGAGCACACCATGTGATACATTAGTCAAAGTTCGTACTATGTGTCGAGTACGTGAATGTGTTAAATAAATATTGAAACCACAAAATACACATATCTGAAATTAAAACAAATGTCTTAGACCAAAAATGATGACTGTAACCAACCCTGGGTTCGCGAGGTGCGTCCTGGTGGGGATCGTGCTTCTTGATTACCGCCTCTCTCCAGCCACCCGTTTTGCAGGCGAGCGAGCGGGTGTGCATGATGGACGTGCTCTCTGGTGGGGTGACGAGCTTGATAGCAGGGAAGGCACGATTGACGCGGGGGCGAGGGCGACGACGGCCAGATTGAGCCGGGCCGTAGTTCCTCTGCGTAACATCGGAACGAATTGAGCCAGCTGATAAGATGCTCGACATGGTGTCGGCGAGAGAGATGGATGACGAGCTGAACGAGGTCCGCATGATGTCAGAGTCAACGCTGGGTGATCGGCGGATTGACCTAGGTGATGCTCCAGCACCCCTGGCCTCCTCCAGCTCCGTAACGTCGTTGTCCTCACGAACTGTCGACCTCGCCCGCGACTGGACCAGTCTTCTGTTGTATGGGTGGTTACGAAGACAGTCGCGGACTGGTCGACGAGAAAGTGTCACTGGAGGAGCGAAACGGGGTTGGATGACAGGGAGATCCTGAACAACAACATCAATCAATATCAAGGTAAACAACAACAATAACACTACTTGTTTATGTATTTTTCTGTGTTTTTTTGAAAGAATATGATTGATGCAAAAAAGATCAATCGATATCTATTTTGCGCGTCAAGGTTATCTCAAAATCGTCTACCATCTTGTCTATTGGTTCAACTAGTTTCATAAGACCTTCAATCATCCTCTAGTGTGCCGGCGCGAACCAAAATAGTTTCCTATTACAAACCTCTCAGCGTTCCAACTGATGGACGCGATCCAGGTACGCATCCTCATTGTGCGAGTCGCAGTCATACTGAAACACGAACAAAATGGAATGCAGCGTTAGTTTTCAATTAGGTACGTAGGCGATTGACTGTAGTCTAAGTAGGTGGTCCCCCCTCCCCTTCATCATTAGCATGTTCAAGAGCAAGTTCTACTGACAGATTTTCAAGCAGAAAACAAGTACTTGGCCTTTTCTTTCATTTCCAATGTGGTTGAACCAAATCAGTTATCGCGGTGGTAGGTGAGAAGCAAATGAATGGATGGCTAATTTGGCTAAGACTCGGAGAATGAGAGAACAATTAGAGGCAAATCAGGCAATTATCAGGTACACTTCTACATATTACTACATGTAGCGTATACAGAATGAAGTACATCAGAGTCATCTCTGAGAAATCACTGACTCGGTGGTGCACTTTGTCATTGCAATGGTGCACTTAGCGACGACTATATAGTGCTATTGAGATAGGTACCCACCCAGTAATCAGCCTCATAGAGAGGTGTTGTTCTGAAGTATTCGGCAAATTCGCGTTTCGCCTCCTTCAGTGTTGATCCGTCGTACCACTGATCCGTGACCTGTAATTTTAAAACACTAATAGAAATAGTTGTGTTGCTCATGGATAATAATACTTTTCAGCCCAAAACAGGCTATACTGGAAGAAAATTGAATATTCACGTAAAGTTCCCATTCTAATGAGCAATCGTGCACTTTGTCTTTCACGTTTCTGAGTTCTGCTGTGTTCAGCATATTTAACGTGACTGTGCAGTCGATTCACAGTATACTTGTCTTCGATGGAAGAATTCGCAGCTCTCTCGTTGAGAGCGCGATCAGTTCATAAAAGATATCTCGTATACCCGTGTCTCAGAATAAGGACTTCTTATGGACAAATAATTTGATAATCTCCAACAGACCACTCAAACTACTCCGGCTCGTACGTTTGTGAACACCTATCAACCGAACCATAATTGTAGGAACAGTAACCAAAACCAACAGTCAAAATAGTTTTTAACTGGTTGTGAATACCAGAATTATGGAAGCACACCCCCAAAATAGAACAATATGATGAGAGCACACCATGTGATACATTAGTCAAAGTTCGTACTATGTGTCGAGTACGTGAATGTGTTAAATAAATATTGAAACCACAAAATACACATATCTGAAATTAAAACAAATGTCTTAGACCAAAAATGATGACTGTAACCAACCCTGGGTTCGCGAGGTGCGTCCTGGTGGGGATCGTGCTTCTTGATTACCGCCTCTCTCCAGCCACCCGTTTTGCAGGCGAGCGAGCGGGTGTGCATGATGGACGTGCTCTCTGGTGGGGTGACGAGCTTGATAGCAGGGAAGGCACGATTGACGCGGGGGCGGGGGCGACGACGGCCAGATTGAGCCGGGCCGTAGTTCCTCTGCGTAACATCGGAACGAATTGAGCCAGCTGATAAGATGCTCGACATGGTGTCGGCGAGAGAGATGGATGACGAGCTGAACGAGGTCCGCATGATGTCAGAGTCAACGCTGGGTGATCGGCGGATTGACCTAGGTGATGCTCCAGCACCCCTGGCCTCCTCCAGCTCCGTAACGTCGTTGTCCTCACGAACTGTCGACCTCGCCCGCGACTGGACCAGTCTTCTGTTGTATGGGTGGTTACGAAGACAGTCGCGGACTGGTCGACGAGAAAATGTCACTGGAGGAGCGAAACGGGGTTGGATGACAGGGAGATCCTGAACAACAACATCAATCAATATCAAGGTAAACAACAACAATAACACTACTTGTTTATGTATTTTTCTGTGTTTTTTTGAAAGAATATGATTGATGCAAAAAAGATCAATCGATATCTATTTTGCGCGTCAAGGTTATCTCAAAATCGTCTACCATCTTGTCTATTGGTTCAACTAGTTTCATAAGACCTTCAATCATCCTCTAGTGTGCCGGCGCGAACCAAAATAGTTTCCTATTACAAACCTCTCAGCGTTCCAACTGATGGACGCGATCCAGGTACGCATCCTCATTGTGCGAGTCGCAGTCATACTGAAACACGAACAAAATTGAATGCAGCGTTAGTTTTCAATTAGGTACGTAGGCGATTGACTGTAGTCTGAGTAGGTGGTCCCCCCTCCCCTTCATCATTAGCATGTTCAAGAGCAAGTTCTACTGACAGATTTTCAAGCAGAAAACAAGTACTTGGCCTTTTCTTTCATTTCCAATGTGGTTGAACCAAATCAGTTATCGCGGTGGTAGGTGAGAAGCAAATGAATGGATAGCTAATTTGGCTAAGACTCGGAGAATGAGGGAACAATTAGAGGCAAATCAGGCAATTATCAGGTACACTTCTACATATTACTACATGTAGCGTATACAGAATGAAGTACATCAGAGTCATCTCTGAGAAATCACTGACTCGGTGGTGCACTTTGTCATTGCAATGGTGCACTTAGCGACGACTATATAGTGCTATTGAGATAGGTACCCACCCAGTAATCAGCCTCATAGAGAGGTGTTGTTCTGAAGTATTCGGCAAATTCGCGTTTCGCCTCCTTCAGTGTTGATCCGTCGTACCACTGATCCGTGACCTGTAATTTTAAAACACTAATAGAAATAGTTATGTTGCTCATGGATAATAATACTTTTCAGCCCAAAACAGGCTATACTGGAAGAAAATTGAATATTCACGTAAAGTTAGCATTCTAATGAGGAATCGTGCACTTTGTCTTTCACGTTTCTGAGTTCTGCTGTGTTCAGCATATTTAACGTGACTGTGCAGTCGATTCACAGTATACTTGTCTTCGATGGAAGAATTCGCAGCTCTCTCGTTGAGAGCGCGATCAGTTCATAAAAGATATCTCGTATACCCGTGTCTCAGAATAAGGACTTCTTATGGACAAATAATTTGATAATCTCCAACAGACCACTCAAACTACTCCGGCTCGTACGTTTGTGAACACCTATCAACCGAACCATAATTGTAGGAACAGTAACCAAAACCAACAGTCAAAATAGTTTTTAACTGGTTGTGAATACCAGAATTATGGAAGCACACCCCCAAAATAGAACAATATGATGAGAGCACACCATGTGATACATTAGTCAAAGTTCGTACTATGTGTCGAGTACGTGAATGTGTTAAATAAATATTGAAACCACAAAATACACATATCTGAAATTAAAACAAATGTCTTAGACCAAAAATGATGACTGTAACCAACCCTGGGTTCGCGAGGTGCGTCCTGGTGGGGATCGTGCTTCTTGATTACCGCCTCTCTCCAGCCACCCGTTTTGCAGGCGAGCGAGCGGGTGTGCATGATGGACGTGCTCTCTGGTGGGGTGACGAGCTTGATAGCAGGGAAGGCACGATTGACGCGGGGGCGGGGGCGACGACGGCCAGATTGAGCCGGGCCGTAGTTCCTCTGCGTAACATCGGAACGAATTGAGCCAGCTGATAAGATGCTCGACATGGTGTCGGCGAGAGAGATGGATGACGAGCTGAACGAGGTCCGCATGATGTCAGAGTCAACGCTGGGTGATCGGCGGATTGACCTAGGTGATGCTCCAGCACCCCTGGCCTCCTCCAGCTCCGTAACGTCGTTGTCCTCACGAACTGTCGACCTCGCCCGCGACTGGACCAGTCTTCTGTTGTATGGGTGGTTACGAAGACAGTCGCGGACTGGTCGACGAGAAAATGTCACTGGAGGAGCGAAACGGGGTTGGATGACAGGGAGATCCTGAACAACAACATCAATCAATATCAAGGTAAACAACAACAATAACACTACTTGTTTATGTATTTTTCTGTGTTTTTTTGAAAGAATATGATTGATGCAAAAAAGATCAATCGATATCTATTTTGCGCGTCAAGGTTATCTCAAAATCGTCTACCATCTTGTCTATTGGTTCAACTAGTTTCATAAGACCTTCAATCATCCTCTAGTGTGCCGGCGCGAACCAAAATAGTTTCCTATTACAAACCTCTCAGCGTTCCAACTGATGGACGCGATCCAGGTACGCATCCTCATTGTGCGAGTCGCAGTCATACTGAAACACGAACAAAATGGAATGCAGCGTTAGTTTTCAATTAGGTACGTAGGCGATTGACTGTAGTCTGAGTAGGTGGTCCCCCCTCCCCTTCATCATTAGCATGTTCAAGAGCAAGTTCTACTGACAGATTTTCAAGCAGAAAACAAGTACTTGGCCTTTTCTTTCATTTCCAATGTGGTTGAACCAAATCAGTTATCGCGGTGGTAGGTGAGAAGCAAATGAATGGATGGCTAATTTGGCTAAGACTCGGAGAATGAGGGAACAATTAGAGGCAAATCAGGCAATTATCAGGTACACTTCTACATATTACTACATGTAGCGTATACAGAATGAAGTACATCAGAGTCATCTCTGAGAAATCACTGACTCGGTGGTGCACTTTGTCATTGCAATGGTGCACTTAGCGACGACTATATAGTGCTATTGAGATAGGTACCCACCCAGTAATCAGCCTCATAGAGAGGTGTTGTTCTGAAGTATTCGGCAAATTCGCGTTTTGCCTCCTTCAGTGTTGATCCGTCGTACCACTGATCCGTGACCTGTAATTTTAAAACACTAATAGAAATAGTTATGTTGCTCATGGATAATAATACTTTTCAGCCCAAAACAGGCTATACTGGAAGAAAATTGAATATTCACGTAAAGTTAGCATTCTAATGAGGAATCGTGCACTTTGTCATTGCACGTTTCTGAGTTTTGCTGTGTTCGACATGTTTCGCATGACTGTGAAGTTGACTAACAGTATAACATTGAATCACAACCATTGAAAGGTCTCTGAGTTAATTCGCAGTTACAGGGTCCGTTCGAAAAAAGCCCTAAACGGTGTAACTTCTCTTATCCCACAGTGTTTGTAGTTAGTTTTATCCTATTGAGTTTGGTCAAAATTTGTGACCCATGACGCATGTCGAAAAAATACCACTATGATTATGTGAAACCTAGACCCCAAACACGATTCTCTGCAAAGTTGGCACAAGGTCCTAACAGGCGATTACCAATCTTTGACACTGAGTTCGATCACATATCGGAGATTGCATTTGAGATTGAAACACGTCGAGATCAAACTACATAACATGACCGACTCTCGGTTTGCTGGTGCCAAAAGCACCTTTATCCCATCCTGCGTCTCTCGCTCTGCCTCACTATTTCTTGTCTCTTACATTCCGGCGGGATGTAACAGCAGAGAAATAGCGCATGTTTGAAGAGACGCAGGACTGGATAAAGATGCCGGGATCTTCTAGCATACGTGCTCAGATGTAGCAACACAGATGCATTTAGAAGACTGTCTGCTGGTCAGGCTTCAATAGTTTGGGCAAATCTGGTATCGAAAACTGTATGAATGGTTTTCTCCAAATTTGTACTCGAGTACAAACTTTGGTTATAGATAGTGACCCAGTGTGTTCTAGCTGAATTGTCGCGCACTCTCACTTTCACTGTATAATACGAACCTTGTCTATGGCTTTCTGCAGTGCCTTGGCCTGCGGCGAACTCCTTGTCGGAATTTTCACGTGCGGCGACGAGATCCCGGCCCCTCTGTAGTGAAATTGGTATAATTGACAGAAATCGAAATATAAGTCTATTTATTTTGTAAATCAAAATATATCTTCTCTAAAGTATCAACACTTTCTATATTTTGAAAAATTAAAGAAGGACGCTTATGTGGGCCAATCCCGATGCACCGGTCCTTTAAACCGTAATCGAAAAATGTATTGCAGTTTTAAGGACTGAAACGTTGAGATTGGTTCACATAATTGTCCTTCTATAACTATAGTTACGCTTGTATTGGTCCGTGTCTAGCGAACTCTAACGGGTAACGTACAGATAGTCAAAAGCTGAACAAGCAGGACGCCTGGTTGTCATGTTAGTTCCGTGTTCAACGTACCTTAGGGCCTTAAGGTCTTATTCTGCTCAACCTTCATCCACTTCTTTCTTTCTTGGACCAGAAAGAAATTTCCCTCCTATAACACAATTGCTGTTATGAAAGGAAACAGATTCAAAATAACCACTTCTTCGGAAGAAGTTTAGATATTTGCGTGAATAATATTTTCAAGTTTTTGAAGAACTGTTTACGTGCGTACACCTATAATATGTAGCCAGATACTAAACGATGAGAGAAATATGACGATTGTATCATAGAGAGCGAGGAGAGATGAATAGGGCAGAGAGAGAGAGAGAGAGGGGGGGGGGGGAGAGAGACTATATTTTAGTTTTCACGCACTTTCATCTCGTCCTTCTCTTCTTGCTCCGCCCTCTTGATGCGATCTTTCTCCATCTTCTTCGCCTGGAAAGCATTCGTTCTAGTTCCAAACCGTAATCCGAAAAATTCAGTTAAGATTCGGTACTTTTTCATTTACGATGCATTATCGTTACAATTTATCGATTTCCAGAAAAAAAATTGATGTTCACGTATGGATGGAAGATAGGTGATTAAAGCTGAGTTGTGGACTTTTCAATCTGGTCTAGTGGCAACTGGTCGATCGACCGAGTCTCCGTTATCCTGTTTCCATCCCAATACTCTACGTGTATTCTATTCAGGTAACCAGGCCGTGACGAGATGTAAAGTCCTGGCCACGAGCGACTGGGAAACGCTGGCCAGAATTCCCAACAGGAATGCATTTTCACAGTCAATTCGTCGTCAGTTGGTTCTACTGTCGTTTTTGGCATGTCACTGGATCTATGTCTTAGAACATACGAATGTCCACCATGAGGAATCAACTGTACCACTACTGCAAAAGAAGACGTTTTGACGATAATGTGATATGTATGATGATCACCGCCTCGAAACGACGCGAAGTGAAACAATAAATATGTAAAAATAAAAAATGTGTAAATATGTGGTTTGTTTTGATTCCCTCAGTATAATTACCAAACTTTCAGTCCGTTGTATCTATGTTATGTTATGTAAACATTTCACATTAATTCTGGTTACCTATAGGTTACCAAAGACGTAATCCAAAACAGTTTTGCAAAGACAAAGCTTATAACAGAAAAGAGAGAGAGGAGAGAGAGCGAGACACAGAGAGAACGAGATGAAAAGCGATATCAATAGACAGAAGAGAGAACAAGAGAGAGGGTTAATAAAAGAGTGCTAGATATTGAGAGAGAAAGAATAAACACAAAGACAAGAGCAAAATCGAAAGAGAGAAAAAGAAAATAGAGAAATAGAGCGGGACAGAGAGAAATAAAGCAAAAAAGAAGATATAGGGATGGAGGGAATGAGATGCAGGCAAACACATGAGAGAAGAAAGAAAAAAGAAAGAGGCAGGGAGGGAGAAAGAGAGAGATAAAGAGTGAGAGAGAGAGATAGAGAGAGAGAGAGAAAAAAGAGAGAGAGTTCAATATTCAGAAACGAACCGATGCGGAGGGTGATTTCTTGACGTTGCCAGAGTCGGTGGTGCTGGTGGCGAAATTGTGCCATTTGGACTGGAAAATATGGAAATGAATATAGTTTCTGACAAGAGGAGAACGAAAGTCTAATGTATATCTCATTTTCTGCTGTGTACTATTTCTACACTAAACACGCAATACCTTATATATGCTTCCATGTGTGAAGCATAGTGCACAAACTATACTCTGGTATTTAAGCTAGCGTTGAGTATATAGCTGTTGTAGTTGTTTAACTCGATACACGACATAATTGAGGAAGAAATAAAAAGAGAAAGCAAGGGAGAAAACTGAAAAATGAAGATAGAGCCTAGAGAAAGAAGAAAAGTAAACATAGAATGAGCAAAACTGAAACATTTCCATAAAGTAAAAGCGTCAGCGTGCGAAGAAAACCAAGAGAGAAAGCAAAAAAGTTATAGAGAAGGAATGAGGAAGAGAGGAGGAGAAAGAGAGCACAGAGAAGTCTTACAATAATATGCTGTTAGCATGGTAGTCCACGTACCTTAGGGCCTTACGGCCTTTTTCTGCTCAACCTTCATTCGCTGTCCTTTATTGGACAAGAACGAGATCTTCCTCCTATAATAAAAATGATATTATGGAACAGATTACAACCACCTCTTCGGAAACTGTTTTAAGAACTTACATATTCTCGTGAATGATAAATTAATGGTTTTGAAAAATTGTTTACGTACGTACACCGATATCATGTAGCCGATCAATGAACTATGAAAGAAATATAAGGATTGTATCATAGAGGGAGGATAGATAAATAGAGAGGAAGAGAGAGAGAAATAAAAGGACAGAATATCGAACTGACTGATAAATTTGACAGAACCAATCGAAATGGTTTTCTTCATCTCCCTAGCTGAGCGAACATGTTAAGTGAGTTAACAGGTTTATTAGCATGTGTCATACTTGCTAACATGATACATGTATTTTGAGGTATGCTAATTATATGTCAGCTTAAAACACGGAAACAATAAAGGAGCTTAAAACGATATCTACCCTTTTTATGATGCGATATTCAAATTTGACGTTTCTAACTCATAGAATAGGGGCGAATCTATTTTCGTTTATTGTTAAAGACCTATTTTACCTAGATTAGCGAAACAATATTAGGAAACGGGGCATAGCCTGCTCTATCCCTTAGGAAACAATGCGCTCACTCGAAGGTTTCACTCAAAATCGTTTCTCAAAACTCAAAAACTTTTTTTTCAAATAATCTTCCTGACTACAAATATTTTTGTTTCAAACAAATATAACAGTAGTAAAACTATTGTTTCAACGGTAGTCAGAAAAAATATTCATAATAAGAAGGCGGCTGAATGTGGTTCTTTCAAATGAATGTGTTCATTTTAAGTAATGCACCTATTAGATACGGTGAAAATATATCCCAAGGTATCAGGAGAAGCAGTTATTGTTTTTGTATCTCTTATATACTAGATGTAAATTGAATAGTCAGGTAAGTTTAGCGTTCTAAGGAGGAAACGTGCACTTTGTCATGACACGTTTCTGATTTAACTGCTGTATTTAACAAGTTTCACGTGACTGTTTTTGAAAATCGTCACAGTTCGTAGTCGAAATTTTTTAAGTCGAGTCTTTTTTCGTTGTAATTTGACTTCAAGGACATCACGAATTACCGCAGTAGAAATTACGACAACTGAACCGCAGTTAGAAAATCAGAGGAAATCACGATAGTGTTTAGTGTCCAACTGGTCTGTGTTCGGTGACCAAATAATCAATTATTATTTTTCGCAAATTCCAAATACTTTGACTGGAAAATTTTCGGGATTCGACATAATGTATTTTGAGCTAGAGATAAAACGTATCACTTTTCTGTTTTGTTTTTTAGGAGTATGAAATATCTGCACAGTTTTTTTTTCAAAATTATCACAAGCCTATTCCAAATATCAAGTAGATCATTCATTTCTTAATGAAAAACCGCATTGTCAATAATAATTTATCAATGAAGATGAATGCTATATTCTTCTTTGATTGACAGACCGATAGAGATGTGATAACACTGCTCACGTGTTGTGAATGATGTTTTATACTAGAGTAAATTGAATAGTCACGCAAAGTTAGAACTCTCATGAGGACATGTGCACTTTTTCATTGCACAATTCTGAGTTCTGCTGTGTTTAACATGTTTCACGTGACTGTGCAATTGACTAACAGTATAACCATTTACAAGTTTGGAGCTTTATTTCAATTTATGAATAAATAAAAGTTGGTTTATAGTGCGGACAAAATAATTATTATTGGTTTTCACTGTTGTGAATCATTTAATATTTATAATAAATGCATTGTGGTTAGCTTTATTATTTTCAATTTTTGTGGTATAACTGTTTAATATTTAAAATTTTACTAATTTCCTCACGTTGTTGCAACATGGTCTTCCTTCATCGCTTTCCACAGACTTTTTTCATTTCAATCATCTCATCAACTCCCATTGTAACTTATTGTTTTTGTGTTTTTGTGTATTTAACATATCAATGTAATTCAATTGTCTCATTCACCTCTTTCGCTGTTTACTTAATTGCTACCAAAACGGTATAAACATTCAATACAATCGTAATGTTTTTGTTGTTGATATCTTCTCTTCACGATTAGTCAAGTTGTGAAAAACTAAAAACTTTGAACAGACATCCTAGTCAATTCAGTTTTGCCTATTAACACATTAAGCCAAAAAGCAGTTTTTTCTCAGATCATATGAAAAAAGTGCCGACATGTCTTCGTTTATTTGTGTTGTCATATGGTCCAATTTTTTCATTTAATTGTGTTACCCAAATGATATTTGTCGATTTCCGACCCTTTTTCCGCTTTTGAATCTTTTTGTGTCCTTCTGTCATATTGTTATTTCTCCTCTTGTATATCACATGCTTGCATGTAAATAAATCAATCAATGTCATCTGATGGTGTGTCCAAGTCGGAGTTGTAGTTTGATCTGTTGATTTGGTAATACAAATAGGATCAAACGCGCGAGTCATACTTCAAACACCAAAGACAGTTTCGGCAGTTTAGTTGATTGTGTCATTTATTTATTTGTTTAATGCACGAGGTGCGCTAAACGAAAAGAGAACTGATTACAGAATTACTTGAAATACAATTGATCAAAGAAAAAGAACACAGTAAAATAGAGGAGCAACTTCGAACAATAGTCAGGAAAGTGGACGTGTAGAATTATGAAAAATACGTCTGCACAGTCCGCTAACTATACACACAGTTGTGGTGTACGAATCGATAAATTCATACATCAGTGTTTTGCCAATAATGAAGAAGGTGTGGTATCGGGTTTGCGTTTTCCGGAAGCAAGCCTACACGGTCTTATCCTGCTGGGTATTTAGTTCGATCCCGTTTATTATGAGTTATGAGCTTTTGCGCTTCGTAACGAATCAAATACTCACTCATGTTTAAACTCTCATCATCTGGCTATTACATTACCTTTTTTACTAGTTTGTATCTCCTCTGCAAATGGAAAACTATAGCATCTCCATTTATTTTTGCTTCTCAGCGACCGCTTTTTTGAGGATACTTCGCCATAGAAACTGACATCGTATTTAGTATTCATTTCCATCCAGCACCCTCGTTTATTTTGCTATTTTGCCGATTCTCTTCTCTCTCTCTCTCTCTCTCTCTCTCTCTCTCTCTCTCTCTCTCTCTCTCTCTCTCTCTCTCTCTCTCTCTCTCTCTCTCTCTCTCTCTCTCTCTCTCTCTCTCTCTCTCTCTCTCTCTCTTTACCATTCACTATCTTTTCTCTCACTTTTCTCGATCTCTTTCACTTCCTCTATTCCTTTCACTCTTTTCTCTCTCTCTCTTCTTACTATATTTTTATATTTTCTCTCTTTCTGTCTAGATCTGAACCTCTTTTTATTTTATTCCACCTATATCTTCCTTTGTTAATTTCTGTCTTTCTCTCCCCCTCTATCTTCCCCCCCCCCCCCCTTGCTCTCTCCACTACTCTCTCTTTCGCTCTTTCTCATGCATTTATGCTCTCTGTTCCTCTCACTTTCTATTTTTCTCTCTTCCTCTTACTCTCACTCTCTTTCTCTTCTCTTCCCCTCTCACGCTCACTCTCTCTCTCTCTTCCTCTCTCCTTTCTCTCTCTCTTTCTCTCTCTTCTCTCTCTCTTTCTCTCGCAGGTGGCCTTGAGTCGTAATCAGTCATCATCAATAATTCGATTACTTTCCAATTCATTCCTAACCGCAACTGAATCTTTCAAACCGACTACAAGTATAGACAAAACCCGCTGAAGAAATAGTGTTATTTTGTGAGAGACGCAGAGACAGTCATAAATCTTCCAAAACGGCTGTCTATATATTCAATGGCGGCTGCACGTAGCAATCTCTATCCCATATTTGGGAACACACATTCCTTTTAGCTGTTTAAACAAATTATTGAAAAATGAAGCTTTTAAACTAATACTAATATTGAAACTTGGATCTTCAACTGGTGTATACATGTATCTGTACAATACTTTTGATGAAGAGTTAATTTTTTCATGTGTTTTTATGCCTACTTAATTACATATAAGAATTCGGAAAATTGAACTGTTTCAAACTTTTGTACTCGACTAATAGCCACGTAGAGTTGCGAACATTGTGATACAACTTCAGTGTATTCCTTGCTTATTTATTATTACTTTTAGCAAAAAGAGCTCTGTGCTGTGGCCGTATTTTGTAACGCTATTTGTCAAATAGGCTCAAATAGTGAAAATTCAAATAGCCAATTTGCGGGTAACTTATTCACCAGCTTTATTTTTTGTAAGGTTCAAATAAGCTATTTGCCAAATAAGCGTGTAAACCGTCATTTGGATGGGTTCGTTGGATCTTATTTTCATTATTCAAGAACGAAATTTGAGTTATATTATTTGAACCAATAATTTGTGAAGTAGAGTTGAGGAATTTTCGAGTATTTCGATAATTTAACTTCAAATTGAGAAATTGATCACTAAAAACATCATTTGTGAACGTTCAACCATTATTAGCAAAAAAGGTCACTAAAATCTGAAATTGGCCTCTTATCGCTGAGAATATCAAAAAGTATCATATGAACATGAAAAATTGTCAATTTTCAAAATTTCAAAGAAAATTGTTGTTTAACATGCTCGAATAACTCTTTATTTTTCGAAATTCGAAATATTTGTTCGAATTTATGCTCATCGTTTCCGTTGTTATATTCTATGTTGAAATGTCAAAAAAGAATAACGCTAAATATGAGGAAAACGCCAGAAAATAAGTTTCAGAATAGAAAAGTGCTCAAATAGCAGCTATTTGACCCTCTACTCCTCGGGTAAATATGGCCGTGTAAGTCACTTCAAATAGCGCTATTTGAGTTACAAAATACCGTTTCGGGTAAGTTACCCGGAATTTCTTACTTACACGCCTATTTGAGATTACAAAATACGGCCACTGAGCGGGCAAACGACAATTAGCGAGAATAAGTATAGGTAGTTAGTCCGATTTCTCTGCGTCTCCTCGTTTCAAGTGCTCTCTCCGCGTCTCTGACCTTCGCTGTCCTATTCGTATGGTTTTGACCCCAATCCACAATGGAAACTATTTTCAACTGACAACCAAATATAGTACCCATCCTGATTTGATCTTTACAGAGTTCTTCAATCTCCAAGAACTTCATACTTTCGTATTGAAACATGCATAACGATTTCCCTGAGCAATGTATTTTGTGACAAAAGCATGCAACTTTATAATTAAGAACTTACAGAAATGATGGTTTTATACGCCTAGACCAATCGTTTCAACCTCATGAAAACATTGACTAGAATTTCAACATTCACTTTCTTTTATTACAAAGTTGGTGAAGTTGAGATATTCAGGTGAACCTTTTACGTGAGTATCCTACCCACATCAATTTTATCTTTATCGTGTCACTCTTTTCATTCCCGATCTGTTCAAAAACTTTACCAACAAAATAATATCATTTAGATGTATAAATGAACGCAACTGAAATCTATCATGTTTCAAAAATTTCACTCAATTGTTCAGCTTCCATCAATGGATCAAAACAAAATTGATTAAAGTTATTCAGATTCCAAATCAAACTCTAGAAAACTTTAGATTTCTTTCACTTTTCCCGAGTGCAGTATAATTAGTGCCGTTTCCATGATTTATTGTCTGACAAAACAGATGTAGAAACACATTTCAAATTGGAACAGAAACGCCTTTTCTACCCACAAAACAGCAATTCTGCCCACTTTCACTGTTCTCTGAATGCATACATTAAACTATACCGCCAATATAAATAATGAAAGTATAAAAAATATAGGTATAGAACAGTTGATTGAAGTTACTCAATTGGTGATATCCCACTCAATGTTTTTGAATTATTATAGTCATTTCTACTTTCACGTCGAACTTTTCGATAAATTTATGTAAACTTCAGCTTGGTCAATATGATTTCCGAACGCGAAAATTTTTCACTCTTCCTATAGCAGGTACATAACCGAAATGCACTCACATTTTTGCCAAATTGGTGAGAGTCTCATTAAAAATGAAATAAAAATAGTCTTCATAGGTGAATGTTCAACATAAAACTGATGAAGTTTTTTTTCTAGGAAGGATGCTTGCGTTGTAGTTCAGTTTTTATACACATCATAATTTTCGATACGATGCGGCGTATATAACTACAAACACAGCAAAAGTGTACAACCAAAAGTGTACATTTTAACCTGTTTCTCCCATATCCGGCCCTATGCAGGTAATTGGCTGTATTCCGCAGTCTAGTGAAGTTATTCGCAACTATGCGAACAGTATGGCAAATCCGGTATTATAACTAGTAAAAACCGCCGTATGAACGCTTCACAGGGTTTTAACTTCAACGGATTAAGGGTGTAAATGTTCTGTTTCGAAGGTCTAATGTTGGTTTTGACGGAGTTCGAAAAGCTTGATGAACTCAAACTGGACACTTTTAATTATTCTTTCACTTTTAGTTATAAGCACTAGTTTTCAATCATAACCGTGAAAAATACTCATGAACTTGAAGGCATTTTCTTAGCTCACTGGTGTATAACTTCAAGACGTTTATTGATATATTAACAAAATAATCTTTTTCTTCATGTTTTACGCTGTTTCCGAACATTTAGACGCTTCTCTTCAAATTGCGATCATAGCACAGTTAGTCATAATCATTTCAATCACATCTGGCCGTCGTTTATTTCGAAAATAAACGAAAACTCAGGATAAACTCGGAAAATTCCTCAGGACGCTCTGCTTGAAGATAGAAGTAGGAGCCACCTGTTTACTTTCCAATTAGACTTAAACTAGACAGTAGCCAGATAACATAAACTAAATTTTGGCATTCGCATGCAAATGAACACGTGACTTCATCTTTTTCATATTTTTACGTAGATGAAATTGACTACTGAAAATACCACATATACTAGAAGTAAACGTGAAGTTAACATTCTAATCAGGTATCGGCACTTTGTCATTGCACGTTTTTGAGTTGTGCTGTGTTAACATGGTTCACTTGACTGTGCATTTGACTAACAGTATATATTATCATCTTGAAACCCTTTGCTCAGTTTTTTCCGGGTCTACCTAACGTTATACATCATTGACATATGCAGCATGTTATAGTAGCTCACGGGAGTATAACTCATTTGCGCACACCAAAACACATGCTTTCTTCTATTAGGCTCAAGTTATGTCCGATTATTTGATTCAGTTAAAAACATCGTTTCAATAAGCTCTCAAAACGTCATCGATTCATGAATCTAACTGTATGATGACATGTATGTGACGAAAGAATCTGTGAATCCTGTGAATCCAATATTCTGCTTGCACGCTTTTCGAGTGAATGATTTAATATGTGGAAAACAAATGAAAACTGCTATGTGGTAAACTGTGGTAGTACGTAGTAGCATCCTCCCTTGATTTTTCTGTTTCGTTCAAAACACTCGGACATTCACATATTTTTGACATTCCTTAGTTTTGCAGGTTTTTGTATTTGTCCAATAATCTGTGTAATGCTCACTCCAAATTTCAAATCTATTAAGGTGAAAATTTTGTTTCTTTAAGTGCAGTATGAGCTATATTCTTCGACAAATAGCCATTTTGGCCCCTAAATTGATCTTTGGTCGAGCCTCAAATTTCCGTCCAACATGGAAATTCGTCATTTTTCACACGCATCTTCGTTTACATAGTCTTGCTCCTCTTTTCAAAGGAAATGAAAAGGACACCCAAACCGTTGGCGGAAAATTGAAAGAAACCCCTTGAACAAACAACTTTTCTACGTTCACTCCACACTTTCACAATCACTTACTCATCCCTTTCACACATTTTGTTACACACGCTCTCCTTTTTCACATATTTTACGTACGTAAAATGTGAAATACATAAATGTATACTATTGGTCAATTGCAGAGTCACGTGAAACATGCTAAACACAGTAGAACTCAGAAATTTGACATGACAACGTTTATGAGTTAGAATCGTAACTTTTCGTGACTACTCAACCCCCTTCTAGTATACTTACTCATCCCTTCCACACACTTTGTTGAATTTAAATTATGTGCATATAAAATAAACATTCAAAATTAAATAGTTTTTCCTGAATGTGTACATTTTGGTTTTGTTCCCTACGTGAATTTTAGTTTTCAAGCTCATAACCATGTATAAATTTTTTTATGCTGAAAACATATTAATTCCTGAAATAAATTGTTTTCGATACTCACGAATCATTTAAACAGGTGCATTGTTTTTACTAATATATGAACCAATCTAGTTTACTACTCAGAAAACTGATATGTTACAAGACTAAACAATAATTTTTTGTTCTTCAATCAAAACAATCACGTAAACGTGAATAAACCATACTTTCACACCTCTCAATTATCTTACCAACATGAAATGTACGAAACACAGTTTCTCAACTTACATTCGTTTTATTGCACTGTAAATTCATTTTTTCCAGAGAAAACAAATTTTTTCTTTTTTTCTTGTCACTTGTTTATGTATTCGAGTGACGTCATTCCTAATAACATAATCGGCTCAGGTGGGGGGAAAATCGGCCCATTTAGCATAGCAGAAACGAGAGCCGAGCTGACATTTTATCCTCATTCATTTCTAATTTTTCGCCTCTCTTTTTCGGCAGAAACCAAGTCCGCCGGGAATCGCAGAAAGACATGAAGGCCAGATTTGTTTCACCTTCGAAATATAACAAAATAAAGTTTGCTTTTAAATGTAATATAGAGATAGTTCAACTTTGTATGTACTAATTATATAACGATGTCTGATTTTACACTGAGATCAGATTTGTTTCACCTTCGGAAAGAATCTAGGTTGTACTTTCACATGAAGCTTTTTTACGTTTGTATGTAATAGTTGTAAAACAACATCTGATTTCTCAATCGTGTGATTTCCGTGGATTTCCGTCTGTTTTATTGTTCTAGTATTGTGTCACTTTCTCTGCTTCTATTTCTTCGGGTTTTTTTTCTTTCTCTCTCTCCTCCTATTACTCTCTCTATCTAAGTTTATTATCTGGTAAAATGATCAGATTCTCTCCAAATTTCAGTATTTTTGTTGCCCTCTTTCACTAATTTCTCCCAAAAAGACTAATAGGAGTGCGCTTCGTAATTGGGTCTAGCCCACAATGGGGCAGTGCCAAAAAGAGCCCTCTTTTGGGCTGAAATCGAAACCAACTCCACTTTTTGAGTTACAAAGGGTGGTTTAGTTTCTAGTTAGTTGAACGAATTTCATAATAATGTGAATTTCTTCGAATTTTTAAATTGTCTGATCTCAAATTGGCAAAAAACGGATTTTCTTACCTTGGAATTTTCAAATTTTGAACACACGTTCGACAAACGCGAGTACGGAACAGAATGTACTACATTTGCTACGCACATTCAAATTTATCAGTTGTTACAGGTCAATATTCACTTTCACCGACGGAAAATCTCTATTTAAAACACTTTTTATCTGGAAATTTTCTTTTATAACCAAAAACCAATCATCTGTTTTGAGTTGGTTTGTAAACACCATTGATTACAAATTCATGCGTCTGACAGATTTTGAATAATTCAAGTTCATTTTTTTGTACATACATTTTAAATTAATCAGAAACTGATAAACATATAAACAAAAGAATGCGCAGAATAAATTCTAAGATTTGAAGTTAATGAAACTTTCACGTAAACGTGAGAGAACTTCAGCAATTGGGAACTTTTGGAATACAGGCGAAACTTACCACTTATATATTTCTTTCTCTTAACCACTCTTTTACGCTGTGAGTATATTGAAGAGCTTTTATTTTTACATATTAATCTACCATTTGTTAAATATGTACATTCCTCCTGCTTCCTCTCATTTGGCCATATTTGTTTTCGATAGCCCTTCTTGTATGGAAATTGCGACTAGCAACGCCTCATTGAGACACCATTCCAGAAAAACGTTTCCCATTTCGAATTGTTTACTGAAATATAAGTTTTCAGCTCCATTATATTATAAATTATTCACAACAACTGCATTTCAGTAGATTTATGGTGAATAACTTGAACAAATTAGCTTCGTTTCCTAATAGAGACATCATAATAAACGTAACGAATTGTGCGTAATGTACTGCTGCTCATTTTTGCTTACAACTTAGACTCGAAACATTGAGAATAATACATAAGCATGATATATCTTTGTGAATTCAACGTTTCCTCCCGTATACTGCATGTAAAGTTCTATTAAAGGGGGACAGAAAGGAAAGTTAATATGAAAGAGCTTATCAAGATAAACCGAAAAGTATAACTTTTAATTCAAACTAACGAACTTAATTTGCATAACTAAAATATTTAGGTACTCCGGGGTACCTAAACTAGCGTTCCTTTCTGCCCCCCCCCCCCCCCTTTAATTACCACACGTTCCCAAAAAGCTTTGTCCCAAAACAGAAAGTGTATCGCATTAGTTTGAGTTGCAGTCCACTAATTACGTTATGGATGAGTGTTTGTTTTGAATCGATCTGTTTTTTCCGCGTCGTGTGTGTGGTTGTCATTTATTTAATTCCCATTTTGAAAAAAAGGTTCTGAAAAAAGTTCCAACGCAAAAAGAACTGTGAAAGATCGTCGGCTATCTATCATGTTAGTCATTTATGCATTTCGGACGTTTATTACCGGTAACAATTTGAGCTGTTTAGTTGAAGCGAGCCAATTTCACTACGTGTTGTCAGTTTTGTGACTTGGAATATAAAATAAGAGATAAATTTTGTTATGTTTTTTGCTTTTGTATATTTTATAAGTGCCAGTTTGCAACAAACCCAAATGAATATAGAAATTTTTTGTAGGAAGGTTTGAAAATTCTCCAAAGACTCTGTTAGTTATCAAAATCTAACATGAAGTCCCGTAATCTTACGGTGATTTGTACACGTACCATACCTAACACGGAAATAGAGTTGTACCCTTCCCAACCCCCGTTACCCCTACTATTTATCATTGTGATTTGAATGTTCTTCGTGCAACCGGTTTCTCACTAAATCGTCTCTTTTTTCCCTACTCTTCGCGTAAATCAGTACATTGTCTCTCTAGAAGTCACAATGCCTTCTATCACCCAAAGTCAAGGTGGTTCTCCCTCTCGACAAACTTTTTCGATTCGCTTAAAGGCGACCGCTAAGTAGCCCCATTTCGAAAATGTTCACCGCACATCACAAATGTGAAACCGGTTGTCCAGTCCACAATTCGTGTTGTTCGTGTTACATGTTGTACTTTGCTATTTCGCTAAAATGATTAGTGCCAACCAAGGACGGTGGTTTTGTCTGAAATTTTCTAGAAACTGCATAAAAAGTGGCTGATAACCCTGATAAGAATATATTATTCCACCACAACATCTTAAATGGAGTTAATTGATTCATAGTTTTGATTCAATGAAACTCAAAACACAATTCTCATCAATTGTTTCCAACAATTTTTAGTTTTGATCTCTGTGGTTTGGAATCAATAACTTTCTTCCCGCTCAGTTTTGAAATACAATTTTATCAATAAGGACGGATTTGAGCATTTGCCATACTTTCATATTTCATGTCGTTTCTTTGATTGCCATGTGGAGTTACTCTTTTTCCTTTTCTTTTCGTGGTCTATCATCTCTTTTTTCGGTTACACCCTGTTTTGACGGCAATGACCAGAAATCGAATCATTCGTCACCGGAAGTACAGTTCTTACAACCTTTTTCCATTCTTTTTATAGAAAACGTTTTCCTTCTGTAAATCTATAGTGACAAGAAACGTTTGTTTGTGCGCACTCACATGTTTTTCGAGAAAAATTCCACGTTTTCCCCAAGAAATTTGTTCAGTTGTGGCTCGTTTTAGATTCATTAGCATAAATACGAGTGACTTATGCTAATAGGGTATTTTGTCTAGCAGAAGTTGCAATCCAGTTTGAACTCAAACATTTATAACGTCATCATTTGAACTAGAACTTGTGAACTGAATTCAAATTTTGAGGATTAACGCTGATGTGGTGCCAGAATACCTATTCTTACAGAGTTGTACGATGTTACAAAGTATCTGGAGAAACTCCCTTTTAACTCCCGAATAGGAGCAAAACCATTATATTCGCTCTCTAGCAATCTACAATTGAATGATTGTTAATAAGTGTGTTTTTCAAAATGAATCGACACGACTATTCAAAACATTATATTGTTCAAGAACCTTTGTCAAAGAATCTTACGTTTCAACTAAAATAGAGTTTGGAGGTTGGATTTGACACCATCTACTGTGCGTATGTCGATTTACACGTATCCACGTGGGAAGATCGATAATCCTATTCTTTTGTGAGTCACGATTGGACCATTGTTAGTGGAAAGAATACACATACCATGACACATCTTCTAGTTATTCGAAACTGCACGGTTTATGCTCTTTTTATAACCATTCAAAAGTTTCGCGATCTTATTTCCACGCTTTTTATCCTATAGTTTATAGAACTCTCAATATAGCATTCCGACCACGTGTTCAAATATAAAATGAAAACCTTGTGAAAAATTGTTTTTTTTTCCTTTTCAAACATTCGTAAAATGACCACATCAGAGATTTGGAACGTGCAAAAGTGCAGAATTCAAGTTAACGTCCGTTTTTTGTTCCACCGTTCCGTATTTAGTGCTATTATATAGTGTTAGCGAAGCCCCTGCGCCAATAAACGTTTTTTATCGAATAATAAGAGCGCTAATTGGTACTGCAGGAAACCTTGGAATGTCTTTCATGCGTTAGGCTAATTTAGGATATGAACGTTATCCTGATTTCATTGCAGTTGGTTTAGAGGCGTGGTTTGTGTAACAAAACATAGAAAACCTTTTTAGTGTTGTCATTTTTTATTAAAGCAGGACGATTATGTGGACCAATCCTTTAAACTGCAATTGAAAAATGTATTGCAGTTTAAAGGACTGAAGCGTTGGGATTGGACCACATAATCGTTCTTCTTCAATACTGTATGTTATGGTGAAGTAGAAAATCCTCTTTCTGCAGCAAGTGTATACGGTAGTATGTAGCCCTATCTCACTGTGTTTGTAGTTTGATCCTTTGCTTTTCTGTCGAAATTTGTGAATTATGTATCGCGATAAAACTTCAACGGAGAAGTGAATGATGTGTGTATTATAGGCTTCACGTCACTCTCTGTATACTAGAAGTAAATCGAATAGTCACGTGGAGTTAGCATTCTAATGAGGAATCGTGCATTTTATCATTGCACGTTTCTGAGTTTTGCTGTGTTCAACATGTTTCACGTGACTGTGCAAATGACTACCAGTATAGTCACGTAAATCCTATATACAACACGTCATGATTTAGCATAGTGCTGATGTTTTTTCAATAGTATACATGAATATTCGATTTGCTTTGAGCTATTCTTTCCCGCCAATGAATATATTCAAATTTATTCTGACGTCGACTCTATTTCCAGTGTGTTCGTATGAGATGAGTACCCTATAACAACAGAATGTTCTTGCCACTCCTATTTCTGTTCGTTAGCGCTGGAGCGCAAGAAGTAGAGTTGGAGCAGACTTGTCCCGCCGCTAAACCATGCTCGCCAGGGGTCATATTACCCGTATGGCAACCATCGGTACGTTTTCAACATTGAGAAAAAATGGCGTTTTGTAACAGATTTTCGTGCTAAATACCTTCACGTATAAGTTCAGCTCGTTCAAGTTTTGCTGACCAAAATATCACAAATGTTCACTTTTCTGCCGTTGCGCAAAGTATCAACACATTTCATTGTAATATTGTGACAAATGTTGCTGAAATTTTTGTTTGCGCCAGCTGTGTTTGAAACAGTTATATCAATGTGCTCAGTAAAAGATGAACTCAAAAACCGTTTCGACCCTGATTCAAGATGATTTTTGGGTTTTCATCAGTTAAACCCCTCTTTGAAAACTAAAACAGTACTTACTGACCGGTCCTCTTACGAAATTGAGGTAAATGAACAGTGCTTTTAAACTTCATCCCGCGTAACTTTGATGAGTCACAATCGTAGTGGAGTTCAGATGAAAACCAGTGAATAATTGCTGTGCAAAAAAGTTAATCGTTTCTCTCTGGGATCAGGTTGTTACATGATGATTCACGACCGAAAAACTGAATATAAAAAAAAGAACAAATCTGTTTTTTCTCGACCTCATTAAAGTTTTCAGTTCTTTTCAAAGTTTGTTCCTTCCAAAGTTTGTAGAAAAGTTCAAAACCGAAAAAACCAGTGTGTTCATTTGTAAAACATGTATGTATTAAAACTATGTTTTCAGTACGATCTACCCCAATGTACGATTGTATTCCGTGCCATCATCTATCTGGTAGCGTTGGCATATATGTTTTTCGGGGTGTCAATTGTAGCTGACAGGTAGGATTTACTAGTGAAATCTTCAATTACGCAAAACGTATAGATCACGTTAGATTACTCGAACGAGCAATAAAAGTAGACGAAATTAGATATAACGTTTGGGAAGAGACCAATAACTTGACTTCCAACTGTTTGAGACTATATATAACAAAATTACATCATCAAACATAATGTGGGGGGGGGGGGCATAGTGAAAGAAGAAGGTTTTTTCTTCATTTCGGACAGTCGTTGCCAATAATTGGAAATTCAAAAAAGTGACGTCATTATTGATTATTTCCAATCGATAATTGCAGATTCATGGCCTCAATCGAGGTGATTACGTCACAGGAAAGAGAGGTGAAAATGAAGAAGATCACGGGGGAACCGTACACAATTCTCATTCGAGTCTGGAATGAAACTGTCAGCAATCTGACACTCATGGCATTGGGTTGGTCAACTGGTTCTACTGTATTGTCCGTTTCACAAATCGATAACCTTTCACAGTACTCCGTCAAACATTCCAGGAGCCCTTTTGTATAAAGTTTTCAGCGTTTTTAAGCGTATTTCTGAAACGATATATCCGAAATTAAACTAATTCGAAAATAAAGAACGGACCGTTGACCTTAATTCTACGCATCACGGAGAATAGGTATAGTTGATATACAGACACTATAATCAGCAACCTGACACTCATGGCATTAGGGTACGTGGACGGAACATTTTGACCTAACTTTGTTGTTTTTAAAATTATAATTCGAAAGTCATAACCAAAGCATTAGAGTGTTGACTTCAAGTAACTTTTACGTATTACTCAAGCGGTGAAAAACGATTTGATTTGTCGTACTAACCACGTTGGTTCCAATACTTAACACGTATTACTAATGTTCTTTGGCCTATCAAATGTGAGATATACGTGTTTTTGTCATTTGATATTATTTGCTCTGTGGTGTGCCAAAAAATTATAATACCATCAAACAGGGTTTGAAATGTTCAGACAAAGTGAATGAGTTCTTTTGTTGGATTATTTGGCTACAAGATGAGAACATTCAGAAAAATGTTTCAGGTTCCTCTGCTCCCGAAATTCTGCTGTCCGTTATTGAAATTTTCGGGAACAATTTCGAAGCAGGTACGAGAATATCATTCGAAAGTTTTAAAAAGTTTGCCAATTTCAGTATATTTTGGCAGTATAGTCGCCATTTTCCCCATAAAGACAGCAGAGGGTTCAATTGATTGAGCGATGCGGGGCGAGCGGTCGTTGATTATCTGCCAGCAGTTGAGAGAGTGAGCAGATCAATGATATGCAGACGAACTGGCCGCCCGCCAAACCCCATCCCATAGAAAATCGATGGTACGGTGTCCAGAACGGTTTGACAAATCCTATATCTGCGAAAACATCTTCTAATGCTTGTGTGCTGAGCTTGAAAAATGTAAACAGGTTTCTCACTGGACTTTTTCGTGAGTTTCCTCTATCCAAATAAGATTATTTTAACAATAACTTTCTATGTAAACGTGTTTCTGTCTACAATGAAAGCCAATTCCGAAAATTCCATTCCAGGAGAACTTGGTCCGAGTACTATTGTTGGATCGGCCGCCTTCAATATGTTTATTATTATTGCTATTTGTATTTTCGTGAGTTTTATTTTACATTACTAGAAATGTGTATCCTAACTAGAATACGAGAGAAACTCTGGTTATTGAAAATGGTCACACTCAGGCAAACCTTGCTGTGTTTTAGTGTTTAAACAAACCGTAGAGCAACTGAGACAGACAAAAGATGAATTTGCCAAACACTTTATCAACCTTGCACCAATTTTGTATTTCGAACTATTTAACACATCATGGAACAGTATTGTTTTGAACTTGTTTAGTTTCAACTAATTACACTGCAGATTGAAGCGAAATCCATGCTCTATGAGTTCCATACCGATTCTGTCTTCCTAGATCCTTGCATAGTACGTATCATCTAACACGATTTGGGTTCGCACTTAGCTAACACAATTTGGGTTTTAAAATTTGAAACTCTGATCCTGGTCTTGATATTATTTTGCAGGCAATTCCGGCGGGCGAAGTCCGTCGAGTCCAGCACAACCACGTATTTTGGGTTACGGTAGCCTGGTCGACATTCGCGTACATCTGGTTGTATCTCATTCTGTGTGTCATTTCACCCAATGAAATTGAGGTGGGTGAAAGTGAGGTTTGAAACGAGTGTTAGTTTCACAAACAATGCGTGAAAGAGGAATGCGATAGGAATGTCAGTCATGTGCAACTAATGACACCACTTTTTTAATTTTTGATGTGTTCAGTACAATCATTTCAACCAGAATTGCTCTATGTTTACATTCGTCTTGGTTTTCAACTAGCCTATTGTAGTTTGATTACACAAACAAAAAGAGCAACCGGCACAGGGATAGAACCCTCGACCTATTCCCTATCAGTCCCACGTGTTATTCACTCTACCACCCGGTTCAGGTCTGGGAAGGACTGCTCACCTTCTCCTTCTTCCCATTGACTGTTCTTTCCGCCTATGGCGCCGATCAGTACACCGGCACATTCGGTCAACGGTAGCGTAAAAATCAATATCCATGCTATAAATCGGTCTATCAAAATATATTTTGACACTTTGAACATGCTATCATGTTCGTGACACGTTCATGAAATTTCACCTCAATAGGAGTTGTTATGACCCTACAGTGAGTTATATGCAATGCCTAATGCACACCACAAAAGTGTGAGCATGAACTTTCATAATCAAAATATGAAAGTTCTGCTGTGGTTATGTCTATAGTTTGTTCCTGTTAGACTTAACTCACAACGTTATACCTAGTTGTTGAAATGACCTAAAGTATTTGTTATGTAGTCTGATCTTTGAACTTCTCTGTTTGCAGTCTGATCTTTGTACTTTGATGTTTGTAGTCTGGTCGATGGTCCATTGTCCTCTTTCTTCTCTCGCAGCCGTAGTTCCCGTAATCTACGAAGTCCCTCGAAAGAGAAGAGAGGAGTCTCAGCAGTCGAGAATGGAAACGATGAACACAAGTAGGTCACAATTATAGAATATTGTTTTTTTAGAAATCAATATGTTTTGATCTTCAAAGAAGGGAATGAATTCATACATTTGAACATCAGTTTAGTTGGCTTGTCTAATCGTTAGATGCTTGGGTGATACAGTGTAAGTTTTGCGGCTAAGACGAATTGATTACAGCCCAAGTTCATAAAATAACCTGCCCGGACTTTTTTCCGAAAATCTAATGTATTTTGATCTCTAATTGACTAATTGTAGAAAAATGGAGCTTTCATTCACACCTGTACAGAGTAGAATAGAACATAGTAGTTGGTTTGAATTAAACACGTCACTTTTTTTATATTGAAAATTAGATGTGCTACTCCAATTGGATAATTGGAAATAAAAAATATACCGTTACCCTCACCACTGTTACCTGTTAACTTCACATACTATTGCGGCAAATGTGTGTTGAATAAAGTGGGTGCCTCTAGAGGGAATCGAACCTGCGTAGGATAAACGGCAATCTCAAGATTTAGCCAAGGACAACTTCTATGTTTTTTTAAATTTTTATTATACAATGTACTTTTATACAAAATACGTTTTCTAGGGTTTCCCTCCTAAATTTGGCCACCAACGACAGTGATGCAATTGCATTTGAGAAACATCGAAAACAGTATTTGGAGATATTCAAGGATCTCAGGTGAGAACAGAATTTTATTCAAGTTTTATAAAATACACTTTTAAATGGTATTTATAAACTGTTTTAAAAACTTTCCTGATGAGCTTTTTCGGAGTAACGGTTAATAATAACTTAACGCTAGGCTATGAAAATAACAACATACAATGAGTTTTTCTGCTTTAGATAAAAAGAGCTACAATTACTACATTGAATAATCAAAGTAACAAGTATTTAAATTTCTTTCTGATTAGTAATGATTTAAGAAATAATTATCTCTCTAGGAACCAACACCCGGATGCCCCCGTGGAAGAACTGGAGAAATTGGCCACCGAACGAGTCGTTAGCGAAAAGAAGAAAAGTCGAGCTTTTTATAGAATACAGGTTGGCTAGTTTGTGTACTTTGTTAGTATAATCGAAATAAACCAACATCGAGTTCAGTTATGATGTGTTTGTAGATTTATGTCACATACTTGGTCGTAGTTCAAAACGCGAATACCAATTCGCAATCTAGATCAAGTCTTTTCCTAAACTGCCGTGAACTTTTGGCACTGATGACCATACTCTTTTTTAGTGCTACGAAACACTCACTTACAGTAAAAAATTTAACTCAACTGTCTTTTAAGGTTTACTCCCAACTCTGGACGCTAGTATGTGTCACTTGTTCACTGTTCACATCAGAAGAACGTAAACAGTGGTTCTTTAGTAGTTCCTGAAATAATATGGTTAAATCTTAGTGGAACTAGCATCGCTTCAATGTTTCAGGCAACTCGTAAAATGGTCGGTTCGGGAGACATAATCCAGAAGAAATTGAAGAAGAAGGCCGGCGAAATCGCCGAGCCTCTCATCAAGAAACAGAACATGGCTGTCGTCGAGTTAGTTTCATAGAAAAGTCAAATTGTCTTTATGTTAACATCATAGGTCGTTTTCTGTGAACAAAACTCGTCAAATCTTCGCTAACTAATAAACTTCAAACGTCAAAACTGTTTTTTATCTTTCAATCATAACTGGACCAAAACCCAAAGTAGCCCCAGACGATTCTTGCTCGTGTTTTTACGCAAAACACTTTATTATTCTATGTTTGGTTCCCGGGAATGACGATCCAAAGGAAACGTGTATCGAAATAGTTGATTCTGTCAATTTAGCCCCGCCCATTTCCAGATTTAACCCCGCCCACTACATGTGTCTGGAGAACGTGGGAACGGTGAAAATAACAGTCACGTGTGACCGAGGAGAGGCGGACGAGAACAGCCAAGTCAAAGTACACTACAAGTGAGCAAACTACAAGTTTCAACACGAATTTATATAAATAAATTGACCATTATTTTTAACTCGGAAAAGGAGGGAAGGGGTGCCTAAGTAAAACTACGATCTCAGTTACCAAACTACAACAAATACAATCTGAACAAATGCGTAGACAGTCAGAATGTGATATTTACAATTTAAATCAGAATGTAGAACGTACAAAGTTGAAAAGTGCAGGATTTCTGTTGGTCATTTACGTTATACGTCACTTTTTGCGTAAATATGCTATTCGGCTGTAGTGTGGTGGTTTCTTTTTTATAATTTTCTTCCGAATTGATTCCAGGACGGTAGCGGACACTGCTCATGAACACGAGGATTTTGTGCCAAAAGAAGGAACAATCACTTTCCAACCGGGGGAGACAGAGTGAGTTCATAGTTGTTTGTATTCCCATTGAGACTCCTTACAGTCTCAAATGAAGTCTAACAAGTTTACACATTTTGTCCTGATTTTTTTGAGTTTTCATTCTTTTTTATTGGTTATTTTTTGCTACTGAAACATAAACTACGAAAATTTCAGGAAAGAAATCGAGATTGAAATAGTGGACAACGATGTGTACGAAGACGATGAACAGTTCATGATTCGACTTTCACAGGTTTGCGATTTCCAAATCCTCGGTATTTTTTTGTCAAGAAAACCAACAAACAATGAAGTGCGTCAGACAGTACCCAAACTCAAGCATTTTTCCAGGAAACTAACCCAGGTACAGAGATAAAGGTGATATGTGGGTATTGATTTTTATCGGGTTGGAATGCTATTTTACATACACAGCTGAAAGAGAAACTATTTATTTTACTTCTTTATACTAGAAGTAAAAAAAATAGATAAAGTTGGCACCCTAATGAGGAACCGTGCACTTTTTTATTGCACGCTTCTGAGTTTTGCTGGGGTAAACAGGTGCAATTGACTAACAGTATACAATGGTTTCGTCATTGTGAATTCACATTCAACTACAAACTACAACTAGTTCCAGGTGCGTGCCCACAACACCACCCATTTCTCGGCGGTTCCCTGCCGCCTCGGAGCCGCTTCCACCGCCACTGTTCTCATTGTGGATGATGATCACGCAGGTATGAAAAGTCGATACCTGTTACATGTATTGTGAATATGATGGTTCAATAATATCAGCGACATTTTACCAATCAAACGAAAGTTTTATAACAACGAGGAGAAAACGGTATCAGTTCTATTAATGAAGTAAGTTTAGAACGTTACTATTGTACTATGAAATAAAGTCATTTGAAACGTCGTGTGTTACAGGAGCCTTCGGTTTCGCTAGTGAAAAGTTCAAGGTTGTGGAAAGTGCTGGAATGTTTGTCGCAGAGGTGAGACTTTGTTGTATCAGACGTTGATATTTGCCTTCTCTAATCAGACGTTGATATTTGCCTTTTGATCAGATTAGTCTCGAGTGTTTTATCTGGAACGTTTGAAATGAAACGGGAAAGTTTGACGATATTCCAGCATTCTCAGAAGAACGATTGTATATGTAATTATAGTCAATTAAATGGATGTATTCTCTAGATTATGCGTACCCGTGGTGCCCGTGGCGACGTGGAGATTCCCTTCAAAACAGTGGAAGGCGCAGCGAAGGCCGGGGAAGACTATGAACACCAGGAGGGGACGGTACACTTCAGCGATGAACAGACTAGGTGAGTCCGGCATTCAGAGGTCAAAAGACGTATAGTTCTCGTTTGAAGAAAAGGGGGATGTATTGTGTATCTCACTGTGTGTTGTGTGAGAACACATATATGCGATTCGTTCACCAAAGCCAGAAGTACAGTTGGTATAGTGGTTAGCGTTCGCGCCTCTCAAAATTTTGGTCACGGTTCAAGTCTTACACGAGGCGAATATCGGGATATTCTGTAAATTTGGCACGCACTATAGGCCCAAGCCGCATGAATCGAAAAATATGTTCTCTACACTAACAACTCGTGTGCAATACGCCGACATAAAAAGTATGAGCCTGGCTTCTGCTCTTGAGTTGTAATACTGCTCGAGTAAATTTGAGTTTATTCCGATCAATTACCCTCATTTCAGTTTTTCTTTATTTAATTTTCATTGTTTTCAGAGCTGAAATCGAGATTCCGATAATCAACGACGACGAGTACGAGAAAAACGAGGACTTCTACATTGAGTTGGGCGAGCCGATCTGGCATCGCGGAAAACACAATGAGGTACAGTGGAACATTCAAGTGCTGTTACAAAAATACAATAGTACCCGCCCAAACTTTTTTCCATCCCGATAAGTTTTTTATGTAGAAACGCTTCAAGCGCCTCAAGCTCAAAGGTACATATCGGTCATTGTTGTTGTGGTTGTCCCACGTTTTGTTCCTATATAGCAATTTTCATTGTGCGTAGGTTAAACTACAATTCATATGTGGTCACTCCCCATATTTACTAGTCATTTTACAGGGAGAGGGAGACGAGGGCCACCCCCTTCTGTCTCTCAGCAGATGCAAAGTCGTCATTACGGAGGACAAACAGTTCAAGGTACATTTTATACAAACTACAAAACTTTCAGAACTTCGAGTATTCTGGAAAACCGATATTAGTCTTTTTTTGCATGTGGTCTTAAATATTCCTTACTATTTCTTTATAGAGATATTTCAATAATATTCTTCTCTAGAACTTCGTTGACCGAATGTTGACCAACGCGAATACCTCCATAATGGTGGGAACAAGCAGCTGGAAACAACAGTTCAATGAGGCTCTCACCATTGACACCGGTTGGTTACTAGGGTTATCGAGCAGGAATCAAAGATCAAACAACGAACTGTGAGGGAAACATTGAACTGATTGAAACTCATATTATTTAATGGGTTTTCATTCGTTTTAATGGGTTTTCATTTATTTTATGGCTTCCTTTTGGAAGTCAGGAACGTTTGAAATCGTGTCTCTAGCTTTAATTGTGGCTTATTCACGTTTTCAACGGTAAAGTTGTAGTGTTACAGTGATGTTGTTTCTTTCACCACGATTTCTGTGTCTCTCATTTACCTCTGTGTTATTTACAGAAGACGGAGAGGAGGCGTCTACTTCCGACAAGATTCTCCACTACGTCGCCCTTCCGTGGAAGATTCTATTCGCCCTCATTCCACCCACCGATCTCGCACACGGTGAATAGTCACTAACATAACTCCTGGCCAATCGGTGTAAAAAATTGAAAATCTCGAAATAACTATATTTAGTAATCAATACAATCCATGAATTCGGCAGTTTGAAGATCATCGAAGGAATAAACTATAGCATACCTTTTGGTACAGATATTTCTCAACGAACTTTAAACTGGTTTTTATGTAATTGATCACACAGCATAAGGTAGTTTCGTCTCCAATGCATTCCAAAATTGGGCCGTTCCAGTTAAATGTTATTTGAAACATGTAAAGCAAACCTTTACTGACTTTAACTGTCAATATAGAAAGAATACTAATTACATATCGTTCTACTTAATTTCACCTGAGAATGGTTGTCCATAGTTGGTAATTATGTGCTCAATGGAAAAATCGATATCACATTTGACCTATCAATCGATATCTCTTCTGCAGGCTGGTTGTGTTTCGTGGTGGCCATCGTAATGATCGGTCTTCTGACTGCTGTAATCGGGGACCTCGCCAGTCATTTCGGTTGCACAGTCGGAATGAAGGATACCGTAACCGCCATTTCATTGGTGGCCATGGGAACCAGTGTGCCCGGTACGCGTATAGTCAATTTTGATTACAAGCTTTGGTTATTTCCCAAAAAACCACGTTTTCATACAGATGCGCAAAGATTTCATGTAAAAATGTAGCAGAGTCAATTTTACTCTTCTTTTACTCCTACGAGTCGTACTCCACGTAGGAGAATTTTACGAAGCCCAGAAAAGTTACACAGATAATTAGAGAATTTTCGCACTCTATTGATTCAAGGATGCTTTCTAATGTTCTTATCATGAAGTTGTTTCATACAACTTTTCTATCAGTCGAGCTGATAAATGTTTTGCCTTAATAAACAAGAAATTGATTTATTAACACGACTGATCATTATTTTCAAACTTAATCTACATTATCGATGTATTGATTCTTTTGAATTATCGATTTATCGATTATTTCCAGACACCTTCGCCTCCCGCACCGCCGCAGTCCAAGACAAATGGGCGGACAGTTCCATCGGAAATGTGACAGGATCGAATGCCGTTAACGTTTTTCTGGGAATCGGGATCGCCTGGGCGATTGCCGCCATTGTTCACTCGTGGAGAGGCACCAGATTCATGTGAGTAGAATATTTTACTTTAGCCCCCCACCAGGTTCAAATAGACTCTTTCTCGTCATATTACCCGCCGACAGGACACGGTACAAGGCCTATCTGCCAACTAGTTGTTTAATTTTTACTAAACTTTTACACGGGAAAAACAAAAATTGAGAAGTTTTTCTGGGTCTTGCAGGTTCTCAGTTTTCTCAATCTACAGACTACAGTGGTCTCAATGCAATCGTTTTACGCTCTGATGCACCCAATTAATTGATTTGACCATTCTTGATGTTTTGATGTGTGTGTACAGTGTTGCAGTTCAATAACACGTCAAATTAATCAGAAACAGCAACAAGTCTTCAAAACCAATTTCCAGGGTGAGCACTGGTTCTCTGGCCTTCTCGGTCACTCTGTTTATCATTGGCTCCGTTATTTGTATCGGCGTTCTCCAGTTCAGACGGTCGGTTTACTATACAGAAAATCAGTTACCTACTTATTATGAGTTTTTCTACAAAATACAGTTTTGACAACAATTGTCAAAGTTGCTCAAATGTTCGTAGGTTATATTTTCAATTAACGATCCTAGTTTTGATCGAAGTTAAGTATTACTATTGTGTCCAGTAAAGTGAAACGTAATTCATGAAAAAGTGGGGGCCCAACGACTGTGAGATTTGTCTTCTGCTGTGCGCCCCTTAGACAACTAGTCTCAAATGGAACAGCTACTGCTACAAAAAGCGAAAAATACTCTAGTATAACTATGTTCATTACAAACATACAAAAGTCGTAAAATATTTTCTCAAACCTGTAAACTAGAATCTACAAATCACAGATATTAACTCAACGTAGTCAACTATAGATATCCTGGTTTTGTACACAATGGTTTGCAGTTTTGGTCATTACTTCAACTCTAGGTGCTATAACACTTGGCATATTATTCAACAGTTGATCTCTCTCACGCAGCTGTGATTTGTAGATTCTAGTTTACAGGTTTGAGAAAATATTTTACGACTTTTGTATGTTTGTAATGAACATAGTTATACTAGAGTATTTTTCGCTTTTTGTAGCAGTAGCTGTTCCATTTGAGACTAGTTGTCTAAGGGGCGCACAGCAGAAGACAAATCTCACAGTCGTTGGGCCCCCACTTTTTCATGAATTTTTCTCTTTTTGTATACATGCCGTAGGTATGTAGAGAGGTGGTTTGATCTGTACGGTGGTAAAATTGTTTTCTTGATGAACCACTTGTCAAGTATTACCATCATTCGAAAAAAAATGACGTCAACATTGCAGTTCTGAAAACTTACTTCATCTGCCTTTCAGAATCCCAGAATACGTCATGTTTGAATTAAGTTTTATCGTGAATTGACCATTTTTAAGAAACTTGCAGCATTCGAAAACATATTTCACGTCATTTTTTTTTCAAAAGTTGACGTTAGCCGGCCTTCTGAATTCCAGAACAATTCATAATTGGATAAAGTTTCATGGTTAATCTACCATTTTCAAGATAGTTTCAGCATTTGCAAATATATTTCACGTTAATTCTTTACTTCTAAAAGTTGACGTCATCTGCGCTCCATAATACGTCACTCTTAGATTAATAGTCACCGTTATTTGACCCTTTCTAAGATATTAGCATCATTTGAAAATATATGTGACGCCAACTTTGCACTTTTCAAAAATGACGTCATCAGGTCTCCAGAATCCTGAAGGACGTCAGGAATAGAATATTTAATATTCAAACAAAAGTCACGATCGCATCATATTTCAATTTTCGAGCAAATCGGTAATTGTTACTCTAAGTTACAATACAGTTTGAGTTGTCGGCGGGACAGAGAGATATTGAGAGAGCGAGCTAAATGGTGAGACGCAGAAACTTTCCAAAAAATGTCTATAACTTTGATTAAAACAATTTTTTGCAAATTTTCTCTGGTCCGCCAGGGTTTAGGTGGATATTACATCCCTCACACAATTTGCAACACAATCGGTTGAGTAGAAACCCTTGAACTGGGAATTTTCCCTTGTCACCACTTTCCAACTATTATCATAATTTAAAAGCATATTTGATGTATTAAGTCGTCTGGCTTCCAGAATCTCAGATAACGACATGCTTAGATGAAGATCTATCGTTATTAAACCACTTGCCCACTATTATTATCATTTGAAGAATAATTTGACGTCAACTTTGTACTTTTAAAAAAATTGACGTCATCTGGCCTTCAGAATCTCGGAATACGACATGTTTAGATGAATTTCCATCGTCAACTCACTTGCCAACTATTATCATCATTTGGAGAAATATTTGAGGTCAACTTTGCACTTTTCAAAGATGACGTCATCTGATCTCCAGAATCCTGAATGACGTCATGAATAGATTCTTTAATATTTAAACTGAAGTGACGATGGTATCCTGTTTGAATTGCATCGAAATCGGGCAGTCTTACCCTAACTTACAAGACAGTTTGTGAGTTTGCTTAATCGACCTGACAGAGAGAGCGAGAGAGTGCACAAAATGAAGAGACGCAGAGACATTTATTTCGAAAGGTCGTAACTTGGTGAAAATTAATTTTTTTCAGAAAAAAACTTTGCGCTCATTCAATTTATATGAGTTCTGTCATCACTACAAATTTTAGCCAAATCTGGTCAGTTCTGGCAGAGATAGTATCCCAGCACAATAGACGGAAGGAAGGAAGGAAGGAAGGAAACACGACGGAAGTTGGCGCTCTGGATGAAGCGAAAACATCCTAACTCGGCTCATACTCAACGGATTTTGTTCAAATTTGGGACACAACTTGCAAATATGCTGTAGAACATTTCCTAATTCTTAAAAGTTTTGTTCTGCAAAGTTGAGCTTTTTTGTGGGTAAACTAAAAAAACGGAGGCGCGCATTAGCCGGACCAAAGACAAATCTCGCACAGCGCTTCGCGCTGCGCGCGATATCAATCGTAGAAACATCACAAATAGGATGTGTGTCGTGAAACTTTCACGTGTTTTTTGTGAAAAGCGCACGTTCTCGAATTTCAATCGAACTATTTGCTATTGTTTTTAATTTCAGTTTCAACCGTGGTATTTCGGCGGAATTGGGGGGTCCAACGAGCGCCAAATATATATCTTCGTTCATATTTTTTGGAGTTTGGCTAATGTATCTCACATTCAGTATTCTCGAGGCTTACTGTATCATTCCTGGATTCTGATCTACTTTTGACTTTTATTGATTTTTGCCTCTTGAGTTTTGTTACATTTTGAAATATCTTGTTTTGTCATGTTCTCCACCAAAGATATTGAGAGTTTTTTATTCAAATTTCTTCCAATACTTTCATTGCATTCAATCATTTGCCCTGTACCTAAAAATCATCAATTTTCTATGTTCAAATGGCTCATTTGTTTTTAAAACTTGAAATAATTGACCTAAATGCATAATTAAAACCGCATCATCGATTTCCAGAAAAGTAGGCGGAAACGTGAAAATCGCTCACAAAGTTTCAAATGCCAGAGAATAATTGATTTGAGTTTGCTTACATTGCGATACCACACTTTCACAAAAAAATTTCAGTACTTTTCTTAAAATATTGCATATTGTTTTTTTGTGATAAGGACAAGCAACACATTTTCTTAGTTTCTAAGCTGGTACTTTCTGTCGATTTTCACAACTAAATATAGGTATTTGTCATGATTACGAGAATTGAGTGTGATTTGTTGAATGTGAGAAATAAATATTGAAAAGCATAATATATAAAATTGTAATAAATCAAGTTACAACCTCTTCTGTAGATGAATATATGAATTATGAGACGATGACCGCATTCACATTGATCTCTGACAAGCGAACCTGAAATTGGTATAAAATGTACTTTACATTATACATTTAATTGATGTATGTTGTATTGCATTATTAGAAGTGCAGCAAAAAGGCTTCAGACAAACAAAGAAAACAAATAGGCGAATTATAGAAAACGATAACATTGGTAATCCGACCATGTCTTCCGAAAATGAAAAAAAAACTTTACACAGAAGTTACATATTACAGAGAGATTTTCAGTTTTCATGCTTTTCACGTTTTGCAAGGCGTTGTTACGTTTTACTAAACTGATTAAAAGGTAATGTGTCCAATTTTTAATATCTACACTTCTCTGACCTACCTTTACATATCCTCAGTAGTTGGAAGACTTTCTTCAAGAAAGGCCAACAATTGGTCCATGGTTGGTCTCTCTGCAGGATTCTCACTCCACGCACTGAATTACATTGCACGACAAATTATAGAAGTAACCAATAATAACTGTGATATAGGATGGATTTACTGAACAAAAGTTCGGTTTACATTTTCGGATAATGTCATATTTACCGGATAGCTAAATTTCACTTTTTTTTGCTCAAAGTGAAAACTGTAACAGAGTTTGCACGTGTGTGGGCCAGAAAGCTAGTACTTCTCAATAAAACCTTCTGTCATGCCGAACACAAAACTCGAACTGTCGTTCTTGTTTCAAAAACAAAAATACTTTGTGGTTTTTGAAAAATTGAACCTCTGAATTTGCGCGATGACCGCTGCATTTATTCCCAGTTCTGGGTTGAAATCAGGCCTTCTTCCCCGTCTGGCGTCACTCAGAAAATCGATTGGGTTGGTCCGGGGGGAGGGAAATCTGGAACATAGTCTCTTTCATTCCTTCTGAAACTCTTACAATACGAATTCAACACTTTCATTGCTCTTAAAGAAGGACGATTATGTGGTCCAATCGCAACGGATCAGTCCTTCAAACTGCAATACATTTTTCAATTGCAGTTTAAAGGACCGTTGACACGAGATTGGTCCACATTATCGTCCTTCTTTAATTGACCTAAATGAAAAGTGAACAAATTATGCATTGGAGCTTGAGCATTGGAGCTTGAGCTCCGATTGCAAAGAGTGTTTCAAATTTTGTTTAGATTTGAAAATCACGTACAGTAGCAGCTATTGGAAACAATTTTAATGTGTACTGTGAAAGTCTCAGTAAGCATGATGTGGACTATACAAAAGTAAGTCACGCGTGCAAAGCTGTCTAGTGCACTGAAACCATTCTCTTTTTTAATGTCTGCTTTGGTTTAAATCGACTCGATACCAAAAAACTTCGTCGAAAGATGTATCAGCCAACCCAAACGGGTGAGAACACTGTTATATCGTTCTGACAATTTTGTATTTTTGGTAAGGTTTCAAATAACGCACGAAAACATAACGTACCTTCTATGATATATCTCCCACATAGATATAGCTAGACTGTACACATCGCAAGATGCATCGTAGTTGGCACCCGCTTGGCGAGTTTCCGGAGCCATATAAACTAGGGTACCGATCCTAGAAAATACGAAATATCACACGTGTAAGCACGTGTAGGAATCACGTTGAAGGGGAAAAAAACTTGAATCAACCCCATTCATTGACCACTCGTTTGAATGTAACAACTTTAGGTTCACTAAATGAACCAAGCTGAAAAGTATTTGAAAGTACAGCAATATATACGTGTAATGATCAGTTTGATATCAGATTCATGATTAGATCACTTTCGAGCTAAAACGAGCTACAAAATACCAGGAACATTTCTCAAAAGTCATGCTCATGATGAACCATGTCATTGAATTTCTGACGGGTTACTGTAATGGGTAACGGATGGGTGAAACTGACTATATAATCCCGATTTTCCACTTACATGGACGTCATTGGCATTCCATTTGCACAGTTTCGCGCGAATCCAAAGTCACACAATTTCAGGGTTTTCTTGTCTCGACTCAATAGCATACTGGAACAATACACATTATAATACATAATCTTCGTTGTAGTTTGATCCATGATGTTCAAAATTCTACTCAAATGCAATGTGATCAAACTACTGACACAACGGATATAGTATTTGTCAAACCGTTGTGGACATCGTATCATCGACTTTGTGAGGGGCGGAATTTGGCGAAGGGCCAGCTAGTCTGCGTATCATTGATCTACTCACTCTCTCAACTGCTGGCAGATAATCAACGACCGCTCGCCCCGCATTGCTCAATCAATTGAACCCTCTGCTGTCTTTATGGGGAAAATGGCGACTATAAGTAAGTGGATCGGGTTACCAAAGTAAGCGTCACACCATATACGCTTGCGTTGCGATTTCGAAGCCTACATGAAGTTTTTCGTTTTGATTAGAATCGTTTGTTGTTTTGTACTCATTTGAGTAATTATTTTTCTCACTTTGCCGGTTTTACATCCCTGTGAAGAACATTATGATTGTGGCAATAGGCCAGAGCCCGAGCTGCCTGTTTGCTCCAATGTAGAATATCCATCTCAGTGTACTGATTATTCTCGTTGTAGATTGCTGAAATAAAATCAATACAGTCAATCATGTGAAATGTTGACGTTTTCACGAAAGTGATGGGAGCTTTTCGGTGCAAATTTAGTCAAATTATCAGAAATAGAACACAGCTATGTGACAACTATTATTAGCGAGAGAAAAGCTTCAAAATTATACTGTAGGTACCTACACAGATGAACTATACTTCGTTTTATTCATCCATAACCCATTAGAAATAACTCGTAGAGAGTTATCGTGGTCTTTCTATAGTGTAATAACAGACGTTATTTCCGAAAAGCAAGACTTTATTTGGTAGTCGAAAAATTACGATCTTAGACTGAAGATTAACCAAAAGACGGAACACAATTATAACTATTATAACTGACTGTCATGTAGACTTCCGCCGGGTAGAAATTCCATGACAAACCCGATTCCTGGTTGACTCGGTTCAGCCAAGGAGGGCGGATTTTCGTAGATTATTCCATAGAAGGAAATTATATTAGGGTGGTGAGATAACTGAAAATGTGAAATTCAGGACCAAAATTGTTTTAATTTCCATAATGGTTTTTTTTGTTGCAAACTTATGTTGAATAGCTAAAGTTTAAAACTTTATTTTAGTGAAGAGAAAATTGGGCCTGAAAATGTTTATTCTTCCATAACGGGTTATGTTTGTTACAAAATCGTGATAGGGTTAAATGAGAGAGGCGAAATTTTGAAATCTTTCAAAAGAGAAAACCATAGGGGAATCATTTGGTACGACTTACGTTCAAGTTTGTAACGAGCGTTGCTCCTCGCAACTACTTGCGCGTCTGCGTCTCTTGGATCTGTACGCTCTCTCACTTTGCTTTATAGCAGTTTATGATGTTTACCAATTGTCCTAACAACTCGGGAGACTGAACTATTCTTATTCTTCAACATTACTGCAAACTTTTTCAAAGTGTGAGGGGGCGTGGCTTAATTTACCTTGACGGTGGCGACGAGTTCTCTCAGTTGATTTCTGCGTTCCTCCTGCCTCCGGTCGAATAACTTCATGGCAACATTCCTGCAAGAATCAGAACCTTTTTTCCATTTCAAGATAGATACAAAGTTTAAAGAGATGGAAGAAAAAAAGACGAAAGAAAGACCAAGAGTAGGAGAGAAAACTGGCGATAAAAAAGAGAAACGGGAAAACAGTAAAACACTTTCAGAACAAGACGCAGCAAAGAGAAGTAGAGGAAGAGACGAAGGGAAGAAGAGACAAAGAGAAAGAGAGAGGAAGAACGAGACAAAGAGAGAGAGAGAGATAAAGAGGAGAGAGAGCGAGATGAGGACGGGAATAAAGAGAAGGAGAAAAAGAGATCTGACCCGAATCTGGGTACCGTCCCGAACTGCACTGATCCCTGTGTCCCTCTCCCCAGTTGTCGCCAGAATCGAATATCGCAGTGGAGGAATCTCTCCAACGCCACGTCCTGGTCTGAATGGTTATTATTTTTGAAGCAACAGGTAAAAACTAAACTTAATAATTTGTTGATCTCAGGTTCGAATAACTGAAGATGTGAGTACATTCCAGCACAATTTTACTGTGTAAATTTTTATGTACATATTACATATACTTCTCCAAAACAAATTTCGAACTTTCTATGAATATTTCATGAATAGTTCTCTTCAAGTTCCAAAAACATCAATTATTGTCTGTTTACATTAGTCTCGGACTGAAGGTTATGGATAACTTTATGGTAGAAGTTATATTTGATTTGGAAACTAACCATTCCAATCGTCGGCCATCACTCTCAGAATCTACTAAACAACTGCAAAATAATTTTTTTGTCGATGATATATTTACTCAAAAAAAAACAGAGAAAAACAACCTGTTGACACGTATTATTCAAGTATAAGATTAAATTACGAAGAATATAGGAAAGGAAAGTGCGATAGGAAAAATGTTCTTTAGCATGATAGATTATCATAGAATTGCCAATAGTTGGTTTTACAGTGAAGAAAGCTACCCGACTAACAAAATATAGAGCGAGTATTGTTTGGAATCTTATTGATATTAGAAAAACCTAAAGATATTTCGATATTACACAACAACTGCCAACAGGCATTCATCAATACCAAGAACAGTTGATTAGTTGAAAAAAAAACACAGTTGATAAATTTGCGTAAATATTTGAATGAATTTGTTTCGTTGCTACAAATGGTCGAATAACATACTGATAAACGTTTCGTGTTACACCAAGGACACAGCAATTATACACAGATAAGAAATTATTCCATTGCACCGCAAACTCTTATCTGAGCTAAAGAAACCTCTATAGTCGTCGCCAACGGAAAGGCGAGAGGGTACTGTATATCTCACTTTCCGCTGTGTACGCAAACATGTCTTGGATGCCTGTTATGTGCTCTAGTAGCGCAGTGGTTAGCGCCCTACTACGAAACTTTTGCTCGCAGGTTCGATTCCGGGGAGCGACAGAACTTTATATATCTGGCACTCACTATACACGGAAATCAACGAAGAAAAGTTGTGGAAATTTTTTTCTCTCGGATTACGATTGATAACAACATTTGAGGTGATCTCCAGGATCATTCAGAAACTATTTTTGTTTTCGCGAGAAGCATTCATGAAAATGCAATCTGGTGCTTGAATGACGGGCTTCTTTCTTTTTGTGAGATAACTGAGGCACTATTTCGAGGGCATCAATAAAGATTCGCCACGTCATTGAGCGGTTGCTCCAGGAGAAGTAGGTCAAAAAAAGGAAATGTTGATCTAGTCTGCTGTGTTTGTAGTTTGATCACCTTTTTGTTAAGGCTTTAGTCCGGTTTTCTAAGTGTGAATTTCAAACTTGACTTCAGCGTTTTTTTTTTCGATATTTCCGTGTGACTCATGAATGATCAAAGTGCATAACGCGTTATTTCAGTCTTTCAGTAAACAGCTTAAGGGCGTTTTAGAGTCACAGAGATAAGATAAAACTGTTGCCTCAGTGATAATTTTTATTTTCTCTGGCTAGTTCCGAACGTCTGGTTTCATAACAGCTCAACCCAAATGTTATACTACGGTTGTACTACTAATATGTCATACGGAAATGGCTTGACTTTCGAAATGCCTCGTATATTTTCCACTTTTACCGTTACGCGACATCTTGACTTGTACATTGGCAACATTCTAGGACATTTTGATACGGCACTCTACAATTCAATTCGTTTCAGAGATGGAAATGATAGCTGCGACTATTTGGTTCCTTCTAATAATCGTTTCTTGTCGGGCCAGTTGTCCAACTGACACGAAGTGTGAAGAACAGTTCAACAAGTGGGATCCAGAACTCTCTCATTAACACCTAATTACAATAATACCACTAAACACTAGACCAAATATATAATCGGTTCATCCCTATAATTTTCTACTTTAGAATACTTTATGATCATGTCAGGATGTGAGTACTTTGGTCGCATACGCAATATTGTCTTCTGTGAGCCTTTTTTTATTTTGTAAAGTGATTTCGATTACATTTGAGATGCCACCAGGTTGCATTCAAAAGCAACAAATAGTTTTGTACACATTCAACCGGATTGCACTTTTGTTGCATGCGACCCGGTTCCATGTGTAAATTGCCGCAGTAACATGTTATGAAATGTGTGATACAACTCTGTATGGACTGCTAAATAATGGTTTTCCAGATGTTACAAATTCGTGGACGATGGCAAAAGTTTTTTCTCGGCTGAGGACTTTTGTCAAATGGAAGGAGGGCATCTAGTTTCGCTTGATAATGTCTTCGAGAATGGCTTGGTGGAAGGTTGGTCAAGCTGTTGAAAACGTACAAATTTAGAGTTGTATTGAACACCATTTAACCATTGTTCTAGTTCAGATTCTCATAATAACATTACGGAAAGAAAATTATGGTTAGTACAAAACATTTAAATGCGTTTCGCAGTTTCTTTCAGACATAGCCGAGTCAATGTTCAGCGGCTCCTCTGATTATTGGATCGGAGCCAACCGGTTCTCTAACAATACGTGGACCTGGACCGATGGAACCGCGTGGAAGTTCACCAATTGGTTTCCAGGTGCGGTAGCAACCCCCAACAACCTCATGAGATGCCTCATGAGCAATGTCTTGCGAACTTCTCATGAGATTCTATTGTTTACTGTGCTCCAACATTAGAAATTCGCGAGTTGCTCATAAGGTGTTCATGAGATTCTCAAGACTAACTCATATGACGATCTCATGAGGTTGGATGGTTCGCTACTAGGGTTGTTAAAGTCGAACTCGAAACTCGACTCGACTCCAAAAAAACTCGAAAATTTTCGAGTTAAGTCGAACTCGAAACTCGAAAACTCGAAATTTCTCAAAACTCCAAAAACTCGAAAACTCGAAATTTTTCAAAACTAGAAAACTCGATAACTCGAAAACTCGAAATTTTCCAAAACTCGAAAACTCGAAAACTCGAAAACGCGAAATTTCCCAAAACTCGAAAACTCGAAATTTTGAACTCGATTAACAACCCTATTCGCTACATCGTCAGCTGACGTTCAACCAACTCTGCAACTCGTATCGTTGATGTTATTCCTTCAACCCAACACGAGGGGAGAAATATGTTTATTTCAGTGGCAGCGTTTTGGCTACAATTACGACATGTTGAAAAACAGCAAGACATAAACACTGTACTCGTATCGGTTCACATTAAACATGTGAAAACGTCAGAATCTTAGGAACAAGAAGGGAAATTGGAAAACGGGAACATGTGTCAGTATACTGTTCAATAAACGGTTATTTCAATTAAATTTTTGGTATTCACGGATCGGCTTCAGGTCAACCTGAGGACAAGCTGGCGGTTAGTGTGGAGCTCGGAAGCGGACTGTGGATGTGAGCTGTTTGTAGTTTGAACTCCTCTAATGGTGCGGTAGGGTGTATATAGTCCTAGCCAACGGAAAGGCGGGAGGGTACTGTACATCTCACTTTTCGCTGTGTCCGCACACATGTCTTCGATTTCAAAACAAGCCTAATCTGTACTCTACTAGCCCAGTGGTTAGCGACCTGCTACGAATCTTTTGCTCGCAGGCTCGATTCCGGTGAGAGACAGAAATTTATAAATTTGGCACCCATATAAGGAGATTCTATAGGAAAATCAGGGAAATACAAATTGGTTTGTTTTCTTGAATTTGCGGTTTGATTGTGTTGGTTTTCAACGGGAGGAGTTTTGAACGAAATTCAAGAACGAAACATCTATCTCGGATATGGACACTCACCGATCATTTCACAGAAATGTTTGGAAACTGCCCCACCTGAATCCACTTAGGAGTGAATAAGATTAGGATGTGTTTTTATATGAGTGTTATATTTATCTTAATTACTTGAATTGATTCGGTTTCACCTTTGTGGGCTCAAACTTGGTTCGGTTCAGTAGCGAACCAACTGGTCCGGGAAGAAGTTCACCGACTTTTGAATGTTATTATGGAAATATGTGCTCAGTGAAAGGTGCCAACCAAAACCGTTTCGACCCTGCTTCAATTCGATTTTGATGTTGTTCTCAGAGGGTTGGGTCATTATCAGTTGAACAGCAGCGGAGAGCTTGAAAAACAGGTCAAGAAGAAAAGAGGGAAAATGAAAAAAAAGAAAATGTTAAAAAGTCGTTTTCCTTTTTGGGCTCACAAAGATCGTTTAATAATTCGTGTGTGAGACACCGTCTTGGTAAATTTTCTCGTCCTGTTTTCAAGTAGTTTTTATATGATCTATCATTCATTTCAGGTCTACCGCAGAGAACTTTCATAAACCGTTCGTTTGTGAGATGCCCTTCCACCCCAGCACAACTCCGGAACCGAAGTCCTGTCCAACCTGCAAAACCTGTCCTGCGCCTGTTATAAAACGTACGAACATTTCTGAAAAATCGTAACGCAAGTGTCGGCTAGCTCAGAGGGAGAACGAATTTCGGCAAACAAAGTGTGCTGTATTTTGTTCAATGGTAGTCACAAAATTATAGTGAACCGCGACTGAATAAGTAACATTGGAAGTTGTTGCTTATGAAATGGTTCGTACTCCGACATTATTACGGTGTGTTTCGTGTCCCAATTTCCTATGACTGAAGACCAAACTATAATCAACTTTGGTTTCCCTTATATCTGCATTTTTCACATTCATTATCATGAAAACCATTTGTTCAGCTTTGTGTGAAGATGGCTGGGTACGTTTCGGTCCCACAAAGTCCTGCTACAAGGTAGGTTTCAAAAATAACAAAACTACTTGCAGTGTTTTGGAAAAATTTTAAAGGTGGCACGAATTGAAACCTAATGCGGCTACATATGACCCAATCCATGGACATTTTGTGCCTTTGTCGATGGTCAAAAAAATTTGGCGACATTTCAATTTTCTCTGCGTGTCTGACCTAAGGGAAGTAGAATGAATTTAGCAAAATGAGAGGTTTATAGTGAATATTGTGCAGCGATATGGGTGTGGTTCGAACTGTCTCAGTTCTATCAATTATTTGAGCATTCGTTTCGGGCCACCTTTAAGATTCAACCAAAATTCATGAGACTGTTATTTTTTGGAATGCTTGGGAAATGATTTCATGTCACACATAGATTTACAATGTTAAGAACACAAATACAAATAAATAAGAACAAGAACAAGAGAATGAGAAGAATAAGAGAAAAAGAAATGTTGCAAAGAAAATGTCAAAATGTTAAAAGAATGTTGAAGAGTCGTTTTCTGTTTGTCAGCTTTTCTGTTTGTTGAACTTCTCTGATGTTCAAAGTTGATAAAGAAATATTTTCAGTTGATCCACAACAAAAACTTTATCGAGGCCGAGCAAAGCTGCGTTTCACTCGGGGCTCATTTGGCCTCCATCCATAGCAAAGCTGAGAATGATTTCATTGCAGGTTGTGTTTTTAAAATGTAAATTGAATTTAAATAATGTTCCGCAGTGCCCATAGAAAAAACGGTCTTCCTCCCAAATTCGATTCTATTTTCATCCGAAAGGACCTATAAAATTTGTAAAGACTGTAAAAAACAGTACGATGTTTACCATAAGCACGGCAAGAATTTTTAGGATCTGGCTCTAATGAGAAGTTAAAGAAGGACGATAATGTTGAACAATCTCATGTTAACGGTCCTTTAAACTGCAATTGAAAAATGTATTGCAGTTTAAAGGACTGAACCGTTGCGATTGGACTACATAATCGTCCTTCTTTAACCATAGCGTTCCTAATTTTCGTTGTTTGTGAATATGTGAACGGAACAACCGCTACATTCATTAACTATTCGTTTGTGTTTTAGTTTTCCTTAATGTTTCCGCATCTCAGGCTACGGTTTCTCGGGACATGCCGGTGACTTTACCGGAATGACTTGGATCGGCATCTACAAGGCGGAAAATAGTTGGTACTGGACAGACAATAGTGCGGTGAGTGCGTGATTACAAACACTTTCTTGTCGTAATTCAGCAAGATACAAAAAAAAACTTGGTGGAAGTTTTTGGGTTGTTCTGTGTAAAACGGTGTTTTCGTTCGACACTATTTGGGGTTTGTTCCGGAAAATCAGTCGATACTGTACAACTCACTTTAAGCCGCTGTTTTTCTAATTCGATCTCGCTCTATTTCTGTCATAACTCGGCCGTGCATGCAGATGGAACTACAAATTCGATATTAGTATCATCTATACGAGAGTTGACGAGAGAACTGATCCAATCCTGAACCCATCCTCTGTCTATCCCTCTGAAAAACGCCCGCATAATATATTATATCATAAAATATAATTCACTATCACAGAATAGAATATTAATCACCAAAAAAAGTTACCGCTGTGTAGTTTAAGTAGGAAGAATGGATAAGGTGCGAAAACTAGTTTCTCGCGCAGCTTGTTTGATCAGCAAGCTATTTATATAGCCTAGATGAGTCTGATGTGTGTGCAGGAAAGCTTCTTCAATTTGAACAGAGCATTTGGATAGTTGTCTCGCAGTAAACACAATAAATATTATACAGCAATAAATCTTGTATATTAAATATTGTTTCAGGTGGACTTTACTCTTTGGGCGGCGGGAGAGCCGAACAACCCTCGCAACGCTGATCCTTGCGGACAGGTTGGTTCAATAGTTTTGTAAGAGGAACATACAGAAAACTTCTCAGAAACTCGTAATCAAATCAGAATTCAGCACAGAAGAAAAATCGAGAAATGTTCACATTTCCTCCACTCCTAGCGACTAGCGCAAAGCGCCCGCTGAAAAGCTCTGTCGCGTGACTCACAATTTGATCAATGTGTACACAGCAAACACGTTGTTCCAACCTTGTTGACAGTTTGTTGACAGTTTTGTTGACAGATCTACACTGACCGTATGGTGGACGGCCGTCCGAGCCCCTACTATTGGATGTGGAATGACCTCTCCGGGGTCACCGTTATACGAGCTGCCGTTTGCAAGAAACCCCAACTGTAGATATGAAATAATTGCAATAAAATTTTTGATCCACGAACATTGGAGCACAAAACACAGGAGGAAAGAGATCAATTATATACCGGTATTCTATGCAAAACAGTAATACTGTTTATACAGCATAGCTGTCATAGATATTGATTTTTCCTCTCGTCTTCTGACTCTCCGGCGACCGCATTGCCTCTAGATTTGTTGCAATACCGTTTCGATCAAAAGTTTCAGCCTGATTAGTCTGATCGGTCTGAGTAGGCTCGAACCGAAACTACAATTTCTTTCCCTCTTGCGATTGACTCTTCTCAATTTTGCAAATACTGAAGAATCCGTAGAACGGCAATCAGTTGTGATCAGCTGATCGATTGAGCATTTTATGCAAAGACGTCAGCATTTAAAATCACAACAGAAAATATTGAACTCATCTGTGACACAATTTGAGAAAGGCAGAACTTGGTGAACCCTACTTTTCAAAAATTGCTCTACCAATCACCGTCAGTGTTGTAGTGAGTGTTACTATGCTCTTTCCTTATATATTTCGTATATAGCCTTCGCCGAACGACTTGTCAATACGATAAATGTTGCTGATGTATATGTAGTTTGATCCCGCAGGTGAACAACAAAAGTAACGGTGAACAAAAGTAACGGGGTAGTAGCGGAGTACAAAAGTTACGGAGTTTTACAAAAGTAACGGAATTTTACAAAAAAAACGTGGTTTTATTATCATGTCTGCGAGCTAGGCGTTCATAGCGTGTAAACGCGTTGATAGGAACATTTCAATGTGAATGTGTGTAGGAACAGTTTCCGCACTCTTGGTCGTACTTCAGCCAGCTGACTTTGAAAAAAAGTTCTTAGATGGTCCGTTACTTTTGTAAAACTCCGTTTCTTTTGTTCACCGTTACTTTTGTTGTTGGCCGATCCGGCATGATTCAATCGTAATATCTATCCTGGGAGTACAACTTGTACAGATCAAACTACAACTGTACACAAACCCTGATACTCTCTTTTCATAACATCTCCTCTTTTTTTCAAGAAGTTGATGCTTTTCTTCACTAAACTCTCAAAATAAACTAATCATACATAAAAATTTATAAAACAACTCCTCAAATAACCAAAACATGATAAAAAAAATCAGCGACTAGTTGATATAGATTACAATACCCTTTAGTGAAAATGAGTCAAGGTGAAACGAATTACACAAATGTACATCAAATCACAGTTATTACCACTTATAATACACTCACAACATCGAATTATCACAATTAGAATTAGCAAACACAACTTTTTTTTGCATAAAACTAAAAATAAGAGAACAAGTTTAACGAAATTACTAATGTTAAAGGCAAAACGCGGTGAGCATAACAAGCGAAACAACATTCAAGTAAAATTTTCACCTATCTTACACGGTAAAGTATAGGAATTCACAACTAGCGAAGCTCAGTTTCTGTTTATACAAAAAGGGCAAAAAGGCACACAAAAACGATAAAACTACCGAAATAATATGAAAATAATTTTGAAATCAAAGAGGCACTAGCAAACTAAGATTGAAGGCAAAAAGACATTCTCTACCTTGGCAACAAAATGACTAGTGAAAAAAGTGTAGGAACTAAAAAAAACGAGTCGTTTTTACATGGCATTCTCAAACAAATGTATACTCTGCTAATCTTAATGCAATCATATCCGCATACTATTGTTATCCTACACTCAAACTAAATAAAAAAAACTACCATAAGCAAACTAAACGTCCAGTGAAAAATCAAAGAAAACTATATTGCTGATCAATAAATCCATGATTAACATTTTCCTATGCCCCACTACCCACTAGTAAAATACCGTCACGTAAAACAACAAGAAAATAGTTAATATTTCCTGTTTTTCAGCGGTTTACGTGACTATAGACGATTCAATCAACGTCTAGTATACTATAGCCCCCATTTTCTATGAGAATGCGTGTAGACTGGCGATAGCTCGGGTGGCAGCAATTCTCACTGTCACATCATCCTGGTCTTTCAACAGAAGAACCAAACCTAAAAACAAAAACATATTATAAATATATTTCACTTCAAAGAGCGAAAGGTTTTAAAGAACGAATTTTTACTGATCGTGACCTTTCTAATAAACGGTTCCAATGGGTGAACGACACAACAGCCTAGCCTTTCTAACCCACTTTCAGATTCTGGGTTTAAACTTTGTACAAAATGTTGTAAACAAGTTTTATTTACTTTACAGAAGAAGAATACTATGGTTTTCCTTACCAAAAAAAATAAATACCCCCACGAGTCACACCTTTTTTAAATGCAAAATACGTGAAAAATCGTACCAGAGAATACTAGGTCTTTGCTGATTGTTGCCCTCAACTGAGGGGTCAGAGCACAGAGAAGATGACCGGTCAGAGACGCAGAGTTACATCTGATCAGAGCAGAAGAACTCTTGTAGTAATTACTACACGTAAGAGCATACTGGTTGACACGGTCGGGGAACGAGAGAGCCTGTAAAATAGAGAGGATCAGAGAGGCAGAGACGTCGAACACTGGGGAAAATGGTACATAGCACCCATTTCTGAAAAAATCACTTTTGAATAATCAAAACAGAAAACAACTAATAAATAATATTAAAGGTTGCAATTTGTTCAGAACTATGTGCTGGTGGCATAACAAGTTTTCAGATAATCAACACTTCTCACATGACATGAACTACTATTCGCAACAAATGAACAACTACTTCAAAACAAAATTCCACTGAAGATATATAAAAACTGGCCATGTGATTCTTTTCTAGAAGAAGATGTAATTCGTGATGGAAAATTACACTTAGTTTTAATACACAAAACAATCATTTTATAGTAGAAATTGTCAATAACCGACCAAAATAGCAGCCAGATCCTTGATGAAAGTGTCATAACTGGAGGGAACGGCCCCATTTGGCATCTCAGATTCTACCAGATTCGAAGCGAGAGGGAGGGCGAGAAGAGAGTGCAGACGGAAGAGACATTGTGAAGATTTCTGCAGAAAGGAAACATATGGAATAAGTTTGCTTCTCTCTACTTGAGGGTTTATAGTTGTAACCGAATACAAATCTAGTGGAGTACGAGTTATTGGTACTACATGAATACAACCGCGATTAAACGGCACATATGCTGATTTACCACTGAACTTCCCCGAAATCATACAATAGTTAATGAAAAGAATCGTGTTCGTCTAAAATTACAGAACAACTGTTATGTTATGAAGTTTCTCGAGTGATATGCAGTTTGACCGAATATTTTGCCCAAACAATCAAAATAGAACACATGTTCAGTTATAGCAATTCACTTTATCGCTGATTCCATACGCCGGGCAGTACGCCGGGCAGCAATTGTACGCCGGGCAGCAATTACACATATTGTTCCATTTTCTCTAATAGTATCACCCCCCCCCCCACAAACCAGACCTCCATGTAGTACAATACCATCTCCACCCAATCCGACCAACCTTTTTGACGTCCTCATTCTCGTCGTTCATGTGTAGTAGAATGGTGATGATGTTCGTGTGCAGATGTGTGACGTAATCATCCGAAGCCCCGCCCACTCGATGGCCCAATTCACCGAATAGACTGAACGAAGCCGCACGCAGAGAAGCAGACTCCTAAACAAGAAATATTGCAATACTTTACAAATAGAGAATAGTCAACGTGTACTTTGTAGTCTGAAAAGGGTGGAAACAATTTTCCTCCAAAATTAATATGATGCCTCATTACCAGAGCGAACATGCGAACATCAAGCTGTACTAAGCGCACCTCTGACTGCGTTGAATAAACTACTTTTATACATCATAGTGTCAGAGTAGAAATACTTGACATGGTACACAACCGCCTTTCGTTCAATGCAAAATGCGATCGTGTAACGAAACGACGTGACAGCATAACTTCAAAGGCTTAGGGAACATCTGATCAAAACGAGAATAACGACAAGAAACATCCGAATTGACCCACCTTCTCAAAACAGGGTCGTATTTTGAGTAGAACCTGCGGCAGAATAGCCTTTAGTTGTTGGTCATCTGTTCGCGAAACCAGTTTGGACAGCGAAAACATCGACTCCATTGCTACCTTAAACAAGGAAAAAGAGTGTAAAGGGAAACCATCAGAACACACGCCTCATCACTCATTATATTGAAGTTTCTACAAAAAAAACTTTTGTGAAAATGAATCACACATCTCAAAATTACCACATTTTTGTTTAACGTCATCCAACGTGAAATGAGACGAAAAAATCGTAACTTTACGGTTGTATTCCAACAAAAGTTTTTAAAAGTTCACAAGTTGTCAACAAAGAAAGGTCCTCACAGAACAAAGCTGTACTACAACCGTGCTTCAACTCAAAACCTGTCCCAATCCACCTACCGAAACTCGAAATACAACTATATTTTACAGAAACCGGTACACTAGAAACTCGAATAGGTCTCCAACCAAAACCTGCCCCAATCCACCTACCGTATCCTTCCTAACCCTGCCCCAATCCACCTACCGTACCCTCCCTATCCCTGCCCCAATCCACCTACCGTATCTTTCCTGTCCCCCAGATCGTCGAGACCGCCCATCGCCGCTTCGACTGCCATGTTCGTGAACCTCGATGTGACGTCAGAACTTGGGCAATCTGCCAATTCTCCCAGACCACGAATACACAACTGAAAACACACGAAATGTCATTGCAACACAATCGGTTCTCGAAATACACCATTGATTCGGAGTCAGAATCATCTGCATTGATCCACTGTGACAACCCCTTAGAGCCAGCAATTTATTTCTGGTTACCGTTTTTAGGCCACCTAAATGGACGCCCAACAATTGTCGATAGAAAACGGTTTAGTTACCAAAAAGAAGACTGTATTATAGTCGTCGCTTACAGAAAGGCGAGGGTGTACTGTATATCTCACTTTGCGCTGTGTAAGAACACTTATATTCGATTCGTCCAGGCTACTGGAATAAGCCCAGTTGTTGAAGTGGTTAGCGTTCGCGCCTCCATAACTTTTGAGCCCGGTTCGAGTCTCACATGAGGCGGCTATTTTATAAATTTGGCCAGCACTATAAGAACTCGCCACGCAAGTGCGTTGGAATCGGTGAAACGTTTACATTCTGAATGTCTCTGATCTACACGCCATCTAACCGATAATCGAAACCCGACCAAATTGGTGAACCTATGAACTGAAATCTGCACTTTTCTATTTCCAAACTAAATCAAACCGAACGGACCATTCGTATGCGAAGACTTTGGTCCGTGAGTTCATTCTGCAATAGACGCACGCATTCGATCAACAGCTTCTCGTTGAATTTCCCCGTCGAGTCGGGGCAGCTGGAATGACATTATGAAATGGTAAAAGGCGAAATCTGGCCATAACGAATAATGCAATTAATGAAGTCTCCTAGTGTGAAACATACTTTTCTGTAGGTTTTCTGCAGTTTCCGAAAAGAACCCAGTTTTTGGATTAAATTAGATCAAGTTTTCAAAAAAAAGAATGAGAAAACACAGCCTAGATCATTCAAAACATAAGAAATTCCAGTGATACAGCATGCAGCCTTTTCTAGGGATATTTTCAACTCGAATTGTCTGAATTATACAGATTGTTCGTAATACAACCATGTCGAAAAACGCTGAAAACTCGAAAAAGAATATCTCGGAGAAAGAACCAACTTCCGTATGAGCGCAGCCGCCACAATGACGGAATTGAGTCGAATGGGTTCGCTCTCGCTGTCTGCTCTCTCCTTCACACTCGTCCAGAGGGGAACGGCCCAGTCCGGGCGGTGAACGGCTATGGAACGGACCAGCTGGGATAACTGTAAAGGGGGGGGGGTCAAACTACATACTACACACACAGCAAAACTAATGGAACCGCCGAAATGTGTGTAAAAACGTTACAAGCTATTGAATCAGATTGAATAGGCAATCAAAGTCTCAGAAAAAGTAGATCATATTTCTGGATTTGTGGGTGGCGGTGCGAAAGTTTACACATGGCCATTAGAAAACCCTTAATCTTGAGGAGTCACCCTCAATACTAAAAACTCGCGTAAAAGACAATAATTGAAGCTGAAACGGCCGGGGGAGGTATGCGAGCATAATACGAATTCCCTTCATTTATTCGTGTTAATAGTTGAATTTTATTATTCCAATAATTACAAAACGTATTGTAAGAGAACTGACGGCCGCAATGAATAGATCCTTGTCAATGCATTCGGACCAGCCGCGGGCCTGGTTCATGTCCTCCACGATATTGGTCGCGTGCAGTCTGGAAATATAAATATTAGGATTAAAGATGGAATATTATGTGGTCCAATCGCAACGCTTCAGTCCTTTAAACCGCAATACATTTTTCAATGGCGGTTTGAAGGACCATTGCCACGGGATTGGTCATTGGTCCTTCTTTAATGAATATAGTGTTTATGTTATTATTACAAAAATACGACAAAATAAATGGATGAGCGAACTATCAACACTGAGATCGCTGATAGAGTTCGAGTTGAAACAAGAAAAAAAAGTAAAGGAGAGGATAGAAAGACCTAAATGAGACCAATACTGGGCTGCTCCTGAATACTTTTGTCAATTTTCATCTTTTAGCTTTTATCATACCTAACGCGATGTTCTTAAATTGCTCTTTTCATGAAAATAAACCTCGGAAACGCCAAGAAAACGTAGATTTTTTTAATTTATAGATAAAAATGTAAAAAAAAATTTCAGATACCTATTGAGAACTCCTCGAATAGCAGCAACTGCCAAATTGGCCGGTTTCTCCACACCACGACGCAGTTCTGGGGTGATGATCAGAGGGTGTTTAGAGCCTGGAGAAAGAGAGTATTAGGAGAGAGAAAAAGAAGAGAGAGAGAGAAATAAAGAGAGAGAGAGGAAGAGCGATGTGCCAAACTAGTTTGTTTCAAGAAATTGCCCTACATACTTGTCATTTACTAATTTGTTGACGTGCTGATCTTACATGACATGGAACATAAACTTTCAGAAGAAAACTATAGCACAGAGAAATTCATTTGTTTGTAGGATTGTCGTTAATCGAATAGTATAATGAAACAAAAATTAAATAGGAAAACGCACCATCTTTGCTCTCCTTCTGCAGAACGGGGAATTGGGTGTCGGAAACAGAACAAACATGGCTCATTAGAACAGCCAAAAGGGCGGGAACTCGCTCGTTCAAACACCATTCCGAGTCGCCATTCTGAAATGAGAAATATTGCGCCCCTACCTCTCAAAAAATAGGAATTCTCAAAGACTATAGAATCATTCTTTCAAATTGGCAGAAGTTCACCGAAATTGGCAAAAAATCTTGCACGCATGCAAGTCGTGCTCACACCTTCATGCGACATTGCTGATATCGTCCAACGAAAAAATACCACACCTTGACTACTTCCGTAATGGCCGCCGCGTATTGACACGGTTCCACGTGGACTATCTTGACCACGTTATTTCCACCCGTGTCCATGACGTCATAGGGAGAATCGAGAGAGGCTGTCAACAACTCCAGCAAATAATCGATAATTGTCGAGAACAGATTACGCTCACGGGACAGACTTTCCCACGCGTCACATGGATGACTGAAATTGAACAAACAAAATATCAATTTGAACTGCTCGATTTCCAGGTTTCCACACCTAGGTATGAAACTGGCTGAACTGTGTTGATTGTTGAATTGCAAATAAATTTATTCTATTCATATTTAATGAACCCTGAATATGCGCAGACATGTTAAAACATACAACATGAGCTTTTAGTCCAGTGTGGTTACGTCTTGAGAACTAAATCATGTGCGTTGTGTTTATCATGTTCACGCAATCAACTTTTATAGGGGTTCCAAAGGTATGACTGTAAAAAACTCGATTTGCTCCAAATTTCTATCCACTCCATACATCGCCAAGGGCCTCTTATTCCTTCAAAATTCTCGCGACCCCTCCGTGTTTTCTCGTGTCGCGACCCCCCAAAACGGCGATATTCAACTGATTTCCGTACGATTATAGCTGATTTTGCATGAAATCCTATAGTTAACAGCTCGCGACCCTTCCTTTTTACCAGGATTTGTTCGCGACTCCCCCTTTTATAAGGGACCTTGGCGGTGTATGATCCACTCGCATGGCATAGACTCGATTAACAACCGTCATTGCTAAGTGACCCTTTTTCCCAAACCCCAACTCAAATTGATATGAGCAAGTGAAAACACTAATTGTTCTGTTGTGTATGATTGCACCCAGCGTATAAAGAGTAAATGCGCATCTATAGTCTTTTGAAACTAGCAACTCACATTGTTCTGAAACTCGATTCGATATATTCGGATAAATTTAACAACAATGATATTTATCTATACTTTTCCCCAACCCCCAACTCACATCGAGATAGGCAGCGGTTGTTTGAGAAGGACATCGCACACGACGTGCGTCTGATGATTGGCGAAGGCAACGAGGGCCGAAAGGAGGTCCGAATACGTATGGACACACGAATGGACGGAGGGGAGATGGTCCAGCATGGAGGAGACCAGCAGGGGACCCTGCAATATGAATAAATGATTTATTTTATTTTTTTAGCAGGGAACCTTGGAATCGAGTGGACGGTTGAATAAAAAAAACGACAAACTAAATTTGAACGAATCGTAAAGAACCGATGTTGTTTGTGGAGATCGCACTGTTCCGGAAAGAGATAACGCCAAAGATCAAGCAATAAAAGTGAAGAGATAAGTTAAAGTGTCTAAGTGTCAAAATTTAATAAAACCTCTAGAAAACGTTTTACAATTGAGAAACTTCAGAAATAAAATAAAAAAAGTGTCAATGAATGAACACTTCACGAATTGCTGATATCAACATACCTCCGCCACTAGATTCGCTCCCCTCTGTGTGAGGAAATAGGTGAGAAGTTGTGCTGCGGCGGCACTGACTTGGCTCTGTCTGTCAGTGACCATCTCGAGGAGACCAGAGAGGTACAGCTGCATCTGGGAGGAGGGCAGACGGGAGTCTATCACCTGAAAAGGGGAAGAATGTATATATAACTATTACCAGTATTGTTATTATTATTATTATCATTATTATACCACTATACATTAAGTATACGGGAGTCTATCACCTGCCAATTGAAAGATAGAAATACAATACCGTTCACCAATGATACTCAATCAGAACTTGAGAAACACTACACAGTACAAAGTAAGTGTGATTTCTGATTTGCCTTCACCTACATTTACATGCTGCTCATTTACCACCTACATTTACATTTACATGCTAAAAGGAAGTGTAGATTGTAAACCAACATTGATTTTGATCCCTGTTAAAGGAGATCGATACACACATTTTCTGAATTTGAAGATTTTTCACGACTCTCTAATAACTCTATCTTTACATCGAAAGTCCCATATGAGGTGCGTAATTCTTCGAAACCACCCACCTCAGCCATCTCCCTGACTGCCTTCTTTGCCAGTTGCATCTCCAGTTTCCCCTCTCCACTCAGATAATCCTGGGAAAATGACGTCACCGAAAAGAGACCCGGGTCCGTGTCACGACCATGACCCTGGAGAAAGAATACGGTATGTGGGGGGGGGGGCTATAGTATACTGATTGTAAACACCGAAAAGCAATGAGTAAGTAGAGCAGTGGGAACTTTTCGATTGGCAGTGAATGCATCACAAGTATCTTCGTTACCTTAGTTTCGTTACCTGCCGGTATTTTCATGCAGAAGCTTTTTTGAAAACTTTGTTGGTGTACGATTCTAGTAAACTCTATTGCATATACAGTGAAGCGACCCTTAAAACACCATTAACAAGATTATTACTCACCTTATGTACATGTGAGAGTCGCATGGCCCAATGAATAGCACAGAGGGCCTGATACCGTACTTGGGCCAACGAATCCGAGAGACGAGGGGCCAGACGGGCCAAGAGAGAAGAGAGCGGAGAGAAGTCAGACGCATGCTGCAAATGGAGAACATTACTTTTCTAACAAACTTGTAACTAACTCGGAATCGAAACAATTTGCAGAACAGAATTGGATAGCACAGATAGCAGGCAAAAGGTGATTATCGACCTGTTTTTGAAATACTCTATACTCAACGATTTCTCAACGCAATACGACAACAAGAAGTTCAAGGAGAACTTAATCATACCACTCATAGTATCTCTGTTTGCTCTGTGTTATAACTCTATGCAAATCAACGTTATACTATAATTATTATTATTAAAATAGTTACCCCCAAAACGATATCCTCGGCGGTCTCGAAATAGACCCTGAGTACCAATACAGTTGCATCGATGGCCCGACATCTCTCGTGGTCCGCCGATCGACCATAGAACTGTTGCAACATCTGAAATGGAGGGGGGGGGGGGGTTATATTATCAGATACGCATACGAGTATGAAATATGGGATTCAGATTACAAGCTCACATTTCAATCATATTTCGATGACGATGTAGAATAATGGTAACATTGCCTGGTGCCTACAACTACATTACCACCGGAAGTTTTGAGAACAATGGCAGAATTCATGAACCTAATTTCTAATTCTAATCAAAATATTACTGTATGATGGTGAGCCATTCATGAAAAACAACCAGAAAATGTCTTGATGATACTGACCAAGCCTCGCGGTAGAAGCAAAGTCCATAGATGGAGTGAGCACATATTCGTTATAGTTTTATACACGAATTGAACACACGGTGCTACGCTTTTGTTGATTTTTAGGCAATGATATGTGACCTGTCACGCACGACCGCGACGCATGAGATATTACTGTAGATTACGAAAATAGTTGGATTTCGCGGGCAGACTCTCTCGCTAGTCCACACTATTTCCTGCGTTAACCGCTCGCGTCTGAGACGCGTAGGCGTCAAATCCTCTGGCGCAAAATTCAAATGAGGGGCGCTCGCTCAGAAAATACACCGTGAAACGCACAAACGGGTAGGCGGTGGGACGAGCAAAATATCTACCTTGAGTACGATGGTGACCGTGTTGAGTGTGGGTTTCGTGACAACCAACGCCTCGAGGGCAGTCCCGTATTGACACACGGTCGCATCCATTACGGTAGCCGATTCATCGTCGTCAATCTAAAAATGAGAACTATGTATTTACAATAATTTACAAAAATACTATAGTTACATTTTTCATATCCAGTTCCAACTCTTTCTCTAATTCTTTCATTCATGGAAAGTTTTCTGGCCAATTCTACAACTAACCGGGTTTTCAGGTAACCTAACCGGGTTTTGGTAACCCTTTTTTCAGGTTACCTCATAGGTAACCGGTAGGTAACCGAAAACTAAAATCCGGTTACCGTACAAACTAACGGTAAAAACCACATTTTGTGTTGGAAAAACAGGTAACCGGTTTTTCATTTTCGGTTACCGACCGGTTACCTATCGAAGTAACCGGGAAAAGGGTTACCAAAAAACCGGTTAGGTTACCAAAAAACCCGGTTACATATAGAATTCACCAAGTTTTCTTTCTATATATTGATCTGTTTATTACAACATCAAACAATCAGTATTTTTCAGTGCACAGCTCAATTGACCACAACGATACGAGTTCTCACCACGAAATTACAAAACTCTGCATAAAGCCACACTGTGCTGGACTGGAGAGAAATTGAGAAACTCAAATCAGACCCCTTTACTTATAAGTGAGACGAGATAAAAAATCAGAATTTAGCGCTCGTTTGAAACGAGAGCTAAATTCTCCATTTGAGGTATTCAATTCGCTGCTTTCAAATGCACCAGTCATGATTGTCAATCCATTTGCCTGGAGGTCTCTCGGTCCAGCTTGAACCTCCCGGCGATGGCGCGAGCGTGGAAAACAAACAATCGATTGATCTATTCCGAGATCTCAATCGATATTCATATTTTGCACATTCGCCAACCAGGTGGCTTAAATTACGAACCCAACGTGGGAAAATGGCTGGCAAGTGGTAAATTCACTAGCAAACAGCGAATGGGAACGACAGAGATAGTGGGGGAGAATAGAAGTCTCTTCCTGCTGACCTTTCGATATCCATATTCGATGACGTCATCAAAAGGGGGCGGAGAAAGGGGCGGAGCTTGGTCGAACAAATCATAGGTCAACTAAAATGTGTGTGAATGGAAAGAGGGAATTAGCCGAGCATGCCCGCAAATTGTGCATTTTGAACATTTTGCAAAGAAGTTACATTTGCACTTTTGCTTACCAAAGAAAAATTGAAACGTGCGATAAAGTGCAATACACTCATGGCTATCACTGATAAGTTTTAACCTGAAGAGTTCTTTTTTTTTCAGTAACCCTTCACTGAAGATGAAAATGCACACGTGCGACAGATAGAAAAACTTCCAGAAGAACACACAAAATTCAGCTGGGGGCGTGGCTTAAATTCTGCATTCGATAACGTAAGCGAGGGAGTTTGACGTAAGCAGAAATATCAGTTTTACGTTTTACGTCTGTAGCTTGGTAATAACGACTGTCAACAAAATACAACGCATGGAACTCATTTCCCAAAAATAAAATCCCTGTTAAACAAAATAGCCAACAAAACCCGTAAATTAAGAAGGTGAAACGTAAAACTCCGTTTAACGCTAAAAGTTGAAAAACGAAAACAAAGACTAACCGTCTTGAGTCCACTCTTTTCTCTACACATTGGTAGAATATTCTGCGTGAGAACTTGACTCAAATCTTTCAAGTCAGCGTCGTTCAAAGCTGGTTCGAGACGCCTGAAACAACCACAACTAATCCGTTTCCCAACCCAAATACAAAGAAATCATAAATTTGCCTCAAAATCAGGCGAATTTTCTCCAATAACGGCAAAAATGAGCTTGTTGAACTTTATTTGACTATTCGGACAACTTCAATAAAGTATGTTAGAAAAATGAAAAAGTGTGCCAAACGTACACTAGTGCTGCGGCTGCCTTTGCAGCCAGAAGTCGCAACGAGCTGGCTAGTAGCTCCGGAGACTCGCTTTTGATGTAGTCCTTGATGTATCCGAGCAGCTCATTCCTCACTTCCAATCGATACTCGGCACCCAATCTAAATAGTTACAAGCTACTACTAATAACAGAAAAGAAACTTATTTCATAACGGTACCTAACCTTACATATTAAACATACCCTAAATGCTCAGCGTTTTGAGAACCCCCCCCCCCTGTTTTTGGTCCGAAGATTTGGGCAAACCGCCCCCCCCCCCCCCCCTCAAAAATTGTCTGATTTAGCGATTTCCTAAATTAAGGGCAAAACCCCCTTATAATGGCTGAGGGGGAGGGCAAAACCCCCCTGTTTGAAAAAGTCACAACTCTGAGGGTCTGAGGCATTTAGGGTATGATATTAGAGAACTTTAAAGTCATGATCGATGACTGTTGTGAAAAGATGGGCTCAGTGGAAGAAAATCCAAATAGCTCTGTGTAATCTTTCTTCTGTAGCTGGACATAATGGCTAACAAAACAGACATTTGTGACGCGATTACACTTAAAGAAGGACGATTGAGTGGTCCAATCCCAACGCGTCAGTCCTTCAAACTGCAATACTGCTTGTTCAAAGGACCGTTGACGCGGCATTGGTCCACATAATCGACCTGCATTAAATACAAAACCACTACATATTACATAACTGTTCCAACTCTTCTCATTACCAACCGTGATGGCTGAACCGCAACTGCAATCAGCCGCATTGTTTCCAACATCGCCTCACGAACCACCGTTTCTTGCTGGAAAAAGATCAAACAATCAGCAGCATTGATACATACGTTAAAGGACGCCAGACACCAAAATTGAGTAAGTTCTGTCTTAGGACTCCCAGGGACATTTTGTACAACCATCTAACTTCTCTTCATTTGCGTTATGTCTCGTCGTACAGCGCGCTATGCTAATCTATAATAACTCTTATAAGCGCTACGCTAATTTCTAGCCTCGACAGTAGTAAATTGTTCCACTTTAATAAAACTGTAATTTTTTGTAAATCATTAAATTTTCTCCATTTTCATATAAAATGTTTTTTTCTCAACGCCTAAAGCTGATCAGAGTCATGTAAATTTGGTTTATTGGTGTCCTACCTTCTTTAACATGCATGATACATTACAAACATTCTGAATAACTATTTCACCCATGCTCTTACTTTCTATTCTATATTTGGTAAAGTGTGACTTAGCAACAAAAACTCCCGTTCTTCTCGTTATACACGCTTTTTGAATCAAAAATGAGCAAACTCCTCCGATATGGTCGAAAAGGGAATCCGGAAAGGAACTTATTCGAACCATTTTACTTTTTTATTGTATTTACTAAGACTAAGCTAAGCTCAAACGGGCGAGCTCTCTCTCTATATTTGAACAGTATGGAGATATGTAGTAGAACTTAACCGAAAGACATAGAACCAACCTTATTATCGGCGAAATAGTGTCTGAGGAACAGAATGATGGTGTTCCTTAGTCTCTGTACCACCGTATCCAGGGAACATGCCATTATCACGTGGCCATAGCTGAGCATTATGGTCGCCCGAAGATTGATCATATCCACGTCAGAATAGGCTCGCATCGGCATCGCGTCCTGCAGACAATAAACACACTTTGAAAACCGTGATTCATTTTCAACCATAGGTGGGATAGTGTCGGTCGGAGGGTTAGAACAGTTGTACATCCCCTCCACAGAAAAATAGAAAAGTTATAGGTCCTCCTAGCTGATTTCCAAGTAAACCCGGAATAGTTGGAAAAGTTATGGGTCCCCGTAGTCCAGTTAAAAGAAAAGTTAAGGATCCCCCGGTTAGGTAACCGGGGTATCGCATCTATGTTTTCAACATCAACCTTTACTATACACGTTTCTCACGTAGATACCAACCCCACGATATTTAAATGTCAGTGTGTTTGACCTATAATCACTATTTTTACAAGGCCAGAGAAGAAGAGTATGAGGAGATTTATTGAACTTCAAAACAGCATGATTTTCAAACTTACGGACATCTCCGCTGAAATAACATAACCACCAATAGCCGCTTACGGAATGAAACATAAAAAACTCGTTCAAAACTATGGTATGAACCCAAAAGCAAATCAAAGACGAAGGCCCATAGACCAGCTACCTTTGTGAGTGGCACGAGACCTCCTTGAAACCCGTTTTTGTAAAGTATGGTCCCCCTTACCTACTTTGCCAAAAAAGGGTGTATTTGGTCAGAGACCCAAATTTTTGAGTATCAAATTTTTCTTTTTTGAGTATCAGTTTCCTTTTTAGGCAAACGTCGGCTGGTGTACGGTGCTGGTCTACCTTGATGGTATACTCTACCCCGCATACCAAATGAAACATCAAAAACTCGTAATACAGTATCGTATGAACCCTAAGCTCGATAAGTTACTCAATTACTATATAATACCTTAATGAAGCCGAAAATGCCGCTGCTCTTCTTCGCGTGTTCCCATTTGGACACATTCTCCAGTTCAATCAATACCGTATCCGTGTGAACGGCAGCGCAGGCCCCGACTCCCCGGGCACAGCCGAGCCGCTCCGTCGCATTCGAGTGGTGGGTTGTTCTGGAACATAATATGCGAATATCTGATGAAATTGCGGCATGTAAGTTTTTGAAATCAAGGCCTTCAAAACATTTTGAAGGGTCCGTCCCTGAAGCTGGGAAAAGCTATCTATGTTTACTTAGTAAAAACTAAAATTAAGAACCACTAAGTATACAAATCGGCTCCTCTCTTTCGGTTTCTCAAAGAGTCGAGCCTAACATGCTCAATGGAAAATTATCGGTGATCAGGGCCTCCATGTTAGATCCTCTTATATCGTCAAATATATCGACAGAAAATCCATGAAACATTGTGTATCGTACAAATTATTTTGCTACCTTGATCTCCTCACGCAAAACCAAAACAGAGTACTCAAAACTTGAAAAACTAAAAAAAATCAGGAATTGTAAATCATTCAAGATATATTACTACAAAAGAAATACCGGGAACCAATAAAAAATTATGAAGAATTTAAAGGTGTTATTTGTTCTTTCTTTAGTAATTTAACACCATCTAATAAAGCTATTAACTTCTGTCTCAGTGAAGAAAGACAGCAATGGACAATCATGTCTTCGCAGTCACGCTTCATACATTTTACATTATTTTTAATCAAAAAGTATACTTACTTGAACATTAGCATGAGATGTTCCACCACAAATGACTGTAGGGTGATTTTGGCCAGAGTAGTTCCTAGACATCGGAGAAGGAATGCCTGCAATAATACTAAATGTGGAAAAAGATGTCCGCACACAACACGCACAAAAAGATAATACAGTACCCCATTGTCGTAGTACGCAATTACAGTGAAGACAATATGTACAACTGTGTACAGTTCCGGTCATTCTCACTAATAATTGGCAGCGTGCCAATGAATATTATTCAAGGATTTTATCACATTGGAGTTCCTTGCAAAATAACCAATCTCTGTGAGTGGTTGTTCAGTTTCATACGAATACTTGAATAAAACAAAAATTGCAAAAACTCATGTTTGCTATAAGAAAAGAATTAATAATCCGAAAATCTTGGCGCGATCCCAATAAGTCTCAGAACGATTAGCGCCAACTTTCTGCGATTGGCCAGCTGCAAAAGCAAGAGAGCATGCAGGTCAATGAGGCCGCAGACATCTGCGTCTCTCTGACCTGCGCACTCTCTCGTCGAGGCCGCTACAAGAGTGGCTGGGAATTGTCTGCGATGGAACGAACTACAAAGCTGTGCCAACCCACCCTCTCTTCCGGGGCCTCCTTATATAGATCCACTTGCTTCGCCATCGCTGCCGCGAGATCTTGTCGCCAGTCGCCGTCGATCACGTGGGAAATACACGCGGATAACATGTCCACGCAAGAGTCGTGCCAGCTGGAATACTAGCTAATGTACCGGAAGACTTTGTTGAATACATACCCAATACGAAAATTCGGAACCAACGTTCTAGGACTGCTATCCGAATAACATAATAGGATAACTTTTAGAAATAAAAGGCATAACTAAACTCGGTTTATTGACAATTGCCATCCGGTTACCGGGAACATTATACCTACGCCCCCCACTTTTTCCGTTTAAGCCGAAATGCCGAAATAAGTCCTGTGTTACTTTCACCCCCACGATTGTACGGTGGGGGGCGAAAGTAAAATTTTCCCCGGTTGACGTTACTGGAGTATGCTAGAATCCCCCCATTTTCTTGCCAACGACTAACCGTGCCACCCTGCGTCCTCTCAACTCAATCAATGGGGTCGATCGAGTGGTGTTCGGAGGAGAAGAGAGAGACGCGTTCGACAGTTCTGCAAAAAAGAGATCCATGAATTCAAATGAATTAAACATGGGAAATACTTAACTGTTGTGGAGTCGTCCTCCACATTAGCATACTTACATTGTTATACTGTTAGTCAATTGCAAAGTCACGTGAAACATGTTAAACACAGTGGAAATCAGAAACGTGCAATGACGAACTGCACGCTGCCTGGTTGAAATGCTAACGTTACATGACTATTCAGTTTACTTCTAGTATAGCATACTTGCCTTGTTAACATGTTTACGGCGTGTATTCTTGTCTTGCTTCCATACCCCAGTAAAGTCTGACTGAGCGACAAAAAGTTGTCCGTTTTAGATGTGAACAAGTGAAAAATTATGATTTCTCCATCAAAAGTAGACCGATCTTCTTATTTTCGGGGAAAAAGTAGTCCGTTTTCCGATTCGTTCTGACTATTCGGACAACTTTACTGGTGTATGATTGCTTCTAGACTAATTATTATAGTTACGTGAACGTGTCTGGCATTCTCTACCTCGTGTACCTACTGGGAACTAGATCGGCACTTTTTACATTAGCATTTCGTCGTTCCATCAACATCGAGAACCCAATATCCAACTGGAAAGGGTGGCGATAGTCAAGGATTCTACATCTATTCCAAAAAAATCGATAACCCACCATCGAGTAAAGGTTCCATGCGAGTCGTCCATTTTTCGATTATTTCCACGAGCGACGGATCGAACCATGCGGCAACGGCATTCAGAAACAGCATCGACTCTCTGAAAACAAACTACAAATTATCATGGGAAGAATCAATTCAGTCCGAGTTACAGTAACCCGATGAATCCCATCCCCTCAGACAACTCCCCAGTCAAATAAATAGTATGCTGATTGATTCTTTGATTCGCTGGTCGCTGGAGATAGTGTTGATAGCTGGATAGAGTCGAGAAGGTACATACTCCCTGCGTCTCTCTGATCTACACACTATTTCAATTTCTATACCTGGCCGAGTCCAAGACAGTATTCTAACTCCCACCTTGCTCTTCTAGCGAGTAATCCATTGAGAGGTGCATTACACAGGCCCACGAATAGACGAGCCAGGACTGCATGACGACCGGCCACACGAACTGCAATAGAAAGATGGTTTTTCATTATTACAATAATAATAACAATGATTTATATTATTATTACTTATACTATACTATTTCGAGAACATGTTATTCACAGCGGTATGACCAATCATGTGATACAATGGCCAACTGGCATAAATCTCACGGGCTCACGGCCGCCAAATTGTTAACTTTAAACTTTGTTAAACAACAAAATTGGAAAACGCGTTCATTCAGTTAAAGCTGGATTCTACCACAGGCACCACGATCGATGTGTTTCGCACATACAACATAAGTGAAGGATAGAAAATAAACAAAATAATGTATATTACTGCAATAAATTTAGTTCTCAACAGCATGTTGACTAGCCACAAACCCCAGTGAAGATAAACGGTGACTATAATTTTGTTGAAGCCAAGCTTTCGATTCTGAAATTTTTCCTTGTTTCAGTTAATTCTATATATTAATTCTAAAATATAACATTTCTTATTTTGAATATACAGCTTAGCTAAATAAACATAATTGTAAATTTAAATAATACTTATGTTTAACTCATTATATTTTAATTTATCATAACTTTTCCTTACTTTTTTTAATTAATGCAACTCAATGTCCAAATCAGCGACACGTACCATTATCGAAGCCAGTGACGTAATCAATGTCTCGCCCCGCCTCCTTTTCGCGGGAAACGAGGGTTCGAAGGGACTTGCACAGATCTCCCACAACCGGGTTGAACCTGTCCACACATAACACTTCTAGAAGATACGGCCACAGCAACTGGAATCATAAACCAGTATTACATACGTGAGGCAACTTTGTTGTTTTGAAAATCAGGTGTTTCATCTGCGAAAATGAACTATAAAACTAGGTGGAAGGAGAGGTTTTCAATTATGAAGGCGACATTTCCTGAAACTAGGGTAGTTGGTAGAAACTAGGGTATAATTACCCCATTTCGAAGCGAAGGGGTAATTCAATGAGCAATCCAGAAGGGGTAATTCAATGAGCAATCCAACAAAGTCGCTCCACGTTTGACCAGTAAGGTCCAACTATTCGACAGAAAATGATCTGTTTTCAGATTGAAACGAACGAAAAACTTTTAACTTTAACACGAATGAGATCAAACTACAGATATTCAATCATACTCTGAGCGAACACAACAAATATAAACATTGATGTCATCTCGACTAGAATAGGATCAAGATCGAGCAGCAGGGAGCTGTAATAGCACCATATGTGATATTTATGATGATTACCAAACGATGCGAAGTGAAATAATAACATTTAACAGACGTGTTAAAAACATGAAATTAGTATCGCTCACCTTATTGGCACAAACACAAGTGCTGGCGATGGTGTGAAGGGCCTGTGCACATTGGGTTCGCAGCTGGTTCGAGCCGGCTACATCCAATTCTATGCGACGAGTCTGAAATGGAAAGACTGAAGGAACGGAACAAATACACTGGTCACTAGGGGGGGGGGGAGAGGGTCAATACGCGATACGCTCGCGTAAAGCTAGCACCACGTTCTCAAACACGGCCCCCCTCACTCACAACTGCAATTTGATGCAACCCTGTAACCCCTTTTTAACTCCAAATTTCGCAGTTTACCACAAACTCCAGAAAAAGACGTGAAATTTGTGTGAGGTTCAACGCCGATACCCCACTATTGTGAACTGCGCAAAGTGGGTGTATAAATTGTTCATCCCCACAGTGTCAGCAATCAATAAATCGATAACCGAGATAACCGATGAAATTCCCCCACCTGTACATCATTGTCCGATGGCGGTACCAGATTTCTGACGAGGAAAGCGATGACGTAGTCGCCTCCTTCTGAATCCACGTAGGCGTGGTCGGCCAGCGCAACACACAACTGCACTATGGAACGTTTCACCTGGAAAACACGCGACAGTTCGGAAAATGTGACTGATTCCCGTAAACCAGTTAGGTCCGACTATTCGACAAAAAGTTAGTTCGTTTTGTTTTGACGTGAACATTAATGATTTTACATCGATTTTATCGGCTATTAAACAACTTCACTCGGGTTTGCTGATTTCTGTTTGTTTGTAAACTTCTGCGCACGAACCTGCGACCCATTTTGAGAGCTTAAAGAAGGACCATTATGTGGACCAATCCCGTGTCAACGGTCCTTTAAACTGCAATTGAAAAATGTATTGCAGTTTAAAGGACTGAACCGTTGCGATTGGACCACATAATCGTCCTTCTTTAACACGAGATAATTTTCTATGAAAGAAACTTTAAAGATGGATAAACTTTTTTCCATTAGAAATCTGATTTGTCACAAATAGTTAGTTTTAGCTCAGAGATACACGGAATACCCAAACATTTGAACAGCAAACAATAGTAACCGAAATTGAAAAAAAATCAAAACGTACCCGAATAGAGGTGGTCTGCTCGGCAGCCAATAGTTTGCGGAGTCCCATCATGACAAGACTTCGCTTGTCCTCCATGTATTTACCTGCAAAATATACAATCATTTTACAACTTTACTAGTCAGTATTGCACTGCTTCCAAAACCTTTGACGTGTAAAAGCGAATGACCGATGCATTTCTTCAAAAGGTGGCAATTACATTTGTTCCCTATTTCCTGTGAAACCAAGTTTGCCGGTGCTGCTATTTTGGTTACTTTTTCAGAAATATTCTACTCGGCTCGCTAAATATTCTATATCTTATGTTTACGAATTCATTCCAAATAGCTGACGAACAAACAACAAACAAACAAACAAACAGTAAACAAAAATACCAACCAGACGAGTTGAGTAGATGACGTAATATATTGATTGCAGCCAGCTTCTGAATATCGGCTACATTCTGCATCTTGTGTAGCAGATAGTAGACTATTTTATCGGCGAAACGGGCGGCTGCAAAACAATATATGTTCTCAGACTAGTGTTTCTTACTCCGTTTCGATATCTACCATCCATCAACAAAATGTGGAGAAGAACGAAAAGTACCCCCCTCGAATACCACAGCTCCAATATCCAATCTGGCTTCAATTTCATGGTTTTTTATGTATTGTAAATTGATCATTGATCTTTTTCGATAGGAAGAACAAGAAACCAGACTCTGAAACAAATTTGGTTGCGCGTCTAGTGTGAAAAGTAGGGGCCCAACGAATGTAAGATTTGTCTTCTGCTGTGCGCCTCTTAGACAACTACTCTCAAATGGAACAGCTACTGCTACAAAAACCGAAAAATACTAATATACTCAAGTATAACTGTCCATTACAAACATACAAAAGTCGTAAAATATTTTCTCAAATCTGTAAACTAGAATCTACAAGTCACAGCTGCGAAAGAGAGAGAGCAACTGTTGAATAATATGACAAACGTTATAGCACCTAGAATTGAAGTATTGACAAAAAATGCCAATCATTGTGCACAAAACCAGGAACTCTATAATTGAGTACGTTGAGTTAACATCTGTGATTTGTAGATTCTAGTTTACAGGTTTGAGAAAATATTTTACGACTTTTGTATGTTTGTAATGGACAGTTATACTTGAGTATATTAGTATTTTTCGGTTTTTGTAGCAGTAGCTGTTCCATTTGAGAGTAGTTGTCTAAGAGGCGCACAGCAGAAGACAAATCTTACATTCGTTGGGCCCCTACTTTTTCATGAATTTTTCTCTTTTTGTATACATGCCGTAGGTATGTGGTTTGATCTGTACGGTGCAGATAAAATTGTTTCCTTAATCAACCGCTTGTCAAGTATTACCATCATTCGGAAAAAAATATGACGTCAACATTGCAGTTCTAGAAACCTACTTCATCTGCCTATCAGAATCCCAGAATACGTCATGTTCGAATGAACTTTCATCGTGAATTGACCATTTTTAAAAAACTTCCAGCATTCGAAAACATATTTCACGTCAATTTTTTTTAAAAGTTGACGTCATCTGGCCTTCTGAATTCCAGAATAAGTCATATTTAGATAAAGTTTTATCGTTAATATACCATTTTTTATATATTTTCAGCATTTGAAAATATAGGTGACGTCAACTTTGCACTTTTCAAAAATGACGTCATCTGGTCTCCAGAATCCCAGAATACGTCACTCTTAGATTGAGTTTCACCGTTAATTGACCCTTTCTAAGATATTACCATCATTTGAAAATATATGTGAAGTCAACTTTGCACTTTTCAAAAATGACGTCCTGCGAGCTCCAGAATCCTCGATGACGTCATCAGTAGAAGACTTACATCTAAATCGATGTCAGTTCATGTCGTGGTATCATACTTCAAATTTTACTTGAATTGGTTAGGACTGAGCTGAGTTATAACGCAATTTGATTTACCCCGATAGAGAGGGCGAGAGAGTGCACGAAATGAAGAGGCGCAGAGACATTTTCAAAGACCTATAACTTGATGAAAAATAATTTTAGTCGAAAAAAAGTTTGCGCCCCCAAGGTTTGAGTGGGATATCTATCGTGTCCCAAATTTTCAGTCAAATCGGTTCACACATAAAAATTTCCCAGGAGTGCGCACACACACAGACACACACACACACACGACGGAAGTTGGCGGTCTGCATGAAGCGCATGACGTCATAACTCGGCTCAAACTCAATCAATTTCGTTCAAATTTCGAACATAACTTGTAAATGTGCCATAGAGAATCAGCAGATCATAAAAAGTTCTGATTTGCACAATTGGACCTTTTTGAGAGTGAACTAAAAAAATGAAAGCGCGCATTAGCCGGACCAAAGATTAATGGGGAACTATAGAGGTCATGCGAAGACTATGAACACCAGGAGGGGACGGTACACTTCAGTGATGAACAGACTAGGTACGTTGGTTATCAGAGGAGAGGGGTGATGATATACCAACTTCTTCACTGTTATAGAAGATTAATGGGGAACTATAGAGGTCATAACATTTTTTCCGCTAATGAGTAACAGTAACAACTATGCTTGATAAAATTTGAGTCGTAGTGTAATCGTCAATGCCAGCTGAGATTTGAAACGTTCTCAGAAAATAGTTGTGTGAGTGAGATATTCTATTGACTCATATTTTTCTCAAGACAGGCTACATGCTCCTCTGGTTATCTTTCATACTGATATACTTTAAGTTGTAACAGTTGTGAAGAATTTCAAAACGTCAAGTTCATTTTCTCTTCAGAGCCGAAATCGAGATTCCGATAATCAACGACGACGAGTACGAGAAAAACGAGGACTTCTACATTGAGTTGGGAGAACCGATCTGGCATCGCGGAAAACACAATGAGGTACGTAGGAACATCCAAATTAGCTCACAAAAACACTATAGTACCCGCCCAAACTTGTGGAGATCGCTCTAATTCAGCGATTTACACTCCTTTTACTTCTGAATGGGATAACCCTTGAACCTTGATAACAGTTATCATTACCGATTACCACATGTTATCATTACCATACACCGGACGAGAGAGACCATACAATATTGTGACTTCCTGATACCTTTTTCATACTTAACTTTTTTGAACGAGTCCATCCCTATAAGTTTTTTTTATATAGAAGGGCTTCAAGCGCTTTCAGTTCCGTTAAGGGAACTTCAAGCTCAAACCGTGCATATCGAGGTTATTAGAAGTAGTTTGCTCTTTATCCTGTTGGTGAATAGCAATTCTGATTGTGCACTTAGGTCAAACTACAAGTTAGATGTGAGTATTCCCATTAGTTTACTAGTCATTTTACAGGGAGAGGGAGACGAGGGTCACCCCCTTCTATCTCTCAGCAGATGCAAAGTCGTCATTACGGAGGACAAACAGTTCAAGGTACATTTTATACAAACTACAAAACTTTCAGAACTTCGAGTATTCTGGAAAACCGATATTAGTCTTTTTTGCATGTGGTCCTACATATTCCTTACTATTTCTTTATAGAGATATTTCAATAATATTCTTCTCTAGAACTTCGTTGACCGAATGTTGACCAACGCGAATACCTCCATAATGGTGGGAACAAGCAGCTGGAAACAACAGTTCAATGAGGCTCTCACCATTGACACCGGTTGGTTACTAGGTTTATCGAGCAGGAATCAAAGATCAAACTACAGCGAACTGTGAGGGAAACATTGAACTGATTGAAACTCATATTATTTAAAGGGTTTTCATTGGTTTTAATGGGTTTCATTCATTTTATGGCTTCCTTTTGGAAGTCAGGAACGTTTGAAATTGTGTCTCCAGCTTTAATTGTGGCTTATTCACGTTTTTAACGGTAAAGTTGTAGTGTTACAGTGATGTTGTCTCTTTCACCACGATTTCTACGTCTATGTTTACTGTGTCTCTCATTTACCTCTGTGTCATTTACAGAAGACGGAGAGGAGGCGTCTACTTCCGACAAGATTCTCCACTACGTCGCCCTTCCGTGGAAGATTCTATTCGCCCTCATTCCACCCACCGATCTCGCACACGGTGAATAGTCACTAACATAACTCCTGAACAAGCGGTGTAAAAAATTGAAAATCTTGAAATAACTTTATTTAGTAATCAATACAATCCATGAATTCGGCAGTTTGAAAATCATCGAGGGAATGAACTATAGCATACCTTTTGGTACAGATATTTCTCAACGAACTTTAAACTGGTTTTTATGTAATTGATCACACAGCATAATGTAGTTTCGTCTCCAATGCATTCCAAAATTGGGCCGTTCCAGTTAAATGTTATTTGAAACCTGTAAAGCAAACCTTTACTGACTTTAACTGTCAATATAGAAAGAATACTAATTACATATCGTTCTACTTAATTTCACCTGAGAATAGTTGTCCCTAGTTGGTAATTATGTGCTCAATGGAAAAATCGATAACACATTTGACCTATCAATCGATATCTCTTCTGCAGGCTGGTTGTGTTTCGTGGTGGCCATCGTAATGATCGGTCTTCTGACTGCTGTAATCGGGGACCTCGCCAGTCATTTCGGTTGCACAGTCGGAATGAAGGATACCGTAACCGCCATTTCATTGGTGGCCATGGGAACCAGTGTGCCCGGTACGCGTATAGTCAATTTTGATTACAAGCATTGGTTATTTCCCAAAAAACTACGTTTTCATACAGATGCACAAAGATTTCATGTAAAAATGTAGCAGAGTGAATTTTACTCTTCTTTTACTCCTACGAGTCGTACTCCTCGTAGGAGAATTTCACGAAGCCCAGAAAAGTGACACAGATAATTGGAGAATTTCCGCACTCTATTGATTCAAGGATGGTTTCAAATGTTCTTATCATGAAGTTGTTTCATACAACTTTTCTATCAGTCGAGCTGATAAATGTTTCGCCTTAATAAACAAGAAATTGATTTATTAACACGACTGATCATAATTTTCCAACCTGATCGTCAATGTAGTGATTCTTTTGAACTATCGATTTATCGATTATTTCCAGACACCTTCGCCTCCCGCACCGCGGCGGTGCAAGACAAATGGGCGGACAGTTCCATCGGAAATGTGACAGGATCCAACGCCGTCAACGTTTTCCTGGGAATCGGGATCGCCTGGGCGATTGCCGCTATTGTTCACTCGTGGAGAGGCACCAGATTCATGTGAGTAGGGGGGTTTTACTTCAGCCCCCCACCAGGCGGCGTAGCAATCCCTCCAACCTCATGAGAAGTTCATATGAGTTTCTCATGAGATACCTCATGATCTACTCGTGAACTCTCAATGTTGTAGCATAGCAATCTATAGAATCTCATGAGAAACTCGTGCGAATAGCTCATGAGGTGATATCATGAACTTTTATGGGGATTGCTACGCCGCCAGGTTCAAATAGACTCTTTCTCGTCATATTACCCGCCGACAGGACACGGTACAAGGCCTATCTGCCAACTAGTTGTTCAATTTTTACTAATCTTTTACACGGGAAAAACAAAAATTGAGAAGTTTTCTGGGTCTTGCAGGTTCTCAGTCTTCTCAATCTACAGTGGTCTCAATGCAATTGTGTTACGCTCTGATGCACCCAATTAATTAATTAATTGATTTGACCATTCTTGATGTTTTGATGTGTGTGTACAGTGTTGCAGTTCAATAACACGTCAAATTGGTCAGAAACAGCAACAAGTCTTCAAAACCGATGAAATATCTTTGTAATTTATCAAATTTATTAACTCCAATTTCCAGGGTGAGCACTGGTTCTCTGGCCTTCTCGGTCACTCTGTTCATCATTGGCTCCGTTATTTGTATCGGGGTTCTCCAGTTCAGACGGTCGGTTTAGTATACAGAAAATCAGTTACCTACTTATTATGAATTTTTCTACAAAATGCAGTTTTGACAACAATTGTCAAAGTTTCTCAAATGTTCGTAGGTTATCATTTTCAATGAACGATGCTAGTTTTGATGGAAGCCCCTGTGCAGTATCGCGCGCAGCGCGAAGCGCTGCGCAGATTAGTTTTTGATCACAACATTGCGGACTTTCAAAAGTGGTTTTATGCCATTTTCTCAAAAACTCCTGAACGGATTTTTGAGATTTTGATGGAAAGAGATAGAGGAGGAAAGGCTTTATCATTGAGCTATTCGATATTTAATGTGCGACCAGTGATCTACAGTTATGCTGAATATCGTCTCGCAAAAATGTCTTCCGACGGCGGCCGCGTGGCGTGGCGCGGCGGCCGCAAAACCGACGAATTTAACCGATTCGTCTGAAATTTGGAATATAGTTAGAAACAGGAGAGTTATGTGTAAATCTGAAATTTTGGACCAATCGGTTGAAAATGAGCCATTTTATCGCCTTGGAAACATTGCATTCAGCTGCTTTCACAATCACTTCTAGATGTGCGGAGTGTGCGAAGTGAGCTGTTGTTTTGTTTTTTGGTAGTTGGAGTAGATTAAAGTATATTGAATAAGCAATTAGGTTAATCTGTAGAGATCCTGACTCCATAAAAAGGTTAATCGAACAAAAACAAAAATGCTGTCCGTGAAAGGATTCGAACCCTCGGCCTACTGAACTGTAGTGCGCTGCTCTGCCGACTGAGCCAAATCGTCACGAAAGAAGAAAAAATGGACGGCGCCACACGTGCGCTGCCCGAAATCAAGGATTGATCACGGTTTCTGAGAGAATGCTTACTAACCAGAGTTCTAACGCAGTTTATGTTCTGCAAATCGCGCGCAGCGCGAAGCGCTGTGCGAGATTTGTCTTTGGTCCGGCTAATGCGCGCTTTCATTTTTTTAGTTCACTCTCAAAAAGGTCCAATTGTGCAAATCAGAACTTTTTATGATTTGCTGATTTTCTATGGCACATTTACAAGCTATGTTCGAAATTTGAACGAAATCGGTCAAGTTTGAGCAAAGTTATGACGTTTTCGCTTCATCAAGAGCGCCAACTTCCGTCGTGTGTGTGTGTGTCTGTGTAGGTGCGCACTCCTGGGAAATTTTTATGTGTGAACCGATTTGACTGAAAATTTGGGACACGATAGATATCCCACTCAAACTTTGGGGGCGCAAACGTTTTTTCGAAAAAAAAATTTTTCCATCAAGTTATAGGTCTTTGAAAATGTCTCTGCGTCTCTTCATTTCGTGCACTCTCTCGCCCTCTCTGTCGGGGTAAATCAAATTGCGTTATAACTCAGTTCAGTCCTAACCAATTCAAGTAAAATTTGAAGTATGATACCACCACATGAACTGACATCGATTTAGATGTAAGTCTTCTACTGATGACGTCATCGAGGATTCTGGAGCTCGGATGAGGTCATTTTTGAAAAGTGCAAAGTTGACGTCACATATATTTTTAAATGATGGTAATATCTTAGAAAGGGTCAATTAACGGTGAAACTCAATCTAAGAGTGACGTATTCTGGGATTCTGGAGACCAGATGACGTCATTTTTGAAAAATGCAAAGTTGACGTCACATATATTTTCAAATGCTGAAAATATCTTAGAAAGGGTCAACTAACGGTGAAACTCAATCTAAGAGTGACGTATTCTGGGATTCTGGAAACCAGATGACGTCATTTTTGAAAAGTGCAAAGTTGACGTCACATAAAATTTCAAATGCTGAAAATATCTTAAAAATGGTATATTAACGATGAAACTTCATCTAAATTTGACTTATTCTGGAATTCAGAAGGCCAGATGACGTCAACTTTTAAAAAAATTGACGTGAAGTATGTTTTCGAATGCTGGAAGTTTCTTAAAAATGGTCAATTCACGATGAAACTTCATTCAAACATGACGTAGGGATTCTGAAGGGCAGATAAAGTAAGTTTCTAGAACTGCAATGTTGACGTCATATTTTTTTTTCCGAATGATGGTAATACTTGACAAGTGGTTCATTAAGAAAACAAGTTTATCTGCACCGTACAGATCAAACCACATACCTACGGCATGTATACAAAAAGAGAAAAATTCATGAAAAAGTGGGGGCCCAACGAATGTAAGATTTGTCTTCTGCTGTGCGCCCCTTAGACAACTACTCTCGAATGGAACAGCTACTGCTACAAAAACCGAAAAATACTGATATACTCAAGTATAACTGTTCATTACAAACATACAAAAGTCGTAAAATATTTTCTCAAACCTGAAAACTAGAATCTACAAATCACAGATGTTAACTCAACGTACACAATTATAGAGTTCCTGGTTTTGTGCACAATGGTTGGCATTTTTTGTCATTACTTCAATTCTAGGTGCTATAACGTTTGTCATATTATTCAACAGTTGTTCTCTCTTTCGCAGCTGTGACTTCTAGATTCTAGTTTACAGGTTTGAGAAAATATTTTACGACTTTTGTATGTTTGTAATGAACAGTTATACTTGAGTATATCAGTATTTTTCGGTTTTTGTAGCAGTAGCTGTTCCATTCGAGAGTAGTTGTCTAAGGGGCGCACAGCAGAAGACAAATCTTACATTCGTTGGGCCCCCACTTTTTCATGAATCAACTTAGTATTCATTGTTACGTTGAAAAAAGTTTAATAATAATTGATTAGATGCTCATTATTTCCTATCTATTGATTCATTATTTCCTTCGGAAATATAGAAAATGAGGACAATTTGTATAAAAAAAACGATGTAAAGTGAGAGACGATTAGCTTTTGAGATTGAACTGCATGGAATCTAGAAAAGGAGGACAATAACTCAAGAGGGAAATAAAAAATCTAATCTCGCAATTTTCATGATCATCCTGACAGACTGATTCAAAAAATATATGCTAAATCTTTTAGAAAAGTCCGCTTACACTAAAAACGTATCTGAAACAAAAATCAGCTATACTGTCAGTCTATCGCACAGTCACGTGAAACATGTTAAACACAGCAGAACTCGGAAACGTGAAACGACAAAGTGCACACTTAGGCTATTAGAATGCTAACTTTACATGAATATTCAAGAAACATATAGTGTACTCTGTTCTGTTATCATTTTTGAATCAATGGTGATAATCATATTAGGACGTTTCATCTAATTGTTTGCTGCAAGTTTTTTTTTCACTGAAAAACAAAATGTTTTTGACCCATGAAAATTGCAAGATTACATTTTTCATTTCCCTCTTGAGTTATTGTCCTCCTTTTCTATATTCCATGCAGTTCAATCTCAAAAGCTAATCGTCTCTCACTTTACATCGTTTTTTATACAAATTACTCTCGTGTCTAGTAAAGTGAAACGTAATATCAACCGTACAAACATCACAAATAGGATGTGTGTCGTGAAGTTTTCACGTGTTTTTTTTTGTGAAAAGCGCACGTTCTTGAATTTCAATCGAACTATTTGCAATTGTTTTTAATTTCAGTTTCAACCGTGGTATTTCTGCTGAATTGGGGGGTCCAACGGGCGCCAAGTATATATCTTCGTTCATATTTTTCGGAGTTTGGCTAATGTATCTCACATTCAGTATTCTCGAGGCTTACTGTATCATTCCTGGATTCTGATCTACTTTTGACTTTTATTGATTTTTGCCTCTTGAGTTTTGTTACATTATGAAATATCTTGTTTTGTCATGTTCTCCACCAAAGATATTGAGAGTTTTTTATTCAAATTTCTTCCAATACTTTCATTGCATCCAATCATTTGCCCTGTACCTAAAAATCATCCATTTTCTATGTTTAAATGGCTCATTTGTTTTTAAAACTTGAAATAATTGAACTAAATGCATAATTAAAACCGCATCATCGATTTCCAGAAAAGTAGGCGGAAACGTGAAAATCGCTCACAAAGTTTCAAATGCCAGAGAATAATTAATTTGATTTTGCTTACATTGCGATACCACAGTACTTTTCTTAAAATATTGCATATTGTTTTTGTGTGATAAGGACAAACAACACATTTTCTTAGTTTCTAAGCTGGTACTTTCTGTCGATTTTCACAACTAAATATAGGTATTGGTCATGATTACGAGAATTGAGAGTGATTTGTTGAATGTGAGAAATAAATATTGAAAAGCATAGTATATAAAATTTTAATAAATCAAGTTACAACCTTTTCTGTAGATACATGAATTATGAGAAGATGACCGCATTCACATTGATCTCTGACAAGCGAACCTGAAATTGGTATAAAATGTACTTTACATTATACATTTAATTGATGTATGTTGTATTGCATTATTGGAAGTGCAGCAAAAAGGCTTCAGACAAACAAAGAAAACAAATAGGCGAATTATAGAAAACGATAACATTGGTAATCCGACCATGTCTTCCGAAAATGGAAAAAAAAACTTTACACAGAAGTTACATATTATAGAGAGATTTTCAGTTTCATGCTTTTTACGTTTTGCAACGCGTTTTTACGTTTTACTAAACTGATTAAAGGGACCGTACCTCTATAATATGCAATGTAAGTAATTTTTGAAAAATAAAAAAAAGTCATTAATTCTGTTTTGAGATGAAAGTTCATACCTTACGTACAGAAAGTTCAAAAAACCCCATTATAACGGAGCAAAATAGAAGCCAACAGGAGTTGGGTTACTGTAATGCAGCAATCTTTAATCTATCACTGCTATGTAGTTTTCATGATATTTAGAAATCTTTTGTCACAGATTTCATATTGGTAATTTTGGCCACGTTTTGAATATGGTTTCGTAATTTTATGAACATTTTGAAAATTTTGTACGTAGGTGAACTCGGCGGTGTATGTACGTGCGCGTGGTCGCGCCGCATTTTCGAGAACACGGAGCAAGACAGGAAGTTGACACCTATATGAAAGCTTTTGGTTTTTCAATGTGAACAGTATCGACTAATCAGCTTAAACCTCCAAATTAAAGAGAAACGGTCCCTTTAAAAAGTAATGTGTCCAATTTTTAATATCTACACTTCTCTGACCTACCTTTACATATCCTCAGTAGTTGGAAGACTTTCTTCAAGAAATGCCAACAATTGGTCCATGGTTGGTCTCTCTGCAGGATTCTCACTCCACGCACTGAATTACATTGCACGACAAATTATAGAAGTAACCAATAATAACTGTGATATAGGATGGATTTACTGAACAAAAGTTCGGTTTACATTTTCGGATAATGTCATATTTACCGGATAGCTAAAATTCACTTTTTTTTGCTCAAAGTGGAAACTGTAACAGAGTTTGCACGTGTGTCGGCCAAAAAGCTAGTACTTCTCAATAAAACCTTCTGTCATGTCGTACACAAAACTCGAACTGTCGTTCTTGTTTCAAAAACAAAAATACTTTGTGGTTTTTGAAAAATTGAACCTCTGAATTTGCGCGATGACCGCTGCATTTATTCCCAGTTCTGGGTTAAAATCAGGCCTTCTTCCCCGTCTGGCGTCACTCAGAAAATCGATTGGGTTCGTCCGGGGGGAGGGAAATCTGAAACAGAGTCTCTTTCATTCCTACTGAAACTCCTACAATACGAATTCAACACTTTCATTGCTCTTAAAGAAGGACGATTATGTGGTCTAATCGCAACGGATCAGTCCTTTAAACTGCAATACTTTTTTCATTTGCAGTTTAAAGGACCGTTGACACCAGATTGGTCCACATTATCGTCCTTCTTCAATTGACCTAAATGAAAAGTGAACAAATTTTGCATTGGAGCTTGAGCTCCGATTGCAAAGAGTGTTTCAAATTTTGTTCAGATTTGAAACTCACGTACAGTAGCAGCTATTGGAAACAATTTTAATGTGTACTGTGAAAGTCTCAGTAAGCATGATGTGGACTATACAAAAGTAATTCACGCGTGCGAAGCTGTCTAGTGCACTAAAACCATTCTTTTTTTGATGTCTGCTTTGGTTTAAATCGACTCGATACCAAGTCGGAAAAAACTTCGTTGAAAGATGTATCAGCCAACCCAAACGGGTGAGAACACTGTTATATCGTTCTGACAGTTTTGTATTTTTTGTAAGGTTTCAAATAACGCTCGAAAAAACATAACGTACCTTCTATGATATATCTCCCACATAGATATAGCTAGACTGTACACATCGCAAGACGCATCATAGTTGGCACCCGCTTGGCGAGTTTCCGGAGCCATATACACTAGGGTACCGATCCTAGAAAATACGAAATATCACACGTGTAAGCACGTGTAGGAATCACGTTGAAGGGGAAAAAAACTTGAATCAACCCCATTCATTGACCACTCGTTTGAATGTAACAACTTTAGGTTCACTAAATGAACCAAGCTGAAAAGTATTTGAAAGTACAGCAATATATACGTGTAATGATCAGTTCGATATCAGATTCATGATTAGATCACTTTCGAGCTAAAACGAGCTACAAAATACCAGGAACATTTCTCAAAAGTCATGCTCATGATGAACCATGTCATTGAATTTCTGACGGGTTACTGTAATGGGTAACGGATGGGTGAAACTGACTATATAATCCCGATTTTCCACTTACATGGACGTCATTGGCATTCCATTTGCACAGTTTCGCGCGAATCCAAAGTCACACAATTTCAGGGTTTTCTTGTCTCGACTCAAAAGCATACTGGAACAATACAGATTATAATACATAATTTTCGTTGTAGTTTGATCCATGATGTTCAAAATTCTACTCAAATGCAATGTGATCAAAATACGAACCCAACGGACAAGTAAGTGGATCTGGTTACGAAAGTAAGCGTCCCACCATATACGATATACGCTTGCGTTGCGATTTCGAAGCCTACATGAAGTTTTTCGTTTTGATTAGAATCGTTTGTTGTTTTGTACTCATTTGGGTAATCATTTTTCTCACTTTGCCGGTTTTACATCCCTGTGAAGAACATTATGATTGTGGCAATAGGCCAGAGCCCGAGCTGCCTGTTTGCTCCAATGTAGAATATCCATCTCAGTGTATTGATTATTCTCGTTGTAGATTGCTGAAATAAAATCAATACAGTCAATCATGTGAAATGTTGACGTATTCACAGAAGTGATGGGAGCTTTTCTGTGCAAATTTGGTCAAATTATCAGAAATAGAACACAGCTATGTGACAACTATTATTAGCGAGAGCACATCATTCTCGAAAGTTTATTGTAGGGATCAACGTGGGTGTGAAATGGAGTATACTCCGTGTCAACCATCCATTCCCCAAGCAAAACAACTGGTAGAAAGTTATCGTGGTTTTTATAGTGTAATAACAAACGTAATAAATAACCTATACGCGTCAAGACTTGAGATTTCATAGTCAGAAAACTTCTGTAAACTTCTGATCTTACTGTAAAGCTGAAAAATCAGACGAAACACACTGTAACTGACTATCGTGTAGACTTCCGCCGGGTAGAAATTCCATGACAAAACCGATTCCTGGTTGACTTGGCTCGGCCAGCGAAGGCGGGTTTTCGTAAATTATTCCATAGAAGGAAATTATGTTGGGGTGGTGAGATAACTGAAAAAAATGTTCGTGTTTTCATGAAATTTTATGTTTTCTGCAAAATATTGATTGTGAATGAGAGCGACTAAGTTTTGAAATTCAATGTTTATAACTCGAAAACTATGAAAATCATTTGGGGCGTCCAACGACTAGCGCGTCTGCGTCTCTTGGATCTGTACGCTCTCTCACTTTGCTTTATAGCAGTTTATGATGTTTACCAATTGTCCTAACAACTCGGGAGACTGAACTATTCTTATTCTTCAACATTACTGCAAATATTTTCAAAGTGTGAGGGGGCGTGGCTTAATTTACCTTGACGGTGGCGACGAGTTCCCTCAATTGATTTCTGCGTTCTTCCTGCCTTCGATCGAATAACTTCATGGCAACATTACTGCAAGAATCAGAACCTTTTCTCCATTTCAAGATAGATACAAAGTTTAAAGAGATGGAAGAAAAAGGGAGAAAAGAGATACCAAGAGAAGGATGCAAAACTGGAGAAAAAAGAGAAACGGAGAAAAGGTGAAACACTTTTAGAAAAAGACGCAGCAAAGATAGTGGAAGAAGAGAAGAAGAGACAAAGAGAAAGAGAGAGAGAAAGAACGAGAAAAAGAGCGAGATAAAGGGAAGAGAGAGGGAGGGAGGAGGGGAAAAAAGAGAGATCTGACCCGAATCTGGGTACCGTCCCGAACTGCACTGATCCCTGTGTCCCTCTACCCAATTGTCGCCAAAAACGAATATCGCAGTGAAGAAATCTCTCCAGCGCTACGTCCTGGTCTGAATGGTATACTTGACCAAAAAATGAAAATAACTTTCTTAATCAACTTCAAGTGAAAGGAACTAAATGTGAAAGCTTTTCGACATGTTCACTGCTTTCACACCTTTGGTTATTCTGTTTTTGGGTCAACAAGAAAAAAAACTAATAATTTGTTGACCTCAGGTTTGAATAATTGATAGGAGACCATGTGAGTGCAATTGAGTACAATTTTTGTACTAAACACACCAAACTTTTACTGACGTTACTGAGTTTTGATGCATTCTAAAGATGTAAGTTTGTGGGGTATCAGGTAGGTATAATAACTGAATGAACTTGAAAAGCACTTTCAGGAAATAAACGAACCATTCCAATCATCCGCCATCAGCTCCAGAGTCAACTAGATAACTGGAAAATGTTTTTCGATTATATATTTAACCAAAATACCGAGAAAACTAACTGTCGACTCAAGTATATATAATTTTAGTTTACCATTGGAGCACGAAAACAATGGAAAGTGATGCAATAGGATTAATCTGCATTTAGGAGATGAGATTATCATAGAAATGCCATACAGTTCGTTTTATAGTATATAAAAGCTGCTTCAAAAACGAAATACAGCAGAAGTATTGATTTAAATCTTATCAATGCTAGAAAAGTCATCAACATTGATAGTTGTGTTCTCCATCCCCCGGTATAGTTTCGATGTTACACAAAACTCTAAACAAATTTATTAATGCCAACAAAAGATATATTTGAAGTGATATGATACAGTTGAAAAGAAACAGTTTGTTTGTTTTCTCGTGTTACTTCAAGGAAAAACGAAAACAGATAAGATTCGCTGCACAACTTCTTATCTATAATGGAATGATGATCTCGTAATGAAAATAGAAGTACTATATTGAATAAGATTCCACTCAAAGAACATTTGAAGTTTCAACCAACAAAAGTACGCTATTACTGTAATTATTAACAAACTGAAGTTCTAGTGAAAATCGAGAAAAGTTTAGAAGGAAAATACAGTTTTCGGTCTACAGTTTGTGTAGTTTGATCCCGACTCTGCAAATCATAGTATATAGTATATAATATTATTAGTATATTAAATGAACCCAAATACTGGTCCGCTTATAACTGATGTATGTTCTAAAAACTATCTGATAGCCTGACAAATTGAAGAAAATGAGCCAAAAACCATACCTTTTACAGTGTATTTCTTTCCCCGAGTTTACAAGTTTCTACTATCTCCCCCCGCCTCGTACATTGTTGAAGTGAGTGTTACTATGCTCTTTTCTTATCTATTCCGTATATTTGTTTCACCCAGGGAAGGACACACCAATACGATAATTGTCAGTTCGACCTTATGTGTTTGTAGTTTGAACCCAGGTTTTAGTGGTAACCGAAAATCTTTTGTGTATGCACATTATATAACTGTACACGAAGTCCTATTCAAAATAAAATAATCATACATAAAATTTATAAAACAAAACTCCTCAAAAAACCAAAACATGATAAAAGGCCAAATCAGCGACTAGTTGATATAGATTACAATACCCTTTAGAATGAGTCAAGGTGAAACGAATTACACAAATTTACATCAAATCACAGTTACTTATTACCACTTATAATACACTCACAACATCGAATTATCACAATTAGAATTAGCAAACACAACTTTTTTGCATAAAACTAAAAATAAGAGAGCAAGTTTAACGAAATTACTAATGTTAAAAAGGCAAAACGCGGTGAGCATAACAAGCGAAACAACATTCAAGTAAAATTTTCACCTATCTTACACGAAAAAGTATAGAAATTCACAACTAGCGAAGCTCAGTTTCTGTTTATACAAAAAGGGCAAAAAGGCACACAGAAAAATAACGTAGCGAGAACCAGCAAAAATAAACTAAATTCGCATTTTGACATTGAAGAGGCACTAGCAAACTAAGATTGACGGCAAAAAGACACTCTCTATATTGACAACAAAATGACTAGTGAAAAAATGGTGGAACTAAAAACATAGAGTCGTCCTTACATGGCATTTTCAGAAAAAATATACATATTTTTCTACAAGCAAATCACATTTAACAAAACTAGAAATTACTAAACTAAACGTTCGGAAAACTAAAAATCCAAAATAAACTGTATTGCTGATCCATAAATTCATATTTCCCATATCCCTACAATGGTTTTCACTTCAAGAACGTTAAATGAGAAAATAGTGAATATTTTCTGTTTTTCAGCGGTTTACGTGACTATAGACGATTCAATCAACGTCTAGTATACTATAGCCCCCATTTTCTATGAGAATGCGTGTAGACTGGCGATAGCTCGGGTGGCAGCAATTCTCACTGTCACATCATCCTGGTCTTTCAACAGAAGAACCAAACCTGAAAACGAGATACTTCATTACTTCATACTTATAAAATTGAAGATTTATTGTTCTCACCATTCTGTCTTAATACCGAAGGCGAATTAGAAACTAAACGGTTCAGACTATTTTCACTTTTGAATAAAGAATACTCCTCTGTTTCATATTATCAAGAAACCCCGAAAATAACACACTTTGAAAGTACATTTGAATCAATACACGTGAAATACGTGAAAATGACGTACCAGAGAATACTAGGTCCTTGCTGATCGTTGCCCTCAATTGAGGGGTCAGAGCACAGAGAAGATGACCGGTCAGAGACGCAGAGTTACATCTGATCAGAGCAGAAGAACTCTTGTAGTAATTACTACACGTGAGAGCATACTGGTTGACACGGTCGGGGAACGAGAGAGCCTGTAAAATAGAGAGGATGAGAAAGGCAGAGACGTCGAACACTGCGGAAAATGGTACATAGCACCCATTTCAAAAAAAATCACTTTTGAATAATCAAAACAGAAAACAACTGATAAATAATATTAAAAGTTGCAATTTGTTCAGAACTTATGTGCTGGTAGCATAACAAGTTTTCAGATAATCAACACTTCTCACATGACGTGAATTACTATTCGCAACAAATGAACAACTACTTCAAAACGAAATTCCACTGAAAATATATGAAACTGGCCATGTGATTCTTTTCTAGAAGAAGATGTAATTCGTGATGGAAAATTACACTTTGTTCTAATACAGAAAATAGTTTTTTTTTTGTATGACTGTCAATAACCGACCAGAATAGCGGCCAGATCCTTGATGAAAGTGTCATAACTGGAGGGCACGGCCCCATTTGGCATCTCAGATTCTATCAGATTCGAAGCGAGAGGGAGGGCGAGAAGAGAGTGCAGACGGAAGAGACATTGTGAAGATTTCTGCAGAAAGGAAACATTTGGAATAAGTTTGCTTCTCTCTACTAAGGGTTTTTAGTTGTAACCGAACAGAAATCTAATGGAGTCCGACTCATTGGATTTGAATACAACCGCGGTTGAAAGACACACATGCTGATTTACCACTGAAATTCCCCGAAATCATATGAAAGTTGGTGCAAAGTGTCGTGTTTGTCTAAAAATCCAAAACACCTGTTATTTTATGAAGTAAAATAATATTTCGTTCGCCAAACAATCAAAATAGAAAACATGTTTCGAACTATCATAGTCAATTCCACACTGTGCGCCGGGCGGCAATCCCACATATTGTTCAATCTTTTGTAATAGTATCACCCCCCCCCCACAAACCAGACCTCCATGTAATACAATACCATCTCCACCTAACCCTACCAACCTTTTTGACGTCCTCATTCTCGTCGTTCATGTGTAGTAGAATGGTGATGATGTTTGTGTGCAGATGTGTGACGTAATCATCCGAAGCCCCGCCCACTCGATGGCCCAACTCGCCGAACAGACTGAACGAAGCCGCACGCAGGGAGGCCGACTCCTAAACAAGCAATAATTGAATTCTTACAACCATAATAAGTGAATTATGAATAAGTGAATAATAAACTGCACCGACCACACTAAACTTCGTTGAATAGATAAACTGTAATAACTCATCAGTGTCACTTTTCTTTTCAGAAATTCTTACACGATATAAAACGGCCTCGATAGAATGCAAAATATAACAGAACAACATTAAAACCTGATCAAAACGATAAGGAAGCAAGGAAGACCGAAAATCGCAGAATAAACTCACTTTCTCAAAACAGGGTCGTATTTTGAGTAGAACCTGTGGTAGAATAGCCTTCAACTGCTGGTCATCTGTTCGCGAAACCAGTTTGGACAGCGAGAACATCGACTCCATTGCTACCTTAAACAAGAAAAAGAATGAAAAAGAGAAATCACTCAAGATAAACCGCCGCTATTCATTTCATTTTATTGAACTTTACTTGGGAAAGAATGTTTTTACATGAAAGGTTAGGTAAGAAAATAAATTTTCCCTACACATCAAGGAACTAGAAATTGTTTTACAAATTGACAAAAACAAATTAGCTCTTCTCTAACCATTCTCTACCAGAATCGAGAAACCTGCCCCAATCGACCTACCGCATCTTTCCTGTCCCCCAGATCGTCGAGACCGCCCATCGCCGCTTCTACGGCCATGTTGGTGAATCTGGCTGTGACGTCAGAACTTGGGCAATCTGCCAACTCCCCCAGACCACGAATGCACAACTGAAAGCATGCCAAACATCAAGAACTCTTGGAAGAAGTTCTTACAAGTAATTGATCAAAAATAGTAAAAAACATTAAATAAATGTGCACTTTGGAATTCAACGTTTCTGAAATCGGATTTGTTCCACTCGTTCCCACGTTTTTGGAATGCAGGTGTATGGCCGCATGCATACTTTTTACTTTTACGTCGGCTTTCCACCCCGGCGTTAACAGTGAAGAAAACATATGTATTGATTCACGCCGGCGTTAACGCCAATAAATAAATGTTTTCTTTACCATAACGCCGGCGTTGGACGCCGACGTAAAAAGTATGAATGCGGCCTATGACTGGCAATACTTTTACTTGTACATCCACAACAACTTGTAAATCATTTCGACTTTCCCCTTGAAACGAACCATTTCTGGCGACTTCCTATGACCATTTCTGCAATTTGTCGCGCGTCTACTTCAACCATTACCTATGACCATTTACCTATGACAAACCTATGACCATTTCTGCACTTTTCAATGTCCAACCTAAATCAAACCAAACAAACCATTCGTATGCGAAGACTTTGGTCCGTGAGTTCATTTTGCAGTAGACGAACGCATTCGATCAACAGCTTCTCGTTGAATTTCCCCGTCGAGTCGGGGCAGCTGGAATGACATTACGAAATGGTACAAGGCGAAATCTGGCCATAACGAATAATGCAATTTATGAAGTCTCCTAGTGTGAAACTTTTCTGTAGGTTTTCTGCAGTTTCCGAAAAGAACCCAGTTTTTGGATTAAATTAAATCAAGTTTTCAAAAAAAGAATGAGAAAACACAGCCTAGATCATTCAAAACATGAGAAATTCCAGTGATGCAGCATGCAGCCTTTTCTAGGGATATTTCTAACTCGAATTGTCTGTATTATACAGATTGTTCGTAATACAACAATGTCGAAAAACGCTGAAAACTCCAAAAAGAATATCTCGGAGAAAGGACCAACTTCCGTATGAGCGCAGCCGCCACAATGACGGAATTGAGTCGAATGGGTTCGCTCTCGCTGTCTGCTCTCTCCTTCACACTCGTCCAGAGGGGAACGGCCCAGTCCGGGCGGTGATTGGCTATGGAACGGACCAGCTGGGATAACTGGAAAAAACTACATACTACAACAACAAACAGTGAGAGAACTGCTAAAACGTGTGGACAAACATAATTTGTAAGCTGTGAACATCGCAAAAACTGTCATGATTCATGAAGGAACAAAGTTTCGTGAAGAACCAATTTCATATAGGTTAGAAGGCTACGAGCTCGTGTAAAAGACGCGTACCTCGAAACGAGAACGAGCACATTTCTTGCGCATATCGAGAACAAATGTATTTATATTTGGGGCCATACCCCCAAACGGACCACTTTTTCGCCGAAAAGAAGACAATCTGTCTACTTTCGATGAAAAACGATAAATTTTCAGTTGTTTACGTACGGAAACGGTCTAACTTATGTCGCTTAGTCAGAGCGTACTGGTGTGTGTTTGGGGCTCAATCACAGTCTCACGTATTTGAGTAAAAGAGGGCTTATTTTTCGTAGGATAGTCACACTTCACTGGTGTATACTGGTACACACCCTCAAGTGGAGAGTGAAATTCCTAAGTTAAAATGCTGCAATCTCGTGTAAAAGACTATAAATCTCGAGAATAAACTGACCGCCCCGATGAAAAGATCCTTGTCAATGCATTCGGACCAGCCGCGGGCCTGGTTCATGTCCTCCACGATATTGGTCGCGTGCAGTCTGGAAATATGAACATTAGGATTAATAAATATAACGTTTATGTTTATAAAATAATGTTTCACTGAGATCGCTGATAGAGTTCGAGTTGAAACTTTCAAGAAAAAAGTGAAGGAGAGAATAGTAAGACCTAAGTGGGCTGCTCCTGAAACCTTTCTGACAATTTTCATCCTCTAGCTCTTACCTAACGCGATGTTCTAAAATCGCTCTTTTCGCGAAAATAATCGATAAACCTCCGAAATGCCGAGAAAACGTATAAGTAAGAAAGTGAATCAGATTTCAGATACCTGTTGAGAACTCCTCGAATGGCAGCCACTGCCAAATTGGCCGGTTTCTCCACACCACGACGCAGTTCTGGGGTGATGATCAGAGGGTGTTTAGAGCCTGGAAAAGAGAGATATAAGGAGAGAGAAAGAGAAGATAGAGAGAAATGAAAAGAGAGTGTTTGGCTCTGCCAAACGTTTGCTAACAACTACTCGCACTTTTGGACATTTGCATACAGGAGTGCGCATGCGTGAAACCACGTTGGAACGTGTAAAGAAGAATGGACGACTGAACAGACTGATTCACTTCTTGTTATGTTAATGGTTCTGTCTACTCGCTCTCTCCCGGTGTTCTTCTACAGACCCGTACTTCTGTCATCACCCTTCATGTGAGATAAACTTACTGTTACAACTTGTTCTGTACCATTACAACTACAGTTTACTACTAATGTTATTCATATGTTTCTCTCTAAGAATTAATACATAATACCGCGTGGCAATAGTTTCTTAGAATAATAGGCAAAGAGGATGTGCCAAACTAGTTCGTTTCAGAAAACTGACCCACCTACTTGTCATTTACAGGTAGGTATGTCTGTTTGGAGTTGAGGTGTATTAGAGAAAACTCCCAGCTCGGATGAATATATTTGTTTTTTTTATAGTATAGTTGGGTAGTAAAAACAGAAAATAAATATCAGGAAAACGCACCATCTTTGCTCTCCTTCTGCAGAACGGGGAATTGCGTGTCGGAAACAGAACAAACATGGCTCATCAGCACGGCCAAAAGGGCGGGAACTCGCTCGTTCAAACACCATTCCGAGTCGCCGTTCTGAAATGAGAAATATTGCGCCCCTACCTCTCAAAAATAGGAATTCTCAAAGACTATAGAATCATTCTTTCAAATTGGCAGAAGTTCACAGAAATTGGCAAAAAATCTTGCACACATGCAAGTCGTGCTCACACCTTCATGCGACATTGCTGATATCGTCCAACGAAAAAATACCACACCTTGACTACTTCCGTAATGGCCGCCGCGTATTGACACGGTTCCACGTGGACTATCTTGACCACGTTATTTCCACCCGTGTCCATGACGTCATAGGGAGAATCGAGAGAGGCTGTCAACAACTCCAGCAAATAATCGATAATTGTCGAGAACAGATTACGCTCACGGGACAGACTTTCCCACGCGTCACATGGGTGGCTGAAAGTGAACAAACAAAATATCAATTTGAACTGCTCGATTTCCAGGTTTCCACACCTAGGTATGAAACTGGCTGAACTGTGTTGAATTGCAAATAAATGTATTCTATTCATATTTAATGAACCCTGAAATATGCGCAGACATGTTAAAACATACAACATGAGCTTTTAGTCCAGTGTGGTTACGTCTTGAGAACTAAATCATGTGCGTTGTGTTTATCACGTTCACGCAATCAACTTTTATAGGGGTTCCAAAGGTATGACCGTAAAAAACTCGATTTGCTCCAAATTTCTATCCACTCGCATGGCATAGACTCGATTAACAACCGTCATTGCTGAGTGACCTTTTTCCCAAACCCCAACTCAAATTGATATGAGCAAGTGAAAACACTAATTGTTCTGTTGTATATGATTGCACCCAGCGTATAAAGAGTAAATGCGTATCTATAGTCTTTTGAATCTAGCAACTCACATTGTTCTGAAACTCGATTTGATATATTCGGATAAATTTAACAACAATGATATTTATCTATACTTTTCCCCAACTCACATCGAGATAGGCAGCGGTTGTTTGAGAAGGACGTCGCAAACGACGTGCGTCTGATGGTTGGCGAAGGCAACGAGGGCCGAAAGGAGGTCCGAATACGTATGGACACACGAATGGACCGAGGGGAGATGGTCCAGCATGGAGGAGACCAGAAGGGGACCCTGCAATATGGAGGTCCCGTTGGGGGGGGGGGGCGATTCTATCATGACAGATGATTCGAGACTAACAATTCTTACGAAAAACCGGTATTCGTGAGGAGTCTGTGCAGGGACCGAGAAACAAGACTCCTACTGAAATGTTCATTTTCAGACGACTATCTCAATTCGTATTTAAAAAAATACGTAGTTCCCCGAGTGATAGGCAAAATTATCCCCCCCCCTCCCTCAGAATACCGATTCGTAACTTCAGAAGGTCATAATGAGAGGTTTCTTGTGCTCGTATGAATAGAAAAACATGCCTCAGACCTCAGACACGAGAGTCGTCCCTCTCTATGTGAGAACTGAGAAAATAGGTGAGACTAACCACAACTCTCACACTTCCTGGTCAACACTTTCTATTAATAATCTATTCTATTCTAGCATACCTCTGATACGGGACTACAGATATTTTTAGTGAAAATACGGTAGTAACATAAATATTCTATTCCAATCCAACATACCTCCGCAACAAGATTCGCTCCCCTCTGTGTGAGGAAATAAGTGAGAAGTTGTGCGGCGGCGGCACTGACTTGGCTCTGTCGGTCAGTGACCATCTCGAGGAGACCAGAGAGGTACAGTTGCATCTGGGAGGAGGGCAGGCGAGAGTCTATCACCTGCGAAGGGGAAGAATATTATATATCTAACTATTACCAGTATTGTTATTATTATTCTATCCCAATGCAACATAAACTATTCATATCTATTATTCAAGGAGACCGGAACACAACTTGAGCAGAGGTTTTGTTTCGAGCTGCTTTCAACTGTATTGAGATCAGAAAGCACAATAAACTGGTATGGTAGTTTGATCAGTCCACGTGACATTCACATGACAATGCCGGGCGACACGCAACGCGTCCAATCAAAAGTAGAATACAGCAGCTTTACGAGAAACCATGTTGCTCTCCGGTCTCTTTTAACTCAACTTTCGACACTGACACATTTTCCAGTACCACAAACTCTATGCAAATATTAAAACCAAAATAAAAAAATTGGAATCTATCCAGAAACCAAAAGGTTTAACATATTTTAATCGGCAAGATGTGCACTAAAGGTAAAACAAGCAGCTGTGTTGGTCCTGAAAGATCCCCCAAGAAAAGATATATTTGTCCAATTACAACCATATACCAGTAAGATCTGACTGAGCGACGAAACGTAGTCCGTTTTCAGATGTCAACACATGAAAATTAATGATATTTCATCAAAAGTAGACCGATTTTCTTCTTTTCGGCGATAAAGTAGTCCGTTTTTCAAATTTTTCTGACTATTCGGACAACTTTACAGGTGTATGATTCCAACCCACCTCAGCCATCTCCCTGACTGCCTTCTTTGCCAGTTGCATCTCCAGTTTCCCCTCTCCACTCAGATAATCCTGGGAAAATGACGTCACCGAAAAGAGACCCGGGTCCGTGTCACGACCGTGACCCTGGAGAAAGAATACGGTATGTGTGGGGGGGGGTATAGTATACTGATTGTGAACCCCGAAAAACAATGAGTAAGTATAGCAGTGGGAACTTTTCGATTGGCAGTGAATGCATCACAAGTATTCTCGTTACCTGCCGGTATTTTCATGCAGAAGCTTTTTTGAAAACTTTATTGGTGTACGATTCTAGTAAACTCTATTGAATATACAGTGAAGACCCTTGAAACACCATTAACAAGATTATTACTCACCTTATGTACATGTGAGAGTCGCATGGCCCAATGAATGGCACAGAGGGCCTGATACCGTACTTGGGCCAACGAATCGGAGAGACGAGGGGCCAGACGGGCCAAGAGAGAAGAGAGCGGAGAGAAGTCAGACGCATGCTGCAAATGGAGGAGATTATTCTGACAGAAACTTGTAACTAACTCGGAATCGAAACAATTTGCAGAACAGAATTGGATAGCCCAGATAGCAGGCAAAAGGTGATTATCGACCTTTTTTTTTAAATACTTTATACTCAACGATTTCTCAACGCAATACGACCACAAGAACTTCAAGGAGAACATAATCACACCATTCATGTTATTTCTGTTTGCTCTGTGTTATAACTCTTTGCAAATCAACGTTATACTATAATTATTATTATTATTAAAATAGTTACCCCCAAAACGATATCCTCGGCGGTCTCGAAATAGACCCTGAGTACCAATACAGTTGCATCGATGGCCCGACATCTCTCGTGGTCCGCCGATCGACCGTAGAACTGTTGCAACATCTGAAATGGAGGGGGGGGGGTTATATTATCAGATACGCATACGAGTATAAAATATGGGTTCGTGTAATGTGGATTCAGATTACAAGCTCACATTTCAATCATATTTCGATGTAGAATTATGGTAACATTGCCTGGTGCCTACAACTACATTACCACCGGAAGTTTTGAGAACAATAGCAGAATTCATCAACCCAATTTCTAATTCTAATCAAAATATTACTGTATGATGGTGAGCCATTCATGAAAAACAACCAGAAAATTTCTTGATGATACTGACCAAGCCTCGCGTAAGAAACAAAGTCCATAGATGGACTGACCACATATTCGTTATAGTTTTATACACGGATTGAACACACGGTGTTACGCTTTTGTAAGCAATGATATGTGAACTGTCGCGCACGACCGCGACGCATGAGATATTACTGTAAATTACGAGAATAGTTGGATTTCGTGGGCAGACTCTCTCGCTAGTCCACACTATTCCCTGTGTTAACCGCTCGCGTCTGAGACGCGTAGGCGTCAAATCCTCTGGCGCGAAAATTCAAATGAGGGGTGCTCGCTCAGAAAATACACCGTGAAACGCACAAACGGGTAGGTGGTGGGACGAGCAAAATCTGTACCTTGAGTACGATAGTGACCGTGTTGAGTGTGGGTTTCGTGACAACCAACGCCTCGAGGGCCGTCCCGTATTGACAGACGGTCGCATCCATTACGGTAGCCGATTCATCGTCGTCTATCTAAATACAGTAACTATGTATTTAAACTAATTCACAAGAATACTGTATTTACACTCCTTTTTCATATCTACTTCCAACTCTTCCTCTGATTCTTTCATTCATAGAAAGTTTTCTTTCTATATATTGATCTGTTTATTACAACATCAAACAATCAATATTTTTCAGTGCACAGCTCCATTGACCACAACGATACGAGTTTTCACCACGAAATTACAAAACTCTGCATAAAGCCACACTGTGCTGGACTGGAGAGAAATTGAGAAACTCAAATCAGACCCCTTTACTTATAAGTGAGACGAGATAATAAAAAAAACAGAATTTAGTGCTCGTTTGAAAAGAGAGCTAAATTCTCCATTTGAGCTATTCAATTCGCTGCTTTCAAACGGCAAAAACAAAAACCAGTCATGATTGTCAATCCATTTGCCTGGAGGTCTCTCGGTCCAGCTTGAACCTCCCGGCGATGGCGCGAGCGTGGAAAACATACAATCGATCTATTCCGAGATCTCAATCGATATTCATGTTTTGCACATTCGCCAACCAGGTGGCTTAAATTACGAACCCAACGTGGGAAAATGGCTGGCAAGTGGTAAATTCACTAGCAAACAGCGAATGGGAACGACAGAGATAGTGGGGGAGAATAGAAGTCTCTTCCTGACCTTTCGATATCCATATTCGATGACGTCATCGAAAGGGGGCGGAGAAAGGGGCGGAGCTTGGTCGAACAAATCATAGGTCAACTAAAATGTGTGTGAATGGAAAGAGGGAATTAGCCGAGCATGCCCGCAAATTGTGCATTTTGAACATTTTGCGAAGAAGTTACATTTGCACTTTTTCTTACCAAAGTCAAATTGAAACGTGCGATAAAGTGCAATACACTCATGGCTATCACTGATAAGTTTTAACCTGAAGAGTTCTTTTTTTCCCAGTAACCCTTCACTGAAGATGAAAATGCACACGTGCGACAGATAGAAAAACTTCCAGAAGAACACACAAAATTCAGCTGGGGGCGTGGCTTAAATTCTGCATTCGATAACGTAAGCGAGGGAGTTTGACGTAAGCAGAAATATCAGTTTTACGTTTTACGTCTGTAGCTTGGTAATAACGACTGTCAACAAAATACAACGCATGGAACTCATTTCCCAAAAATAAAATCCCTGTTAAACAAAATAGCCAACAAAACCCGTAAATTAAGAAGGTGAAACGTAAAAGTTGTTGAAAAACGAAAAAAACAAAGACCAACCGTCTTGAGTCCACTCTTTTCTCTACACATTGGTAGAATATTCTGCGTGAGAACTTGACTCAAATCTTTCAAGTCGGCGTCGTTCAAAGCTGGTTCGAGACGCCTGAAACAACCACAACCAATCCGTTTCCCAACCCAAATACAAAGAAATCATAATTTTGCCTCAAAATCAGGCGAATTTTCTCCAATAATGGCAAAAATGAGTTTGTTGAATTTTATTTGACTATTCGGACAACTTCAGTAAAGTATGTTAGAAAAATGAAAAAGTGTGCCAAACGTACACTAGTGCTGCGGCTGCCTTTGCAGCCAGAAGTCGCAACGAGCTGGCTAGTAGCTCCGGAGACTCGCTTTTGATGTAGTCCTTGATGTATCCGAGCAGCTCATTCCTCACTTCCAATCGATACTCGGCACCCAATCTAAATAGTTACAAGCTACTACTAATAACAGAAAAGAAACTTATTTCATAACGGTACCTAACCTTACATATTAAACATACCCTAAATGCTCAGCGTTTTGAGAACCCCCCCCCCCCCCCTGTTTTTGGTCCGAAGATTTGGGCAAACCGCCCCCCCCCCCTCAAAAATTGTCTGATTTAGCGATTTCCTAAATTAAGGGCAAAACCCCCTTATAATGGCTGAGGGGGAGGGCAAAACCCCCCTGTTTGAAAAAGTCACAACTCTGAGGGTCTGAGGCATTTAGGGTATGATATTAGAGAACTTTAAAGTCATGATCGATGACTGTTGTGAAAAGATGGGCTCAGTGGAAGAAAATCCAAATAGCTCTGTGTAATCTTTCTTCTGTAGCTGGACATAATGGCTAACAAAACAGACATTTGTGACGCGATTACACTTAAAGAAGGACGATTGAGTGGTCCAATCCCAACGCGTCAGTCCTTCAAACTGCAATACTGCTTGTTCAAAGGACCGTTGACGCGGCATTGGTCCACATAATCGACCTGCATTAAATACAAAACCACTACATATTACATAACTGTTCCAACTCTTCTCATTACCAACCGTGATGGCTGAACCGCAACTGCAATCAGCCGCATTGTTTCCAACATCGCCTCACGAACCACCGTTTCTTGCTGGAAAAAGATCAAACAATCAGCAGCATTGATACATACGTTAAAGGACGCCAGACACCAAAATTGAGAGATCACGTTCTGACCCGCGGCAAATTAAGTTCTGTCCCAGGGACATTTTGTACAACCATCTAACTTCTCTTCATTTGCGTTATGTCTCGTCACACAGCGCGCTATGCTAATCTATAATAACTCTTATAAGCGCTACGCTAATTTCTAGCCTCGACAGTAGTAAATTGTTCCACTTTAATAAAACTGTAATTTTTTGTAAATCATTAAATTTTCTCCATTTTCATATAAAATGTTTTTCTCAACGCCTAAAGCTGATCAGAATCATGTACATTTCTTTATTGGTGTCCTACCTTCTTTAACATACATTACAGACATTCTGAATAACTATTTCACCCCTTGCTCTTACTTTCTATTCTATATTTGGTAAAGTGTGCCTTAGCAACAAAAACTCCCGTTCTTCTCGTTATACACGCTTTTTGAATCAAAAATGAGCAAACTCCTCCGATATGGTCGAAAAGGGAATCCGGAAAGGAACTTATTCGAACCATTTTACTTTTTTATTGTATTTACTAAGACTAAGCTAAGCTCAAACGGGCGAGCTCTCTCTCTATATTTGAACAGTATGGAGATATGTAGTAGAACTTAACCGAAAGACATAGAACCAACCTTATTATCGGCGAAATAGTGTCTGAGGAACAGAATGATGGTGTTCCTTAGTCTCTGTACCACCGTATCCAGGGAACATGCCATTATCACGTGGCCATAGCTGAGCATTATGGTCGCCCGAAGATTGATCATATCCACGTCAGAATAGGCTCGCATCGGCATCGCGTCCTGCAGACAATAAACACACTTTGAAAACTGTGATTCATTTTCAACATCAACCTTTACTGTACACGTTTCTCAGGTAGATACATACACCAGTAAAGTTGTCCGAATAGTCAGAAAAATTCGGAAAACGGACTATTTTTTAGCCGGAAGGAAGAAAATCGGTGTACTTTTCATTGAAAATCCTTAATTTTCCTGTGTTTACTTCTAATAACGGACTACTTTTTGTCGCTTAGTCGCACCTTACTGGTGTATGGGTAGATACCAACCCCACGATATTTAAATGTCAGTGTGTTTGACCTATATTCACTATTTTTACAAGGCCAGAGAAGAAGAGTATGAGGAGATTTATTAAACTTCAAAACAGCATGATTTTCAAACTTCCGGACATCTCCGCTGAAATAACATAACCACCAATAGCCGCTTACGAAATGAAACATCAAAAACTCGTAATACAGTATAGTATGAACCCTAAGCTCGATAAGTTACTCAATTACCATATAATACCTTAATGAACCCGAATATTCCGCTGCTCTTCTTTGCGTGTTCCCATTTGGACACATTCTCCAGTTCAATCAATACCGTATCCGTGTGAACTGAGGCGCAGGCCCCCACTCCCCGTGCACAGCCGAGACGCTCCGTCGCATTCGAGTGGTGGGTTGTTCTGGAACATGATATGCGAATATCTGATGAAATTGCGGCATGTAAGTTTTTGAAATCAAGGCCTTCAAAACATTTTGAAGGGTCCGTCCCTGAAGCTGGAAAAGGTATCTATGTTTGCTTAGTAAAAACTAAAATTAAGAACCACTAAGTATGCAAATCGGCTCCTCTCTTTCGGTTGTGTATTTCTCAAAGAGTCGAGCCTAACATGCTCAATGGGAAATTATCGGTGATCAGGGCCTCCATGTTATATCCTCTTATATCGTCAAATATATCGACAGAAAATCCATGAAACATTGTTTATCGTACAAATTATTTTTCTACCTTGATCTCCTCACGCAAAACCAAAACAGAGTACTGAAAACTTGAAAAACTAAAAAAAATAAGGAATTGTAAATCATTCAAGATATATTACTACAAAAGAAATACCGGAAACCAATAAAAAATTCTGAAGAATTTAACTGTGTTATTTGTTCTTTCTTTAGTAACTTAACACCATACGTAAAATACCCCCTCATTCTGATATTGGCTGATGCTCACTTTTGCCCGATTCCGATTGTGCTATGATCACTTTTTAGGGTAAATGATGAAGATTCTAGGCAACATTACTGTTATTTTGTGTTTTCGGGACTGCTCATGCTCACTTTTTGGACAGCTCATGCTCACTTTTTTCGCCCCGATTCTGAACTATTTCACGTATGCTTAACACCATCTAATAAAGCTATTAACTTCTGTCTCAGTGAAGAAAGACAGCAATGGACAATCATGTCTTCGCAGTCACGCTTCATACATTTTACATTATTTTTATTCAAAAAGTATACTCACTTGAACATTAGCATGAGATGTTCCACCACAAATGACTGTAGAGTGATTTTGGCCAGTGTAGTTCCTAGACATCGGAGAAGGAACGCCTGCAATAATATTGAATGTGGAAAAAGATGTTCGCACATAACACACACAAAGATAATATAGTGTGCCTTATGTCGTAGTTCAGTGTGGACAATATCTACAACTCTTCTTAGTTCCGGTCATCCCCACTTGTGGTTTTTCACGATGTTGGAGTTCTTTGCAAAATAACCAATCTCTGTGAGTGGTTGTTCAGTTTCATAAGGATACGTGGGAGTAAAACAATTGCGGTTGAGAAGGGCCCGTACTACAATCGCCCCCCACCTTTGGGAGGCGATTATACACTATGCTTATTTAATGCAGGCTTGGGTTGAGTGGGAGGTGGGGGGGGGGGGGGGGGGGGGGGGGGTGATTGTTCATCAGTTCCGGGTATTTACTATCACCCCCCCCCCCCTTTTGTATTGTGGGGGGTGAATGTTCATCGTCAAAGAGGTACAATGTCCCCGCACCCATTTACCAACCACCCCCCACCTTCGCGCGATTTTTTCAGTATTTCAATTAGGTGGGGGGTAATAGTACCACGAGGGGGGGGGGATAGTTGGGTGGGGGCGATTGTACATTTTCCCCCAAAAACAAACTTTTTAAAAACTCATTTTGCTCTAAGACTAAGAATTAATAATCCGAAAATCTTGGCGCGATGCCAATAAGTCTTAATGCGAATCTCAGAACGATTTGCGATTTGGCCCACTTTTGCGATTGGCCAGCTATAAAAGCGAGAGAGCAGATCAATGAGGCCGCAGATATGCTGCGTCTCCCTGACCTGCACACTCTCTCGTCGAGGCCGCTACAAGAGTGGCTGGGAATTGTCTGCGATGGAACGAACTACACAACTGTACCAACCAACCTTCTCTTCCGGGGCCTCCTTGTATAGATCCAATTGCTTTGCCATCGCTGCCGCCAAATCTTGTCGCCAGTCACCGTCGATCACGTGAGAAATACACGCGGATAACATGTCCACGCAAGAGTCGTGCCAGCTGGAATACTGGCAAAATTGCAGAAAGACTTTGTTGAATACATAACCAATACGAAAATTTGGAACAAACGTTCTAGGACTGTTATCCGAAAAACATAATAGGATTACTTTTTAAGAAGTTGCGCTGACAAAAAGACATAACTACACCCGGTTTATTGACAATTGCCATTCGGTTGACGGGAACATTATACTTACGCCCCCCACTTTTTCCGTTTAAGCCGAAATAAGTCCTGTGTTATTTTCACCCCCACCATGGGCGATTGTTAAAGATTGCCAGGCATGCTACTTTCACCCCCAATTTACGTGTGGGGGGTGATTGTACAATGTCGACATTGAACTCTAGCCCCCATCCTACCAAACATTTACCGTTTACCCCCACCATTCACCATTTTCTGTTGAAACTAGGGCGGCTGAAACTACTATCATGGGGGGAAGGGGGTGCGATTATACGATGGCGGCGAAAGTAAAATTTTCCCCGGTTGACTTTACTGGAGTATGCTAGAATCCCCCCCCCCCATTTTCTTGCCAACGACTAACCGTGCCACCCTGCGTCCTCTCAATTCAATCAACGGGGTCGATCGAGTGGTGTTCGGAGGAGAAGAGAGAGACGCGTTCGACAGTTCTGCAAAGAAGGGATTCATGAATTTAAAAGAATTAAACATGGGAAATACTTAAAGGTGGTCTGACAGGAACCGAATCTCGTGCCTTGCGCTCCACGGTTAATCCCGTTGCTAATGCGCTACAAAAACCCATTTATTGATATTTTTCTGGAAAATCACTATTCATTTGCGGATATTCTAAAACTTGGTTTTTGAGGCGTATTTGCATTGGAGCGACGGGATTAACGTTGGAGCGACAAAATTCGGTTTCTGTCAGACCATCTTTAACTGTTGTGAGTCGTCCACATTAGCATACATGCCTTGTTGTAATGTTGTCTTCTTCCGTTGTCTGACTAATTATCATAGTTACGTGAACGTGTCTCAATTGCTTCTAGACTAATTAGCATAGTTACGTGAACGTGTCTGGCATTCTCCACCTCGTGTACCTACTGGGAACTAGATCGGTACTGTTTTACATTAGCATTTCGCCGTTCCATCTACATCAAGAACCCAATATCCAACTGGAAAGGGTGGCGATAGTAAAGTATTCTACATCTATTCCAAAAAAATCGATAACCCACCATCGAGTAAAGGTTCCATGCGAGTCGTCCATTTTTCGATTATTTCCACGAGCGAGGGATCGAACCATGCGGCAACGGCATTCAGAAACAGCATCGACTCTCTGAAAACAAACTACAAATTATCATGGGAAGAATCAATTCAGTCCGAGTTACAGTAACCCGATGAATCCCATCCCCTCAGACAACTCCCCAGTCAAATAAATAGTATGCTGATTGATTCTTTGATTCGCTGGTCGCTGGAGATAGTGTGGATAGCTGGATAGAGTCGAGAAGGTACTCCCTGCGTCTCTCTGATCTACACACTATTTCGATTTCTCTACCTGGCCGAGTCGAAGACAGTATTCTAACTCCCACCTTGCTCTTCTAGCGAGTAATCCATTGAGAGGTGCATTGCATAGGCCCACGAATAGACGAGCCAGAACTGCATGACGACCGGCCACACGAACTGCAATAGAAAGATGGTTTTTCATTATTACAATAATAATAACAATGATTTATATTATTATTACTTATACTATACTATTTCGAGAACATGTTATTCACAGCGGTATCCAATTATATGATACAATGGCCAACTGGCATAAATCTCACGGCCGCCAAATTGTTAACTTTCAACTTTGTTGAACAACAAAATTGGAAAACGCGTTCATTCAGTTAAAGCTGGATTCTACCACAGGCACTACGATCGATGAGTTTCGCACATACAACATAAGTGAAGGATAGAAAACATACAAAATAATGTATAATACATTTAGTTCTCAGCACAGCAGCATGTTGACTAGCCACAAACCCCAGTGAAGATAAACAGTGACTATAATTTTATTTTGTTGAAGCCAAGCTTTCGATTCTGAAATTTTTCCTTGTTTCAGTTCATTCTATATATTAATTCTAAAATATAACATTTCTTATTTTGAATATACAGCTTAGTTAACTAAACATAATTGTAAATTTAAATACTACTTATATTTAACTCATCATATTTTAATTTATCATAACTTTTCCTTACTCTTTTAATTAATGCAACTCAATGTCCAAATCAGCGACACGTACCATTATCGAAGCCAGTGACGTAATCAATGTCTCGCCCCGCCTCCTTTTCGCGGGAAACGAGGGTTCGGAGGGATTTGCACAGATCTCCCACGACCGGATTGAATCTATCCACACACAACACTTCTAGAAGATACGGCCACAGCAACTGGAATTATAAGCCAGTAACATACGTGAGGCGACTTTGTTGTTTTGAAAATCAGGTGTTTTATCTGCGAAAATGAACTAAAAACTAGGTAGAAGGAGAGGTTTTCAATTATGAAGGCGACATTTCCTGAAACTAGGGTAGTTGGTAGAAACTAGGGTATAATTACCCCATTTCGAAGCGAAGGGGTAATTCAATGGGCAATCCAACAAAGTCGCTCCACGTTTGACCAGTAAGGTCCAACTATTCGACAGAAAATGATCCTTTTTCAGATTGAAACGAACGAATGTGAGTAAAATTTAACATGAATGAGGTCAAACTACAAAATATTCAATCATACTCTCCTCTCAGCGAACACAACAAATAATTGGACCTTTTTGAGAGTGAACTAAAAAAATGAAAGCGCGCATTAGCCGGACCAAAGACAAATCTCGCACAGCGCTTCGCGCTGCGCGCGATAAACATACACCAGTGAAGTTGTGCGAATAGTCAGAAAAGTTCGAAAAACGGACTACTTTTTAGCCGGAAAGATGAAAATCGGTCTACCTTTGATGAAAAATCCCAAATTTACACGTGTTTACATCTAAAAAGGGATTACTTTTTGTAGCTTAGTCAGACCTTACTGGTGTATGAATATAAATATTGATGTATTCTCGATTGGAAGAGAATCAAGATCGAGCAGCAGAGAGCTGTGATAACACCATATGTGATATGTATGATGATTACCAAACGATGCGAAGTGAAATAATAACATTTAACAGACGTGTTAAAAACATGAAATCAGTATCGCTTACCTTGTTGGCACAAACACAAGTGCTGGCGATGGTGTGAAGGGCCTGTGCACATTGGGTTCGCAGCTGGTTCGAGCCGGCTACATCCAATTCAATGCGACGAGTCTGAAATGGAAAGACTGAAGAACTGCAATTTGATGCAACCCTGTAACCCCTTTTTAACTCCAAATTTCGCAGTTTACCACAACCTCCAGAAAAAGACGTGAAATTTGTGTGAGGTTCAACGCCGATACCCCACTATTGTAAACTGCGCAAAGTGGGTGTATGAATTGTTCATCCCCACAGTGTCAGCAATCAATAAATCGATAACCGAAATTATCGATGAAATTCCCCTACCTGTACATCATTGTCCGATGGCGGTACCAGATTTCTGACGAGGAAAGCGATGACGTAGTCGCCTCCTTCTGAATCCACGTAGGCGTGGTCGGCCAGCGCAACACACAACTGCACTATGGAACGTTTCACCTGGAAAACACGCGACAGTTCGGAAAATGTTACTGATTCCGTATACCAATTAGGTCCGACAATTCGACCAAAAAGGTAGTTCGTTTTGTTTTGACGTGAAAATTAATGATTTTACATCGATTTTTTCCGGCAATTAAACAACTTCACTCGGGTATGCTGATTTCTGTTTGTTTGTAAACTTCTGCGCACGAACCTGCGACCCATTTTGAGAGCTTAAAGAAGGACGATAATGTGGACCAATCCCGTGTCAACGGTCCTTTGAACTGCAATTGAAAAATGTATTGCGGTTTAAAGGACTGAACCGTTGCGATTGGACCACATAATCGTCCTTCTTTAACACGAGATAATTTTCTATGAAAGAAACTTTAAAGATGGATAAACTTTTTTCCATTAGAAATCTGATTTGTCACAAATAGTTTTGCGTTATTTAGTTTTAGTTCAGAGATACACGGAATACCCAAACATTTGAACAGGGAACAGCAAACAATAGTAACCGAAATTGAAAAAAAATCAAAACGTACCCGAATAGAGGTGGTCTGCTCGGCAGCCAATAGTTTGCGGAGTCCCATCATGACAAGACTTCGCTTGTCCTCCATGTATTTACCTGCAAAATATACAATCATTTTACAATTTTACTAGTCAGTATTGCACTGCTTCCAAAACCTTTGACGTGTAAAAGCGAATGACCGATGCATTTCTTCAAAAGGTGGCAATTACATTTGTTCCCTATTTCCTGTGAAACCAAGTTTGCCGGTGCTGCTATTTTGGTTACTTTTTCAGAAATATTCTACTCGGCTCGCTAAATATTCTATATCTTATGTTTACGAATTCATTCCAAATAGCTGACGAACAGACAACAAACAAACAAACAGTAAACAAAAATACCAACCAGACGAGTTGAGTAGATGACGTAATATATTGATTGCAGCCAGCTTCTGAATATCGGCCACATTCTGCATCTTGTGTAGCAGATAGTAGACTATTTTATCGGCGAAACGGGCGGCTGCAAAACAATATATGGTCTCAGACTAGTGTTTCTTACTCCGTTTCGATATCTACCATCCATCAACAAAATGTGGAGAAGAACGAAAAGTACCCCCTCGAATACCACAGCTCAGTCAAATATCCAATCTGGCTTCAATTTCATGCTTTTTTATGTATTGTAAATTGATCATTGATCTTTTTCGATAAGAACAACAAGAAACCAGACTCTGAAACAAATTTGGTTGCGCGTCTAGTGTGAAAATTGTGCCGTGAGGGAAGAAAAAACCAGAACTCATATCAAATATAGAATACCACGTAGTTTGAACTTTATACACGCCATAGCTTCACCGAATTTCAGGCGAAAATATCGGAATCAGACTACAAACCCAGATAGGAAACAAACAGCGAAGATTATACGCTGAAAGACTAAATAACAAAACGTACCGGCCACATGGAAACATCGAAATGCCTCGCTGTGGTTCTTGATGGCATTCGAGTTGAGGGAGGCGGAGGCATCGTCCGGGTCCAGACAGGCATTGGGGAAAAGGGCCCCCAGAATATCCTCCACGTAGGGGTCCAGGGGGCAGAGGTCATCCATACACGTCGACTCCAGGAAACGACACATCGCCTGAGGGCATGAGCACAATAAAGGAAGATCATTGCGATGAAAACTCATATAGTTATAATACTGAATTACTAGAGACTTGGTATGGTTCTATTTGATAACTGAACCAAACGCCAGCACACAAGGAATACGATGGAATGGTTGACCTGATCGCCATTTTGAGAGAGTGGAGAATAAATACATCAAATTCACTGAGTAAATGTCAATGCCGGTTGTATTCTCTATTCCACTAACCACTAACCCATGACATCGCGACATAATGCGTCATAAGAAACAGTTTCCAACTGTTCAAGAGTTCGAATAATAAAATAATAAGTAAATACCAACCATAGTAATAGTATGTTGTTCCGTGTACGCCTTTCTGTACAGTCCGATGAGCGTCGTCACCAGTTTCTTCAAATCGTCGACCACTTTGGATGGGCGGATGATCAGACACAACTCCCCTATGCACTCTCCCGCCTCCGCGCGAGTCTGCAAGTTACATCCACTATTCATACTACATACCAAAAGTATGTCGAATAGTCACGCGAAAACCTCCTCCCAATCATAAGTATACCGAACCAGTTCTGACCGGGGCGATCCTAAACTTTTCCTCTATTTAAGCATTGGGCTAGGGGGAGGCCATAGCCATAGCTGATATTAGCTCAGAAAAGCACCAAGTGAATAAAAAAGTTCTAATAATCCAGAATCCTCTTTTAACGCTTTTTCATATCTTCGCTGCATTTCTAGATGGTAACTTGCAATTATGAAAATGAAAACATGAAATCTACACTTCTGAAGGAGATAGAGAACGGAGAAAAAATAAATAAATCGCAGCCAATTCTACAACTAACCGGGTTTTTAGGTAACCTAACCTTTTTTTGGTACCTTCGTAGGTAACCTGAAAGTAACCTGAAACTAAAATCCGGTTACCGTTCAAACTAACGGTAAAAACCACATTTTGCGTTAGAAAAACAGGTAACCGGTTTTTCATTTTAGGTTACCAACCGGTTACCTACTGGGGTAACTTGAAAAATAGGTTACCAAAATAGGGTTAGGTTACCTAAAAACCCGGTTAGATATAGAATTCACCATACATCGCTTACCTTGGGGTCTTTGGATGACATCCACGGGAAAATGACGTCATAGATGGCCTCCGCCTGATCGGAATAGATTATTCGACTGGACAAATCAGATGAGGGCAAAGTGTGCTGGGGAGAACCGTTTTCTGGAACATATTCTTTCTTTCAACCCGTACTAAATACGATTGGAATTTGGAATTTCAAACAGCTTTCTGTATTATACTAATTTTCTCCCAAACACCCGATGTCGTTCAACTTTCTCAAAAACCTACGATAATATCCTACTGTTCACTAGACGTGATGAGGTGTCGAAAACTAATAACCATGTTCATTTATTCAAATTGCCAGATTGTCAAATACAAAATTAGCTCAAATAGAATTCTTTCCTGTTACAGTTTCGTTCACCGATTCTTCGCTTATGTATTCTTCATAAACCGATATATGCTCAACTGATCAACATAAACAAAAACACACAAGATGCGTGAACAAATATAAAACTCTAAGGGAAGATCAACATTTTCGAGAGAATCGTGAGTTCACGTGAAATGCACGTACCTTCCACGTGTTCAACTGCCTCTTTTGGTCGTTCCGTTTGACATTCTCGAATCGCCTCGCAAAAGGAACAAATCGCACGCGCCCAAGCACATCTAAAAACAAGAAATAATGTGGACATGAGGCATTACGATCTTCATCAGATTTTAATTAGAATTAGAACGTAAAAAACCGAATTCGATGTGAGGTTACCCCAGAAAATCATGTCTCGAAATAAGATGGGCACATCGTGTTTGAGCTCTCCTCCTACACTTCAAACCAGTGTTCACAGCTGGGCTTACAACCCTAATGAACAAACAACGAAAGAGGTAACTGACTTGAGTGTGTCTGTTTTCACGTGAGGGAGGAGAGGGACCGTGCGAGACAGAATATCAATTAGGAATGGAATCAGACCGAGGGCTGGAAGTATACTCATTATAGAATATATATTGGGTTTTTGAATAAGTACAAAATTAACAATCAATAAACAACACAGGATAGAGGCACAAACTAAGCACCGAACCATTCGTATTCAGTATTCATATATCCTGAAAGATAATTTATTGCAAAAACTGTACTTTAGAGTTGTGAAGATAGCCAGAACCCCGAAACGCTTACGAAGCGAACCCGGTTTTGATAAATATCGGAAAACTTCTCCTATATTTGCGAAGTAGCGAAAGTGCCAAAGTACACAATTTCCCAAAATATTGAATTAAAACAGTGAAAACACTAACAACACACATAATCTTCGAACAGCTTGAAGAGCATACAAAAAACAGAATCCTCCCCAAAAAGAACCTCAACATGAGATATTAATATGAACTGTCTCGAAAAACCAACGATTCTGTTGTGCCAAGGTAGCCATGGTGAGTACAATGTACTTGTGGGGGGACACTGTCAGTCCTGGGGGAAACTTCTGTAGAACTGCGTCCATGACATGGGAGACGAAACGGGCAGAACTACCGAAAGCCACGAGGACTCGGTGGGCGGACTGGGCCCATTCTGCGTCCGAATCCTAAAAGTATAATGATGATATAGCAGCATCCTAACGCCAGTAAAGTTGAAAATTTCAGCCGAGAAGAAGAAAATCGGTCTACTTTTGATGAAAAATCTGAAAACGGACTACTTTTTGTCGCTTAGTCGGGCCTTACTGGTGTTTGGCAACATGAAAATACTTGAAACTAACCAAATAAACAATTTTTTGGCTTTTTATGTTGACGGGCTTTGCCAAATACTACAAATTTGGCCTCTTACGACTCTGTAACAACTCATTTTTCATCCATTTGGTTGTATGACTGTGTCTCTGTGTCACCTTCTCGGTTAGTAATTCTACCTTTGTGGTCATAGTCATATCCTGAGTGGCCAGATTGATGATCAAAAGTACGAGTTGTTCATCCAATTTGGCCACAACCTCAGAATTCGTCGCCAACGAATGAACAGTATTGAACACGAAGGCTTTGTTCGAGGGTTGCAGCTGGAAAAGAGAAAATATTACCCAATCAAGTTGATCAAGTTGAGCAGGTTACTCAAGTTGCATCTGCAGAATACAATATACAATACACTGTACAACAAGCTGTTACGGTGAAATAAAATGGTAAGGTCCAAATCATGCCTTCTTTTTTTCGATTTTCACTCCGATTGTTGCATTTTCAAATTTATGCCCTACCGTACTTCGGTTTACCAATGGTAAAACGTTACCGGGTTCTCTTATACTTGAAATTCAGACATCGTTAAGATATATCTAGCAGAAAATTTAAAAGAGTAGATGGTAAAATAAATACAAAAAAGTAGATGTAAAATAAAGACTAACCCTGGGATTCTGTAGCAGGTAATGATGACATGATGTGAGGACAGTGTTCGGTTGATGTTCACCTATAGTGGACAGAGAATCAGAGACCTGGAAAACGATGACACATCAGAGAATTTTCAAATCAATGAGGGATTCATAATATGCCCGGTGAGATGATCGAGAGATCCTTAACTTTTCTCAGAAGTGAGCTCGAGGAATCCATAACTTCTCCGCAATGTTTTATTCTTTCCGGAACTTCACATATAAAGAGGCTATGACGAACCCAGAACATACCCTGAATGCCTCAGAGTTGTGACTTTTTCAAACAGGGGGGTTTTGCCCTCCCCCTCAGCCATTATAAAGGGGTATTGCCCTTAATTTAGAAAATCGCTAAATCAGACAATTTTTGAGGGGATGGGGGGGTGGGGGGTTTGCCCAAATCTTGGGACCAAAAATAGGGAGGGGGGGGGGGGTTTCTCAGAGCATTTAGGGTATGAACCAGAATCCAGAAACCTTTTGTGTGCGCTAAAGTCTTCTAACTATCAAAGCAGCCCACTTGTGGGTGGAATTAATGAGAAGCACTGCGAGGCAAAAAAACGAGCAGCTCTCACGTTAGTGGATTGGAGATGAAAATGACCCTTCGAAAAGAAAGGACCCGGATAAAAATATTGAGAAATCAACCAACGACTCACTAGCACTACAAAACTAGAAGCATAGCAAGAATGCAAAAAAACGGTGCGAAAAGGTAAATAAAGCTGACAAAACCCAACCTCTTTAGTGATAGCTTCACAAGTCGAATAGGAAGAAGAACAGTCGAGTAACGAAGAGATCAAATCTGAAACAAATACACATTGTAACAGCTTATACTAAATCCAACGCAAATTGCACAGAAACGCCTGGAAAATCATAACATAAGTGTATTTTATTCGTGCGATACTTTAAATTCGTCCACGATATAGAGCGACTTACAGTTACAGACACCAAAACAGTGAAAGTAAAACAAGCTCACCTTCTAAGCATTGCACTTGTACGTGAGTCCCCATTTCAGAGCAATATATTGCGGGATATCATGAGATGAATTCAGCCTGAAACATGCTATATAGTAACTAAGAGCACTGATAATCGAATTATTGAATTGAGGAACAGAAATGAATTCCTTAAAGAACAAAGCAGGATTTCGCAATCATAAACATTGATCACGCGACCGGCGACTGACATGAAGCAGAGGAAGGAAATGTGTTTAGTTGAACTTCCAAGGATAAATTGTTACACAACGCAGAAAATACTTGCTGAGATCGGTATTTGACACATTTCCTCAGCTAAATTATCGGTGCTAGTGCAATATGTCAACAACTACGGAAATGCTTATGGAAAACCGGTTATGAAAGTTGCACCTGGGAGTTCACCCAGATAACAGGGTATAATCGAGTGTGAAACTTCTTAACGGAGCTCATTTGAGTGACATGATAGACCAGCATTTGCGATAAGATACGATTAAAGCATAATTATGCATTTGCACGCATAAACAGCTTTTCTAGTTGTACACTGGTATTTCGGTGAAAACACCTCTACTACTTGACCTACATCGCATTTTCACATTACCAGAACTTCTAACTAACAATTAGTTCATTATTAACGAAAATAAAACATGGAAAGGAATGTAACGACCAGATATAACCAAAAACACAGCAAAAATTTATGCCAGCATTTTTCCTACTGTAGTCTCGATTGCAAAAGCTTTGCGACCAAACGTCTCATTGCGTCTTTTCGATTTTCTTGGTCGATTTTCAAAAAAGTTCACTCCCCGCCACGCTTTTTCTTTTCCCTTATCTTTAGTTTAGCCGTACTTTGGCTTTTGTGCTTGTAAAATCTGTATGATTATTTGCTCCAACATCTAGATGGCGAAAAACTACACACGTACCACAAGATATAGACAACTTACTTCTTATTTTTTCCACACACTTTTAACGATGACACGTAGTGCCGGAAAAAACCCTCGAAACGGTGGTTTGCCTAAGCCTAAGCCTTAAATCGAAAGTGAGGCCAACTTTTATGTTAATTAATTGAAATAAGTAATCATTTGATGAAGAAAATAAAAATGATGAACCCAATAGGTTGCGAAATATTCACACAGATGAATAAAAAACAGCAGTTTGTGTTGTAGACGTAGTGTTAGGTTGAAAATCTGAGGATATCCCGAATATTATACGTTTTTCTGTCGTGTTTGAAGTTAAGTTATGTACTCAACCAGTGAATTCAGCTATAACAGTGTAAAGTGTATGGCGAGTGCGGTATTATTAGCTCTGCAAAGTTCCGCGTGGAACTTTGAAGTACAGGGGTAACTTTAACTTTAACTAAATACCGCTGTAAGAATTCTGGAAAAACATGAGCCAATGAGTGTTATATTATTAGCTGCAGCCGGGTATTAGGAGGCTTAGGCTTTCTTGCTTGTAGTATTATTGTTATCTTGTAATATTATTGATATACACTTTGCAGGGGAACGGGTTCATGATCTAACCGTGAAATCAAAATATGAGTGGCAGCTGCGGTATTGTGAAGTGAGTTGCTCAAGTCAAGTTTGCATTGTTCGTTCTTTTCTTCACCTCACCTCAGATGCGATGTTTAAGGTTTTCACGTTCAATATAGCGTAATTGAAGCCAAATGCATCGTTATTTCCAGTATTAGCCGACCAAATTGTTGTTTTTATGGCCGATATGAGCTCAGTTACTGTTGCATTCGAGCACACCATTTGCCGAGCAAATTTGAGGTGGCCAATTTCTTCTCGATTCAGTTGGTTCGATCGTTCGATAAGAAACCAAACCGATACGGAACCGAGCCAAAGCAATCTAGCATTAACTAGTGAATCGGTTCTGTTCCTTTCATTTCAATCCCTTGTTTCAGCCCGTATTCCTATAAAAACAAGCGCGCCACCAATGGAGAAGCCTATGAACCAACTCAACACGAACATGTAGCCAACACTCTGTCGCATGCGGTCAGTTCAACTAAACGCCTGTAACTTCGGCTAAATAGTAAGAAAAATGACAAAATGGGCTTTATTTTGGAAGAATTTCGGAAGCTTGATTATTTCGGATGATGCTAAAACAAAATCGGACTGTGTACATTATAAATATTAGGCAATTGGTGAAGAGATCGTGGTGTATACCATAACTATGCCCCTCAGACAAACTACCGTTTTATTATGACCATGTGTACCAGTAACTCGTTTTGTATCTAAATATTGAAAAAACCATTGTTTTGCTAAGGTTTTTACACTGATTGTTTTTAGGTAGGTATCGTTCCCTCTGTGATAGTTTTCTATCACATGGTTCAAGCCTCTCACCGCGATTTACAGTTCTATTTGATGATAGTTTATGGAGTATTCACTACACTGCTATTCTCATTTTCTACCTGTTACCACTACTGTGAATTGTGTTATAGACAGCAGAAGAGGTAACTTTATCTTCTAAGTATACTGATTCAGATAACATTGTTTTGTTTTGATTGTTAACTTTGCTAGTGAAGTCTTGATTTATGGAAATTTCAGCTCTAAATAAGCATGTGTGAGTTTTTCCAACAGCTCTGCACTCTTCTAGTCGCACTAGTTGTTTATAGGTCTGAGATGCCCGTTGCTATTGAATTTGACAGGTTCCTAGTAAGCTGGCTGGCTGGTGTACTTGCATACATGTGCTGCATACGTGGGGCGACTTTGTTTTCAACAGAGCTTTTTTGGAAATTAGGTGTTTGATCTGGGTGAAGATACTACAAAACTAGATTTTCACCAGTAAATGTGACATTTTTGGAACTGGATCAGTTCAAACTCTTGACTTTGAAGAAAAACGGGTGATTCAACTTTCAATCCAACAAAGTCACCCTAAGTTTGATGTGCTGGAAGCTGGAAATGAGAAAAGACGCAAACAATTGAAGAAAGAGCAGAAAATACTGGAAAAAAAGTTATCATACGATGTTACATTTTGCGCTAAGGATATATTTTCGTTTGTAAGAACCGTCAAAGGGAACCAGATGAATGAATCCTTGTAGTTCCTTTAGGTTCGCGTTTGACATCTCAGTTTAATCTAGTGTAAGTTTTCAGTCAAAGTTTCCGGCTCAGTAGTGAATTTTTAAACCTTTTACAGTTCGTAATGTTGTATTCTGCAAAATTGAATTATTTCAGCCACGTGAAACTCCGCTACTACCTGCATATCTGTGATCGAGTTGCCATTTATCTGTTCATTGCTGCTTCCTATACACCCTGGCTGTGCTTGAGGTACTCTCATATCTCAGTAAAGTTGTCCGAAGAGCCGGAATTATTCATTACATGGGTTATATTATCGCAAATCCGGAGAAATTTGCGTTTTTAAAGGCGAACCATTGACTTTTAACGTTTAGATACTTTTGTGCATAAAACAAACCTATTCGCGATTTTGCTTCGAAAGTAGGCTTTTTTTGTCATTTGTTGAGCGTTCGGAAAACTCTGCTACACGGAAGCATGTCCCTTTCCCTGTCAACAATAAAAAAAGCTAGCTGCTAGAGAAGAAACATTAATAAAATCGTGCTATTCATTTTGTCGGTTTTGAGCAGAGTTAAATGATGACTTTATTTGCAGACATTGTGGACTGACTGGCGTCAACATGAAAGTACTCGTCTGGGTTTTCGCTCTACTCGGTATACTGTATCAGTATAACTTCCACGAAAGGTACATTTTTTGTGAATTTGGAACACAATAACTAGGGTTGTTAATCAAGTTCAAAATTTCGAGTTTTCGAGTTTGGCGAAAAATCGAGTTTTCAAGTTTTGGAATATTTCGAGTTTTGGGAAATTTCGAGTTTTCGAGTTGGACTCGACTCGAAAATTTTCGAGTTTTCTCGAGTCGAGTTTTGAGTGTGTTTGGACCCAAAAAGTCCAATTTTCGTGTCCGAAATTTCGATTTTCGAGTTTGGCGAAAAATCGAGTTATCGAGTTTTGGAAAATTCCGAGTTTTCGAGTTTTGGCAAATTTCGAGTTTCGAGTTCGACTTTAACAACCCTAACAATAACACTAAAGAAAAATAATGTTTGGATTTAAAACTGATTTGGACATTGTAGTTCACCTATATTTACAGAAAATCGGTCAAAAAAAGTACTATAATTTTACAGTTGTAAATGTCATAGGCAGTATGTTAATAGGAAACTTCAATGAAATTGTGAAGAGCTTGTGTCTAGCAGTGAGAATATGATACTAACAGTCAGTATAGGAGATGGGGACTATAATCAATAGTCAGTAGTTATTGTTATTTATATAGCATCATCTCATTGGGGATGGGCGCCAGCTTTTGATTAATATTCAATAAATGGTCGTGGTTTTAATTCCGCTATTGGTTCAATGTTGGACTGAAAGTGGACTGGGGAATTATGAATATGCATGAGATATGCTGAGAAATCCGTTTCAAAGGGTTATGAGAAAGATAAAATGACGGACAGTAAGCTTCTTTTCTGCTTAATCCCCGAATTTTCGGACATTTTGTGAGGCGAACTTTGGCATTTGGCTTGTTTTAATCGAAAAAAAACGGCTTCATTTTCAAGAATAGTGAAAACTCCACTAGTGTATGTAGTTGAGTTATTATAATATACTGAAAACTGCCAGTCAGCTGTGAGCAATAACTGTTTGCGTATGCATGTATCAACAAGGCCTGATTGATATCTCAATAAAAAATAATCCGTTTCGGTGAAGAATTACTAGAGAAGAATCGGAATAATATCCGGAAAACTCTGGAAAGTTGCCAAACAACCCGCTGTTTACTCAGAACGATTGGCGCCAATTTTGTTCGATTGGCCAGCTACAAAAGCGAGAGAGTGTGCAGGTCAATGAGGCCGCAGACATCTGGGTCTCTCTGACCTGCACACTCTCTCGCTCAGGCAATAAAAAAATGGCTGGCTAATTGGCTGGGAATCGTCTGAGTGCCTGTCACCAATAATGTGTTTATATTTAAAATATGGAAAAGCAGCATGGTAAACTAACCATCTATGATGCGTACAGAAAGTTATTCATTTGAGAAGCAATAAAGTTGTCACGATTCATCAATTATAAAACTATTATGTAAACCCGACGAAACTTGGAATTGATGAATAAGCTATCACGAGTGCGTGTTTCCCCAACTTAAAGTTATAAATTTCGAATACGGAATGTGTGGTGAACTGTGTTTTATATAAGCTCAGCTTAATTTATATTTTGTTTTCTCTCACCTCCCCTTTTCCAGATACAAGACACTGGAAACTGTCATCTACATTGCAATTGCGGCTGGTCCTTCTGTCGCCATTTTCACTATGGTCAGCTGGTTTTTCAATTCTGGCTTACAGTCTGCCACGCCATATTATATATTGCGATATAAGAAAAATCTAAATGTGCCAAGCTCTCGTTTACGCTTTTTCGGATGTTTTGATGTTCATGATTTTTTACACTATTACATTATGGCGAGCTTAACTATTACATTATGTTAAGCTTAACTTCGCACGACTTTTCACATAATATATTCATTTAAAAATATGATGTCCTGCTCAATTGTTTCAAAATCTCACATTTGACTTGTTCAAATCGAAAAATGGGTTCGCTTTTTCGTGATAAGTTGGTACTACTGTGGTATGCTACTCAAATATAACGTGTGTTTTGCAGAATGATAGAAGCGGACTAGATATCATGATGTATGGTGGAGTCGTTTATTTGGTCGGGGTCGTTTTTTTCAAAATGGACGGAATTATTCCCTTCGCGCACGCAATTTGGCACCTTTTCGTCATTGCTGGTACGTTTTTTTAATCTTTCATGGTAGGGAATGAAGAAATCACAGCTGTAGATCAGGTTTTAATAGCAGAACTTTCCATAAAAATATTCTTAGCACACTGGGTTAGCTCAGGCAAGAGCCGGTACATATTGGTCTGTTCTGCTGTGTGTGTAGTTTGATGTTGCGATATTTGGGTAAACTACTGTGAGTGAGTTTTCACAATTCGATCACAGTAAGGGCAAATCTGGTGTGGCACACGAAATAATCTAGTTCCTTGTGGACTTTGCCCATAAAAAAGAGATTCTGTCTTTTTATTTCCGCCAGACGTGTGTTAATTACAGGTGCCAGCATTCACACCTACGGAGTGTATTCTACATTATTGGGTCCCGACAAGAATAACCCCGTACCACCCATTGTACCGTATGATGAATTGTAGACAGTGTCACGTAGCTTGTAGATCAACCCCCCTTTATGTCCCACTGATTAACCCTCACTAGTCTGTACCGATTACCACGGTTTACTAACAAAAACAATGCGTTCTGAGAAGTGAATCGGACTATTTATACTTTTATACTCGATGTAGTTTTTAGTGTGAATCTCGTATTGACTCGATCGATGGTAAGATGAAGTTTTAGAAGTATGTATTAGCTGATTGAGATATTTTGAAGTTTCTAGGCACCGCACTGTAAAATTTCGAATTTGTAGATAGGAGCAAACTCTCAGAAAGAAAGCCATAGATAACTGTGCTTGGTAGTGCAAACGAAATTCATTGTAGTAATACAAATTTCTTTCATTTATTTTTATTGAAATACGTTTAATGCATATTGATTTTTTCTAGACGCTGCATGGTAATGTTCTGATCGTTTGAGCCCTTCGTTTTCACTCCAGTACTTACTTTTCTACTAGTTTATAGGTTATTTATTTGAATAGTTATTTATCTAAATGATCGCATAATTACACAATCGCCTCATTCCTGTGAATCCCAAAGCACATTTGTTGCCATATGCTTGCAGTTACGTGTTGAGAATAGTTTTGTATTGTACAGAGATGTATATGTATGTAATCTAAGTTGTATCTTATTTTTTAGTACAATTTGAAATATGAAAAGCATAATATATGTATTATGCGAAAGTTTTAGAGAATTGAGCGAATAATAAACTGATTAAACAATAATTCTATGCGCACATCAGAGAAAACATGTACAGTCTTGATTTGGTTCGTGAATGGCAGGCAGTCTACAATAGTGACGGGTGAATAGTGAAGTAGGAAAGGAAAATACTAGGCTCGCAATAGTAGACGGACAGTTTTGCATAGATCAAACCATACCGAGACCGAACTACAATGAAGATGATGTAAATCCCTTCACTAAACCAATTGTAAAAACAGCTAAAGTACTACCAATTTCTGCTTTGAACCTTTTTATCGCTCACCCGGATACCCCGAGCAAGCTTTCCAAAAATTAGGTTCAAACACATCTTTCGATGGTTTTCTCCTAAGTACCTTGAGATACTGGGTTTAAACCAACGAAGAGGAGAAATGGAATCAGGACGTCCCCTGGTTCGTCGTATCTAATATTGGTAGTGCGACAGACGAGAGCAGTTAGACGCAGACAGTAAGCGAATGCGAGAGCAATGATAAAAGATGGAGAGAACAGAGCGAGATCTAACATTTGATCAACTAACTCGCTCTGTGAACCGATAAGTAGCTTGCTGAGATGATATATTCCGTTGAGTTGTTGCTGTGTTTTTAGTTTGATCTCGTTGAATGTCGAAAATTATGATGTGTAACAGCTAAAGTACTATCAACTTCTACTTTGAACCTTTTTATCGCTCACCCGGATACCCCGAGCAAGCTTTCCAAAAATTAGGTTCAAACACATCTTTCGATGGTTTTCTCCTAAGTACCTTGAGATACTGGGTTTAAACCAACGAAGAGGAGAAATGGAATCAGGACGTCCCCTGGTTCGTCGTATCTAATATTGGTAGTGCGACAGACGAGAGCAGTTAGACGCAGACAGTAAGCGAATGCGAGAGCAATGATAAAAGATGGAGAGAACAGAGCGAGATCTAACATTTGATCAACTAACTCGCTCTGTGAACCGATAAGTAGCTTGCTGAGATGATATATTCCGTTGAGTTGTTGCTGTGTTTTTAGTTTGATCTCGTTGAATGTCGAAAATTATGATGTGTAACAGCTAAAGTACTATCAACTTCTACTTTGAACCTTTTTATCGCTCACCCGGATACCCCGAGCAAGCTTTCCAAAAATTAGGTTCAAACACATCTTTCGATGGTTTTCTCCTAAGTACCTTGAGATACTGGGTTTAAACGAACGAAAAGGAGAAATGGAATCAGGACGTTCCCTGGTTCGTCGTATCTAATATTGGTAGTGCGACAGACGAGAGCAGTTAGACGCAGACAGTAAGCGAATGCGAGAGCAATGATAAAAGATGGAGAGAACAGAGCGAGATCTAACATTTGATCAACTAACTCGCTCTGTGAACCGATAAGTAGCTTGCTGAGATGATATATTCCGTTGAGTTGTTGCTGTGTTTTTAGTTTGATCTCGTTGAATGTCGAAAATTATGATGTGTAACAGCTAAAGTACTATCAACTTCTACTTTGAACCTTTTTATCGCTCACCCGGATACCCCGAGCAAGCTTTCCAAAAATTAGGTTCAAACACATCTTTCGATGGTTTTCTCCTAAGTACCTTGAGATACTGGGTTTAAACGAACGAAAAGGAGAAATGGAATCAGGACGTTCCCTGGTTCGTCGTATCTAATATTGGTAGTGCGACAGACGAGAGCAGTGAGACGCAGACAGTAAGCAAAAGCGAGAGCAATCATAAAAGATGGAGAGATCAGAGCGAGATCTAACATTTGATCAACTAACTCGCTCTGTGAACCGATAAGTAGCTTGCTGAGATGATATATTCCGTTGAGTTGTTGCTGTGTTTTTAGTTTGATCTCGTTGAATGTCGAAAATTATGATGTGTAACAGCTAAAGTACTATCAACTTCTACTTTGAACCTTTTTATCGCTCACCCGGATACCCCGAGCAAGCTTTCCAAAAATTAGGTTCAAACACATCTTTCGATGGTTTTCTCCTAAGTACCTTGAGATACTGGGTTTAAACCAACGAAGAGGAGAAATGGAATCAGGACGTCCCCTGGTTCGTCGTATCTAATATTGGTAGTGCGACAGACGAGAGCAGTTAGACGCAGACAGTAAGCGAATGCGAGAGCAATGATAAAAGATGGAGAGAACAGAGCGAGATCTAACATTTGATCAACTAACTCGCTCTGTGAACCGATAAGTAGCTTGCTGAGATGATATATTCCGTTGAGTTGTTGCTGTGTTTTTAGTTTGATCTCGTTGAATGTCGAAAATTATGATGTGTAACAGCTAAAGTACTATCAACTTCTACTTTGAACCTTTTTATCGCTCACCCGGATACCCCGAGCAAGCTTTCCAAAAATTAGGTTCAAACACATCTTTCGATGGTTTTCTCCTAAGTACCTTGAGATACTGGGTTTAAACCAACGAAGAGGAGAAATGGAATCAGGACGTCCCCTGGTTCGTCGTATCTAATATTGGTAGTGCGACAGACGAGAGCAGTTAGACGCAGACAGTAAGCGAATGCGAGAGCAATGATAAAAGATGGAGAGAACAGAGCGAGATCTAACATTTGATCAACTAACTCGCTCTGTGAACCGATAAGTAGCTTGCTGAGATGATATATTCCGTTGAGTTGTTGCTGTGTTTTTAGTTTGATCTCGTTGAATGTCGAAAATTATGATGTGTAACAGCTAAAGTACTATCAACTTCTACTTTGAACCTTTTTATCGCTCACCCGGATACCCCGAGCAAGCTTTCCAAAAATTAGGTTCAAACACATCTTTCGATGGTTTTCTCCTAAGTACCTTGAGATACTGGGTTTAAACGAACGAAAAGGAGAAATGGAATCAGGACGTTCCCTGGTTCGTCGTATCTAATATTGGTAGTGCGACAGACGAGAGCAGTTAGACGCAGACAGTAAGCGAATGCGAGAGCAATGATAAAAGATGGAGAGAACAGAGCGAGATCTAACATTTGATCAACTAACTCGCTCTGTGAACCGATAAGTAGCTTGCTGAGATGATATATTCCGTTGAGTTGTTGCTGTGTTTTTAGTTTGATCTCGTTGAATGTCGAAAATTATGATGTGTAACAGCTAAAGTACTATCAACTTCTACTTTGAACCTTTTTATCGCTCACCCGGATACCCCGAGCAAGCTTTCCAAAAATTAGGTTCAAACACATCTTTCGATGGTTTTCTCCTAAGTACCTTGAGATACTGGGTTTAAACGAACGAAAAGGAGAAATGGAATCAGGACGTTCCCTGGTTCGTCGTATCTAATATTGGTAGTGCGACAGACGAGAGCAGTGAGACGCAGACAGTAAGCAAAAGCGAGAGCAATCATAAAAGATGGAGAGATCAGAGCGAGATCTAACATTTGATCAACTAACTCGCTCTGTGAACCGATAAGTAGCTTGCTGAGATGATATATTCCGTTGAGTTGTTGCTGTGTTTTTAGTTTGATCTCGTTGAATGTCGAAAATTATGATGTGTAACAGCTAAAGTACTATCAACTTCTACTTTGAACCTTTTTATCGCTCACCCGGATACCCCGAGCAAGCTTTCCAAAAATTAGGTTCAAACACATCTTTCGATGGTTTTCTCCTAAGTACCTTCAGATACTGGGTTTAAACCAACGAAGAGGAGAAATGGAATCAGGACGTTCCCTGGTTCGTCGTATCTAATATTGGTAGTGCGACAGACGAGAGCAGTTAGACGCAGACAGTAAGCAAAAGCGAGAGCGATGATAAAAGATGGAGAGATCAGATCGAGATCTAACATTTGATCAACTAACTCGCTCTGTGAACCGATAAGTAGCTTGGTGAGATGATATATTCCGTTGATTTGTTGCTGTCTTTGTAGTTTGAATTTCGTGAAATCGGCTACCCACAGAATTTTGTTAACTTGTTACTCACAGAATTTTGTGTTGGTTACTCACGTAATGATGTTAATTTGTTACTCACAGAATTATGTGAGTGAGTAAGATTGTAAGCAAGTTCAACTTTACTTTATAGTTCCTAATCTTTCTTTCTTGTAAAACGATTAGCAAAGTACAAACCAACGTGTCAAACAGGCTGAACATTGTTTTCAACTTTTCTGAGGCTCACTCACAGAATTATGTGAGTGAGTAAGATTGTAAGCAAGTTCAACTCTACTTTATAGTTCCTAATCTTTCTCTCTTGTAAAACGATTAGCAAAGTACAAACCAACGTGTCAAACAGGCTGAACATTGTTTTCAACTTTTCTGAGGCTCACTCACAGAATTTTGTGAGTGAGTAAGATTGTAAGCAAGTTCAACTCTACTTTATAGTTCCTAATCTTTCTCTCTTGTAAAACGATTAGCAAAGTACAAACCAACGTGTCAAACAGGCTGAACATTGTTTTGAACTTTTCTGAGGCTCACTCACAGAATTATGTGAGTGAGTAAGATTGTAAGCAAGTTCAACTCTACTTTATAGTTCCTAATCTTTCTCTCTTGTAAAACGATTAGCAAAGTACAAACCAACGTGTCAAACAGGCTGAACATTGTTTTCAACTTTTCTGAGGCTCACTCACAGAATTATGTGAGTGAGTAAGATTGTAAGCAAGTTCAACTCTACTTTATAGTTCCTAATCTTTCTCTCTTGTAAAACGATTAGCAAAGTACAAACCAACGTGTCAAACAGGCTGAACATTGTTTTCAACTTTTCTGAGGCTCACTCACAGAATTTTGTGAGTGAGTAAGATTGTAAGCAAGTTCAACTCTACTTTATAGTTCCTAATCTTTCTCTCTTGTAAAACGATTAGCAAAGTACAAACCAACGTGTCAAACAGGCTGAACATTGTTTTGAACTTTTCTGAGGCTCACTCACAGAATTATGTGAGTGAGTAAGATTGTAAGCAAGTTCAACTCTACTTTATAGTTCCTAATCTTTCTCTCTTGTAAAACGATTAGCAAAGTACAAACCAACGTGTCAAACAGGCTGAACATTGTTTTCAACTTTTCTGAGGCTCACTCACAGAATTATGTGAGTGAGAAAGATTGTAAGCAAGTTCAACTTTACTTTATAGTTCCTAATCTTTCTTTCTTGTAAAACGGTAAGCAAACTATAAAACAACGTGTTAAACAGGCTGAACATTGTTTTCAACTTTTCTGAGGCTCACTCACAGAATTATGTGAGTGAGTAAGATTGTAAGCAAGTTCAACTTTCCTTTATAGTTCCTAATCTTTCTCTCTTGTAAAACGATTAGCAAAGTACAAACCAACGTGTCAAACAGGCTGAACATTGTTTTCAACTTTTCTGAGGCTCACTCACAGAATTATGTGAGTGAGTAAGATTGTAAGCAAGTTCAACTTTACTTTATAGTTCCTAATCTTTCTTTCTTGTAAAACGGTAAGCAAACTATAAAACAACGTGTTAAACAGGCTGAACATTGTTTTCAACTTTTCTGAGGCTCACTCACAGAATTATGTGAGTGAGTAAGATTGTAAGCAAGTTCAACTTTCCTTTATAGTTCCTAATCTTTCTCTCTTGTAAAACGATTAGCAAAGTACAAACCAACGTGTCAAACAGGCTGAACATTGTTTTCAACTTTTCTGAGGCTCACTCACAGAATTATGTGAGTGAGTAAGATTGTAAGCAAGTTCAACTTTACTTTATAGTTCCTAATCTTTCTCTCTTGTAAAACGATTAGCAAAGTACAAACCAACGTGTCAAACAGGCTGAACATTGTTTTCAACTTTTCTGAGGCTCACTCACAGAATTATGTGAGTGAGTAAGATTGTAAGCAAGTTCAACTTTACTTTATAGTTCCTAATCTTTCTCTCTTGTAAAACGATTAGCAAAGTACAAACCAACGTGTCAAACAGGCTGAACATTGTTTTCAACTTTTCTGAGGCTCACTCACAGAATTATGTGAGTGAGTAAGATTGTAAGCAAGTTCAACTTTCCTTTATAGTTCCTAATCTTTCTTTCTTGTAAAACGATTAGCAAAGTACAAACCAACGTGTCAAACAGGCTGAACATTGTTTTCAACTTTTCTGAGGCTCACTCACAGAATTATGTGAGTGAGTAAGATTGTAAGCAAGTTCAACTTTACTTTATAGTTCCTAATCTTTCTTTCTTGTAAAACGGTAAGCAAACTATAAAACAACGTGTTAAACAGGCTGAACATTGTTTTCAACTTTTCTGAGGCTCACTCACCGAATTATGTGAGTGAGTAAGATTGTAAGCAAGTTCAACTTTCCTTTATAGTTCCTAATCTTTCTCTCTTGTAAAACGATTAGCAAAGTACAAACCAACGTGTCAAACAGGCTGAACATTGTTTTCAACTTTTCTGAGGCTCACTCACAGAATTATGTGAGTGAGTAAGATTGTAAGCAAGTTCAACTTTACTTTATAGTTCCTAATCTTTCTTTCTTGTAAAACGGTAAGCAAAGTACAAACCAACGTGTCAAACAGGCTGAACATTGTTTTCAACTTTTCTGAGGCTCACTCACAGAATTATGTGAGTGAGTAAGATTGTAAGCAAGTTCAACTTTACTTTATAGTTCCTAATCTTTCTTTCTTGTAAAACGATTAGCAAAGTACAAACCAACGTGTCAAACAGGCTGAACATTGTTTTCAACTTTTCTGAGGCTCACTCACAGAATAATGTGAGTGAGTAAGATTGTAAGCAAGTTCAACTTTACTTTATAGTTCCTAATCTTTCTTTCTTGTAAAACGGTAAGCAAAGTACAAACCAACGTGTCAAACAGGCTGAACATTGTTTTCAACTTTTCTGAGGCTCACTCACAGAATTATGTGAGTGAGTAAGATTGTAAGCAAGTTCAACTTTACTTTATAGTTCCTAATCTTTCTTTCTTGTAAAACGATTAGCAAAGTACAAACCAACGTGTCAAACAGGCTGAACATTGTTTTCAACTTTTCTGAGGCTCACTCACAGATCTGTGAGTGAGCAAGATTGTAAGCAAGTTCAACTCTACTTTATAGTTCCTAATCTTTCTTTCATGTAAAACGATTAGCAAAGTACAAACCAACGTGTCAAACAGGCTGAACATTGTTTTCAACTTTTCTGAGGCTCACTCACAGATCTGTGAGTGAGCAAGATTGTAAGCAAGTTCAACTTTACTTTATAGTTCCTAATCTTTCTTTCTTGTAAAACGATTAGCAAAGTACAAACCAACGTGTCAAACAGGCTGAACATTGTTTTCAACTTTTCTGAGGCTCACTCACAGAATTATATGAGTGAGTAAGATTGTAAGCAAGTTCAACTTTACTTTATAGTTCCTAATCTTTCTTTCTTGTAAAACGATTAGCAAAGTACAAACCAACGTGTCAAACAGGCTGAACATTGTTTTCAACTTTTCTGAGGCTCACTCACAGAATTATGTGAGTGAGTAAGATTGTAAGCAAGTTCAACTCTACTTTATAGTTCCTAATCTTTCTCTCTTGTAAAACGATTAGCAAAGTACAAACCAACGTGTCAAACAGGCTGAACATTGTTTTCAACTTTTCTGAGGCTCACTCACAGAATTATATGAGTGAGTAAGATTGTAAGCAAGTTCAACTTTACTTTATGGTTCCTAATCTTTCTCTCTTGTAAAACGATTAGCAAAGTACAAACCAACGTGTCAAACAGGCTGAACATTGTTTTCAACCCGTTGAATGTCGAAAATTATGATGTGTAACAGCTAAAGTACTACCAATTTCTGCTTTGACCTTTTTATCGCTCACCCGGATACCCCGAGCAAGCTTTCCAAAAATTAGGTTCAAACACATCTTTCGATGGTTTTCTCCTAAGTACCTTGAGATACTGGGTTTAAACCAACGAAGAGGAGAAATGGAATCAGGACGTTCCCTGGTTCGTCGTATCTAATATTGGTAGTGCGACAGACGAGAGCAGTTAGACGCAGACAGTAAGCAAAAGCGAGAGCAATGATAAAAGATGGAGAGATCAGAGCGAGATCTAACATTTGATCAACTAACTCGCTCTGTGAACCGATAAGTAGCTTGCTGAGATGATATATTCCGTTGATTTGTTGCTGTCTTTGTAGTTTGATCTCGTTGAATGTCGAAAATTATGATGTGTAACAGCTAAAGTACTATCAACTTCTACTTTGAACCTTTTTATCGCTCACCCGGATACCCCGAGCAAGCTTTCCAAAAATTAGGTTCAAACACATCTTTCGATGGTTTTCTCCTAAGTACCTTGAGATACTGGGTTTAAACCAACGAAGAGGAGAAATGGAATCAGGACGTTCCCTGGTTCGTCGTATCTAATATTGGTAGTGCGACAGACGAGAGCAGTTAGACGCAGACAGTAAGCAAAAGCGAGAGCAATGATAAAAGATGGAGAGATCAGAGCGAGATCTAACATTTGATCAACTAACTCGCTCTGTGAACCGATAAGTAGCTTGCTGAGATGATATATTCCGTTGATTTGTTGCTGTCTTTGTAGTTTGATCTCGTTGAATGTCGAAAATTATGATGTGTAACAGCTAAAGTACTATCAACTTCTACTTTGAACCTTTTTATCGCTCACCCGGATACCCCGAGCAAGCTTTCCAAAAATTAGGTTCAAACACATCTTTCGATGGTTTTCTCCTAAGTACCTTGAGATACTGGGTTTAAACCAACGAAAAGGAGAAATGGAATCAGGACGTTCCCTGGTTCGTCGTATCTAATATTGGTAGTGCGACAGACGAGAGCAGTGAGACGCAGACAGTAAGCAAAAGCGAGAGCAATCATAAAAGATGGAGAGATCAGAGCGAGATCTAACATTTGATCAACTAACTCGCTCTGTGAACCGATAAGTAGCTTGCTGAGATGATATATTCCGTTGAGTTGTTGCTGTGTTTGTAGTTTGATCTCGTTGAATGTCGAAAATTATGATGTGTAACAGCTAAAGTACTATCAACTTCTACTTTGAACCTTTTTATCGCTCACCCGGATACCCCGAGCAAGCTTTCCAAAAATTAGGTTCAAACACATCTTTCGATGGTTTTCTCCTAAGTACCTTGAGATACTGGGTTTAAACCAACGAAAAGGAGAAATGGAATCAGGACGTTCCCTGGTTCGTCGTATCTAATATTGGTAGTGCGACAGACGAGAGCAGTGAGACGCAGACAGTAAGCAAAAGCGAGAGCAATCATAAAAGATGGAGAGATCAGAGCGAGATCTAACATTTGATCAACTAACTCGCTCTGTGAACCGATAAGTAGCTTGCTGAGATGATATATTCCGTTGAGTTGTTGCTGTGTTTTTAGTTTGATCTCGTTGAATGTCGAAAATTATGATGTGTAACAGCTAAAGTACTATCAACTTCTACTTTGAACCTTTTTATCGCTCACCCGGATACCCCGAGCAAGCTTTCCAAAAATTAGGTTCAAACACATCTTTCGATGGTTTTCTCCTAAGTACCTTCAGATACTGGGTTTAAACCAACGAAGAGGAGAAATGGAATCACGACGTTCCCTGGTTCGTCGTATCTAATATTGGTAGTGCGACAGACGAGAGCAGTTAGACGCAGACAGTAAGCAAAAGCGAGAGCGATGATAAAAGATGGAGAGATCAGATCGAGATCTAACATTTGATCAACTAACTCGCTCTGTGAACCGATAAGTAGCTTGGTGAGATGATATATTCCGTTGATTTGTTGCTGTCTTTGTAGTTTGAATTTCGTGAAATCGGCTACCCACAGAATTTTGTTAACTTGTTACTCACAGAATTTTGTGTTGGTTACTCACGTAATGATGTTAATTTGTTACTCACAGAATTATGTGAGTGAGTAAGATTGTAAGCAAGTTCAACTTTACTTTATAGTTCCTAATCTTTCTTTCTTGTAAAACGATTAGCAAAGTACAAACCAACGTGTCAAACAGGCTGAACATTGTTTTCAACTTTTCTGAGGCTCACTCACAGAATTTTGTGAGTGAGTAAGATTGTAAGCAAGTTCAACTTTCCTTTATAGTTCCTAATCTTTCTCTCTTGTAAAACGATTAGCAAAGTACAAACCAACGTGTCAAACAGGCTGAACATTGTTTTCAACTTTTCTGAGGCTCACTCACAGAATTTTGTGAGTGAGTAAGATTGTAAGCAAGTTCAACTCTACTTTATAGTTCCTAATCTTTCTCTCTTGTAAAACGATTAGCAAAGTACAAACCAACGTGTCAAACAGGCTGAACATTGTTTTGAACTTTTCTGAGGCTCACTCACAGAATTATGTGAGTGAGTAAGATTGTAAGCAAGTTCAACTTTACTTTATAGTTCCTAATCTTTCTTTCTTGTAAAACGGTAAGCAAACTATAAAACAACGTGTTAAACAGGCTGAACATTGTTTTCAACTTTTCTGAGGCTCACTCACAGAATTATGTGAGTGAGTAAGATTGTAAGCAAGTTCAACTTTACTTTATAGTTCCTAATCTTTCTTTCTTGTAAAACGGTAAGCAAACTATAAAACAACGTGTTAAACAGGCTGAACATTGTTTTCAACTTTTCTGAGGCTCACTCACAGAATTATGTGAGTGAGTAAGATTGTAAGCAAGTTCAACTTTCCTTTATAGTTCCTAATCTTTCTCTCTTGTAAAACGATTAGCAAAGTACAAACCAACGTGTCAAACAGGCTGAACATTGTTTTCAACTTTTCTGAGGCTCACTCACAGAATTATGTGAGTGAGTAAGATTGTAAGCAAGTTCAACTTTACTTTATAGTTCCTAATCTTTCTTTCTTGTAAAACGGTAAGCAAACTATAAAACAACGTGTTAAACAGGCTGAACATTGTTTTCAACTTTTCTGAGGCTCACTCACAGAATTATGTGAGTGAGTAAGATTGTAAGCAAGTTCAACTTTCCTTTATAGTTCCTAATCTTTCTCTCTTGTAAAACGATTAGCAAAGTACAAACCAACGTGTCAAACAGGCTGAACATTGTTTTCAACTTTTCTGAGGCTCACTCACAGAATTATGTGAGTGAGTAAGATTGTAAGCAAGTTCAACTCTACTTTATAGTTCCTAATCTTTCTTTCTTGTAAAACGATTAGCAAAGTACAAACCAACGTGTCAAACAGGCTGAACATTGTTTTCAACTTTTCTGAGGCTCACTCACAGAATTATGTGAGTGAGTAAGATTGTAAGCAAGTTCAACTTTACTTTATAGTTCCTAATCTTTCTTTCTTGTAAAACGGTAAGCAAACTATAAAACAACGTGTTAAACAGGCTGAACATTGTTTTCAACTTTTCTGAGGCTCACTCACAGAATTATGTGAGTGAGTAAGATTGTAAGCAAGTTCAACTTTCCTTTATAGTTCCTAATCTTTCTCTCTTGTAAAACGATTAGCAAAGTACAAACCAACGTGTCAAACAGGCTGAACATTGTTTTCAACTTTTCTGAGGCTCACTCACAGAATTATGTGAGTGAGTAAGATTGTAAGCAAGTTCAACTCTACTTTATAGTTCCTAATCTTTCTTTCATGTAAAACGATTAGCAAAGTACAAACCAACGTGTCAAACAGGCTGAACATTGTTTTCAACTTTTCTGAGGCTCACTCACAGATCTGTGAGTGAGCAAGATTGTAAGCAAGTTCAACTTTACTTTATAGTTCCTAATCTTTCTTTCTTGTAAAACGATTAGCAAAGTACAAACCAACGTGTCAAACAGGCTGAACATTGTTTTCAACTTTTCTGAGGCTCACTCACAGAATTATATGAGTGAGTAAGATTGTAAGCAAGTTCAACTTTACTTTATAGTTCCTAATCTTTCTTTCTTGTAAAACGATTAGCAAAGTACAAACCAACGTGTCAAACAGGCTGAACATTGTTTTCAACTTTTCTGAGGCTCACTCACAGAATTATGTGAGTGAGTAAGATTGTAAGCAAGTTCAACTTTACTTTATGGTTCCTAATCTTTCTCTCTTGTAAAACGATTAGCAAAGTACAAACCAACGTGTCAAACAGGCTGAACATTGTTTTCAACCCGTTGAATGTCGAAAATTATGATGTGTAACAGCTAAAGTACTACCAATTTCTGCTTTGACCTTTTTATCGCTCACCCGGATACCCCGAGCAAGCTTTCCAAAAATTAGGTTCAAACACATCTTTCGATGGTTTTCTCCTAAGTACCTTGAGATACTGGGTTTAAACCAACGAAGAGGAGAAATGGAATCAGGACGTTCCCTGGTTCGTCGTATCTAATATTGGTAGTGCGACAGACGAGAGCAGTTAGACGCAGACAGTAAGCAAAAGCGAGAGCAATGATAAAAGATGGAGAGATCAGAGCGAGATCTAACATTTGATCAACTAACTCGCTCTGTGAACCGATAAGTAGCTTGCTGAGATGATATATTCCGTTGATTTGTTGCTGTCTTTGTAGTTTGATCTCGTTGAATGTCGAAAATTATGATGTGTAACAGCTAAAGTACTATCAACTTCTACTTTGAACCTTTTTATCGCTCACCCGGATACCCCGAGCAAGCTTTCCAAAAATTAGGTTCAAACACATCTTTCGATGGTTTTCTCCTAAGTACCTTGAGATACTGGGTTTAAACCAACGAAGAGGAGAAATGGAATCAGGACGTTCCCTGGTTCGTCGTATCTAATATTGGTAGTGCGACAGACGAGAGCAGTTAGACGCAGACAGTAAGCAAAAGCGCGAGCAATGATAAAAGATGGAGAGATCAGATCGAGATCTAACATTTGATCAACTAACTCGCTCTGTGAACCGATAAGTAGCTTGGTGAGATGATATATTCCGTTGATTTGTTGCTGTCTTTGTAGTTTGATCTCGTTGAATGTCGAAAATTATGATGTGTAACAGCTAAAGTACTATCAACTTCTACTTTGAACCTTTTTATCGCTCACCCGGATACCCCGAGCAAGCTTTCCAAAAATTAGGTTCAAACACATCTTTCGATGGTTTTCTCCTAAGTACCTTGAGATACTGGGTTTAAACCAACGAAGAGGAGAAATGGAATCAGGACGTTCCCTGGTTCGTCGTATCTAATATTGGTAGTGCGACAGACGAGAGCAGTGAGACGCAGACAGTAAGCGAATGCGAGAGCAATGATAAAAGATGGAGAGAAGAGAGCGAGATCTAACATTTGATCAACTAACTCGCTCTGTGAACCGATAAGTAGCTTGCTGAGATGATATATTCCGTTGATTTGTTGCTGTCTTTGTAGTTTGATCTCGTTGAATGTCGAAAATTATGATGTGTAACAGCTAAAGTACTATCAACTTCTACTTTGAACCTTTTTATCGCTCACCCGGATACCCCGAGCAAGCTTTCCAAAAATTAGGTTCAAACACATCTTTCGATGGTTTTCTCCTAAGTACCTTGAGATACTGGGTTTAAACCAACGATAAGGAGAAATGGGATCACAACGTTCCCTGGTTCGTCGTATCTAATATTGGTAGTGCGACAGACGAGAGCAGTTAGACGCAGACAGTAAGCAAAAGCGACAGCGATGATAAAAGATGGAGAGATCAGATTTGCACACTCACAAAATTTCGTGAACTCCGCTACTCGCATAGTTTCGTGAAATCGGCTACCCACAGAATTTTGTTAACTTGTTACTCACAGAATTTTGTGTTGGTTACTCACGTAATGATGTTAATTTGTTACTCACAGAATTATGTGAGTGAGTAAGATTGTAAGCAAGTTCAACTTTCCTTTATAGTTCCTAATCTTTCTTTCTTGTAAAACGATTAGCAAAGTACAAACCAACGTGTCAAACAGGCTGAACATTGTTTTCAACTTTTCTGAGGCTCACTCACAGAATTATCATCATTACGTGAGTAACCAACACAAAATTCTGTGAGTAACAAGTTAACAAAATTCTGTGGGTAGCCGATTTCACGAAACTATGCGAGTAGCGGAGTTCACGAAATTTTGTGAGTGTGCAAATCTGATCTCTCCATCTTTTATCATTGTTCTCGCATTCACTTACTGTCTGCGTCTCACTGTTCTCGTCTGTCGCACTACCAATATTAGATACGACGAACCAGGGAACGTCCTGATTCCTTTTCTCCTTTCCGTTGGTTTAAACCCAGTATCTCAAGGTACTTAGGAGAAAACCATCCGTATCCCGTATGGGTAGCTAGATTTATGCGGAACTGTCTGACTTTAGATTTCTCTATGCTCTCTTCTCTCTACCCCTTGTTGCGCCGTATCCCGTATGGGTAGCTAGATTTATGCGGAACTGTCTGACTTTAGATTTCTCTATGCTCTCTTCTCTTTACCCCTTGTTGCGCCGTATCCCGTATGGGTAGCTAGATTTATGCGGAACTGTTTGACTTTAGATTTCTCTATGCTCTCTTCTCTCTACCCCTTGTTGCGCCGTATCCCGTATGGGTAGCTAGATTTATGCGGAACTGTCTGATTTTAGATTTCTCCATGCTCTCTTCTCTCTACCCCTTGTTGCGCCGTATCCCGTATGGGTAGCTAGATTTATGCGGAGCTGTCTGACTTTAGATTTCTCTATGCTCTCTTCTCTCTACCCCTTGTTGCGCCGTATCCCGTATGGGTAGCTAGATTTATGCGGAACTGTCTGACTTTAGATTTCTCTATGCTCTCTTCTCTCTACCCCTTGTTGCGCCGTATCCCGTATGGGTAGCTAGATTTATGCGGAACTGTCTGACTTTAGATTTCTCTATGCTCTCTTCTCTCTACCCCTCGTTGCGCCGTATCCCGTATGGGTAGCTAGATTTATGCGGAACTGTCTGACTTTAGATTTCTCTATGCTCTCTTCTCTCTACCCCTTGTTGCGCCGTATCCCGTATGGGTAGCTAGATTCATGCGGAACTGTCTGAAATATTTCCTCATACGGGTACCCCCACAAACACGGTGGGCACCTGCCGGGGCAGGGTAAAAATCCCCCCTTCCTCCCCTCGTGGGTCACGGGTTCGGTCATCGGGTCATAAGGATTTAAGGCACAGCAGAATCATAGGAGAGTCCCCATCTTCACCACGTGTGCCCCTTGAGTTGGTACTCTTGCAATACTGGACGTGGTTTTTAGTCTGTATTGAACAAAAGCTCGCAGGGTGTGGATCGCTGAGTCTCGTGCAAAAGGGACGCGCGTCAAAAATTGGAAATTGCCCTGTCCTCGACTCTCTTGCGGCTGGGATACAAGATGTAAACCAGCGAAAGTCTCCAAGGGTAGCCAATAACTGTCTTTTTCTCTATGCTCTCTTCTCTCTACCCCTTGTTGCGCCGTATCCCGTATGGGTAGCTAGATTTATGCGGAACTGTATATTTCCTCATACGGGTACCCCCACAAACACGGTGGGCACCTGCCGGGGCAGGGTAAAAATCCCCCCTTCCTCCCCTCGTGGGTCACGGGTTCGGTCATCGGGTCATAAGGATTTAAGGCACAGCAGAATCACGGGAAAGTCCCTACCGCCCCACAGCTTTCCTTTCGAATTTATCCCGTAAGCACAAGACTTGATTTGTAGTCTGTATCTTTTAGGGTTCTCGAGGGGTGGATTAGTATGTCTTGAAATAAGCATGGAAAACATAAGGCACATTAAGCACAATTAGTTTGGAGTCTTCTCTGATAGTACGACAGATTTGGTTAGTGAAATCTATTTTGTTGGTACATCAGTATACTAAACCGTATCTAATTGTCCATTTGATCACTTGATTCGAAGATGGATTGGGGATCAAGCATTCTCATAGTCGTTATTCTTTTCCATCTCGCACCCTTTAAGGTGACTGCAGGTATGAATCTGGACTTGATTGCGTAATTGTCCCCGTGTAAATGCTTCCAGTATATATTCTTACTGTATTCTAGCACGGTAGCAGTAACAACTTTGACCAGGAGTTTATTGTAAGGTCGCGAAATGCCTAATGCTCTCGTCGCCTTATCGTTTTCTGGTCTCCAGTTTCCAAGAGAGCCAACTACAATTGGTAGTTGTTGCACTTTGTAGCCTTTCAATTCGTATTCAGCTTGAATTCCGAGATATTTATCGATTTTTCTCTGGTAAGCTGTTTGCATGGCTGCCTCTCTGTTCTCGAAAGGACATGTAACATCAGATATGATTAATTCCTTATTTTCCTCATCAAATAGCATAATGTCCGGTCTCTGTCTATTTGAACCATGGTCAGATTTTCTGTCTACTGTAAGGCGTAGATGTTTCTTGGTTCCTTCTCGGATACCTTGCACTACTCTTTGTAGAACAGAATCATGACGTTCCGATATCAAAGTACCCAAATGGGTTTTACACTGATTCAATACATGTCCCAAGGTTTCCCATTCGTAACCACATCTCCGGCATGTTTTATCTGAATCTTCTTTGTTGTATTGAATAGCACATACTTTCAGTCTGGTTTCCAATCTTGCCTGATGAACGAATGAGTTTGAACTGTAACTCAACATTCCACCATCTCTGACAAATTGGTTGTTTCTGGAATCTCTACCCACCACTTCACTCACTCTTCCCATACGTTTGTATTCAGAGGTGAAATTTGTATAAATATGTTCCTGCACAGCACTGCGCAGTTTTAAGTGCAACACTTTAGCATTCTGACTAGTGAGTACAATTTCCGGCAGTTCGGATGTAGCTTGTAGTTTGAGTTTCAATTCATCGTATTCCCAAACAAATTCAAACTTGTACAAGTGTCTGCGTAAATGAACTGTAGCTTCTCTCATTCACGAGAAAACGTTGTAAACGTTGACCGATTTGTTATTATCGATTCTGTTTATAAAATCAACAGCGTCCAACTGACTAACTACTGTTTTATCTTTGTAGTATCGATCGGTAGTTGAAAGAAGAAAGTCCCAGAACATTCGTTTGATAAACGGTTCATCTGACCACAGTCTCTTCAAGTTGGAAACAATATTTCCTATCATCATGGTTGTCTTCGGGCACAAAACTCCCAATCCACCACGTTTGATAGGCATCTGTACGTAATCACGGGGACCACCTTTAATAGGGATGTTGTGTATTATTCTAGCTGCATCCATAACATTGCTAGAGAATTCAGTTATTTCTTTCATTAGGGGCGTGGCATTGCTCCCAATGTAGGTCACTCGAGGTAAAATAAACGTCTTAAGTGCGTCTAGTTTCTGATGTGGTTGTAGTTTACTGTCTGTTAACTTTCGCAGATCTTGACTACTCTGTTTGAATATATCGACACAGCTGGATTTGTGTTTTGCACTGAGATTGACTCCCAGGTATTTGTAGCTTGAGTTGTTATCGAGGACTCGAATCGGTTCGTTTCTGATACTCAGTGGGTTATGGTACAAAACTTTACCCCTGTGTATTGTCAGAGTGGCACACTTTCTGGGTTTGAAAACCAAGTTTAGTTTCTGAGCTTCCCTATCCATAGAGTTCAACTCATTCTGGAGGTTGGCTACATTGTTGCACATAATAACCATGTCATCCGCAAAGGCCAGCAGTTTAATTCTGCTCTCAATAAATCGATGCCCAAGCGCTGTTTTGAGATGGTTTCTGATAAGATATTCCAAGCTAATGTTGAAGAGTGTTGGACTTATTGGGTCCCCTTGTTTAACTCCAGAATGCAGCGTGATAGGGTTGGTCAAATCGTCATTTGATGCCACCCGCATAGTACTATTGCAGTAGAAGTCACGTATAATACCAATAAATTCGGGTGGAAACCCGAACGTATCAAGAGAATGTAATATGAGTTCATGAGGTACAGAGCCAAAAGCATTGGTGAGATCTAGGAATGCTACTGAAATATTTCCTTTGGCAGCTCTGGCTTCATCTATTGCCGATCTGAGGATGCAGATATTTTCCGCGCATCCCTCTCTCTCTGAGAATCCCTTTTGGGCTTTGCTAATAAGACCAGAAACATTTTTCAGTCTGTTATTCCAAAGGCTACTGTATACCTTGTATAATGTACTCATTAAACTGATAGGTCTCCAGTTGCTCACATCAGACTCGTCTCCGTCTTTATAAATGAGAACTGTTTCGGCCTCTTTCCAACAGTCTGGAATTTTCTGAATGAATTTGCATTCATTATATAGTGTAAGAAGTACTTCCATAGTCGGGTCCATATCTCGCAAATGTTTGTACCGTAGCCCGTCTGGTCCAGGTGCAGTATCTTTTGCTTTTTTGAATACTAGGTCGATCTCTGACTTGGTAAAGTTTGCCATAAAATTTGGAGGAATTCGAGCCTTTGTAATATCTGCACTCAATTTGTCTAGATCTTTCACATCAGTGTGAGTTTGTTTAGTGGTGTTTTTGAAGTATTTTTCCACTTCAGTAGTAACAATCTTGCATTTCACACTCTCTTTTCCAGTAACCACATTGAAAGCCTTGGTGCGGTTTGTAGAATATAATTCTTTCATAACGGTTATTGACTTTGTGTCAATGGTACGTTTTTCTTTAACAGTACGAGTTTTCACAGTCTGAACAGCCATTTCTCCCTCGATTCGGTCGGGAGGGGGTATTCTTTTGGTGATTTTCTCAACCGCTTCTAAATTGCCATTTGAGTTTTGTAGTGTGGCTACTGCCAGCTGGTCTACAACCCAATTCAAACGAGATAAACTTGAGCCTGCTTTTTTGTAATCAACAAACTGTTCTAAAAACCAATTTTTAATCAGTTCGGGATTTGTTGCAGTCTTTTCACGTTTACGTGTACAATTGTCTGCAGGTTTTGCAGGCTTGGGAACATTCATTTCAAGTAATTTGGGTATCATATACCTCTGTTCTGGAGTCAAGTGACGTAAAATACGTTGAATCTGCAAGTTGGACATATCGGGTGTAATTTGATCTACATCCCATCTTTTCTCTACTTTTGTCGAGAGAGACAGTGATCGCATTGTATCAGTTACTGTACATAATATTTCGGGTTCGGATAATGTTTTGAATGGGCTATCTTCAGCGATTTTTCTCTTATCGGGAGAATCAACGTTGGTTTTCAAATCTGGTGGTTTCGACATGATTTGCTTTGCCACCTGGCTAGTGGGATCACTGACCACCTCATTTTGGGTGGTTAATAAAGTCGATTTCTGATTTACCCTGCAATCCAGCAGTCTGGTAGGAATAGTGCAAATTGTTTGCCTTCTTTGTTGTGGGGTGGAACTGTCAATAGAACCAGTAGTTGATTCTGAGTTCTCTATGCCCCAATTCTGAAGTTCTTTGCGAAATGTTGTACGAAATGAACGAAGTTCGTCCTCAGAGATTACGGTATTGTTCTGATTTATATATGCTTTTGAATACAGACATACATAAATGCCACAGTTAACTGTATCATTTTTAGGCTGAGTAAGAGTATTGGTATACGAATGTTCAAAAATAGACACACCAAGAACCTCCTTGAACGTATTCTGGATAGTGCAGCTCATGGGCTCGCGATAAGGATCGATATAAATTGCACTCTTTCCATTTCGAGAAATAATAGCTAGTCTCCAATGGCTTTCGTGACAGAAAGGAAATAACTTCTTTTTCGGTACAGATTCAATTGTAGTCAGTAAACTGGATAGATTGGGAGAAGAGTCTAATTTCTCATTTATCAGAATTGATTGCCAAATGCACGGATCAATTACTTCATAATCGCCTTTTTGGTTGGACTGTTTGATGTATTCCAAAATCAGCTCATCATTCAGCCACGCTTTTGTACCGGTAGTATATTGAAGACAGTTGTACGGTAGCTTACGGTTGGAGATGTTGGTAGCTCCCTTTATATGGGATGTGGTACAAGTAGAGGCAGACTGACTGGAACGAAATAGGTTGGCAGTACGGGCTGTCGTTGAGCTCAGCCTCTTTCCGTTGGTCACGTTATCGGTACACTCAGAAATAGTAGATAAATTCGGGTTTTGTAGTTTTTTCACCACATTTTCCGTCGCCAAATCTTTGGTAGCTGATCTAGTAAGCACACGATCAGATTGTTTGTGAAGGCTCAGTATAACACTTTGTGATAATTTTTCCGGAGAAATTTTCTTTACCGGGCTTATTTGTACCGAATTAACTTTCGCTCTAGTGACACGCTTTTGTATAACTTTCATTTGTTCGGCCACTTTCATCGAACCTTTGTAAGCATCTCTAATTCCGGATTTTTGGGCTGGACGGCGAATTTCCGTATTTCGCTTAATAACTGGTTTGGGGGGAATACGACCACAGAAACACGTGGTTTTAATTCTGGAAACAGTCAGGTTGGGAACATATCGTTCACAGGGAAACACATCTGAACACTCTCCTTTAACTTTTCGAAGACTGGAGTGGTGTTCATCAAAATGGTCTTTCATCACGTGTGAGTTCGCATGGCTACTACCAACTAAATTACAGATGTGGCATTTCAACACACATTGGGTAGGTTTTGCCTTCTTAAGCGAATGGACAGATTTCATATGAGCTTTCAATTTGTACCTAGCGGAAGTACTATTATCGCTATTAGTAATGCTGTTGAACACAATGTCTGTTTTTCCATTCTCATAACAAACTGGGCAATGTAAAACCCTAGATTCAGGTATGGTAACAATAAGTTTCTGGTCCTCACTGTTCCATTCGGGAATGGTACAATCTGGAATATGAATGGAAGTCTTTTTTACAATATACTTTGATACAGTTGAAACTATGAGTTCTTTCGAACACGGAATACCAGTATTTGTTGTCGACTCTTCAGTCCTATGTCCACCCCCAACTATAACACGTTTCCGTAAGTCAGGTGGTTTCAAGTGTTTTTCTAACTTAACTCTCCTCCACCCAGTCATGGTTAGGTTGACTGTGCAAAGTAGGGCAAAGAAGATGTGTCCAATACAAAGAAAATCAATTATTGTCTCAGTCTGTGAATGTCTGTTCCCACCCTCACGTATGTTACTTGCCAACAGGGTTTGTTTGCTAGCAGGTTGAACACAATCTAAGAGGTCAGGATGATATCGATTGTCCAAAACATCAGGCCGGTGTGAAAATGATGGAGATTCTATTATTAGGAAAGAATCAACCAAACATAATTTACACCATTTTCCTGTACAAAACATATACGAAAAATCGTCTTTTATCACGGAACCCGAACCCGTGAGAAAAGAGTAAGCAGAGTTGAGATTTTTGGTGCCGAATAGCACTCTATCTCGAAAAAAGCTACCTGTGTAATCAGTGTTGCTAGCACTCTCACACAGGGATCCAGCTGATAGAGTCTTTCCGGAATCTACACGGTAGTGATCTCCGACAACTGTACGTCCGACCCTTTCCAAGTGGTCGATCCGTTTTCCTCCAACCTTATATTGGGGAGGCTTGGGTGGGTGAGTTGTCACAAGACAAGTGTCAAGTGGTCTCGGCAACAAGGCATTGGTAACTGGGTTCTCACTCCTTAATCCATCTACTTCCGCACTTGCTAATATCTCAATGGTAACCAAGGTTAGCCAAACGAGGAGGGGGCGCAGAGGTGGGTAAGCTGCCAAACACGGGCGAACGACGAACATAGAGATAATCATTGAAACTCTTGCTGAGATGATATATTCCGTTTATTTGTTGCTGTGTTTTTAGTTTGATCTCGTTGAATGTCGAAAATTATGATGTGTAACAGCTAAAGTACTATCAACTTCTACTTTGAACCTTTTTATTGCTCACCCGGATACCCCGAGCAAGCTTTCCAAAAATTAGGTTCAAACACATCTTTCGATGGTTTTCTCCTAAGTACCTTGAGATACTGGGTTTAAACCAACGATAAGGAGAAATGGGATCAGGACGTTCCCTGGTTCGTCGTATCTAATATTGGTAGTGCGACAGACGAGAGCAGTTAGACGCAGACAGGAAGCAAAAGCGAGAGCGATGATAAAAGATGGAGAGATCAGATTTGCACACTCACAAAATTTCGTGAACTCCGCTACTCGCATAGTTTCGTGAAATCGGCTACCCACAGAATTTTGTTAACTTGTTACTCACAGAATTTTGTGTTGGTTACTCACGTAATGATGTTAATTTGTTACTCACAGAATTATGTGAGTGAGTAAGATTGTAAGCAAGTTCAACTTTCCTTTATAGTTCCTAATCTTTCTTTCTTGTAAAACGATTAGCAAAGTACAAACCAACGTGTCAAACAGGCTGAACATTGTTTTCAACTTTTCTGAGGCTCACTCGCAGAATTATGTGAGTGAGTAAGATTGTAAGCAAGTTCAACTTTCCTTTATAGTTCCTAATCTGTCTCTCTTGTAAAACGATTAGCAAAGTACAAACCAAAGTGTCAAACAGGCTGAACATTGTTTTCAACTTTTCTGAGGCTCACTCACAGAATTATGTGAGTGAGCAAGATTGTAAGCAAGTTCAACTTTCCTTTATAGTTCCTAATCTTTCTTTCTTGTAAAACGATTAGCAAAGTACAAACCAACGTGTCAAACAGGCTGAACATTGTTTTCAACTTTTCTGAGGCTCACTCACAGAATTATGTGAGTGAGCAAGATTGTAAGCAAGTTCAACTCTACTTTATAGTTCCTAATCTTTCTCTCTTGTAAAACGATTAGCAAAGTACAAACCAACGTGTCAAACAGGCTGAACATTGTTTTCAACTTTTCTGAGGCTCACTCACAGAATTATGTGAGTGAGTAAGATTGTAAGCAAGTTCAACTTTACTTTATAGTTCCTAATCTTTCTTTCTTGTAAAACGGTAAGCAAACTATAAAACAACGTGTTAAATAGGCTGAACATTGTTTTCAACTTTTCTGAGGCTCACTCACAGAATTATGTGAGTGAGTAAGATTGTAAGCAAGTTCAACTTTCCTTTATAGTTCCTAATCTTTCTTTCTTGTAAAACGATTAGCAAAGTACAAACCAACGTGTCAAACAGGCTGAACATTGTTTTCAACTTTTCTGAGGCTCACTCACAGAATTATGTGAGTGAGCAAGATTGTAAGCAAGTTCAACTTTCCTTTATAGTTCCTAATCTTTCTTTCTTGTAAAACGATTAGCAAAGTACAAACCAACGTGTCAAACAGGCTGAACATTGTTTTCAACTTTTCTGAGGCTCACTCACAGAATTATGTGAGTGAGTAAGATTGTAAGCAAGTTCAACTCTACTTTATAGTTCCTAATCTTTCTTTCTTGTAAAACGATTAGCAAAGTACAAACCAACGTGTCAAACAGGCTGAACATTGTTTTCATCTTTTCTGAGGCTCACTCACAGAATTATGTGAGTGAGCAAGATTGTAAGCAAGTTCAACTTTCCTTTATAGTTCCTAATCTTTCTTTCTTGTAAAACGATTAGCAAAGTACAAACCAACGTGTCAAACAGGCTGAACATTGTTTTCAACTTTTCTGAGGCTCACTCACAGAATTATGTGAGTGAGCAAGATTGTAAGCAAGTTCAACTTTCCTTTATAGTTCCTAATCTTTCTTTCTTGTAAAACGATTAGCAAAGTACAAACCAACGTGTCAAACAGGCTGAACATTGTTTTCAACTTTTCTGAGGCTCACTCACAGAATTATGTGAGTGAGCAAGATTGTAAGCAAGTTCAACTTTCCTTTATAGTTCCTAATCTTTCTTTCTTGTAAAACGATTAGCAAAGTACAAACCAACGTGTCAAACAGGCTGAACATTGTTTTCAACTTTTCTGAGGCTCACTCACAGAATTATGTGAGTGAGCAAGATTGTAAGCAAGTTCAACTTTCCTTTATAGTTCCTAATCTTTCTTTCTTGTAAAACGATTAGCAAAGTACAAACCAACGTGTCAAACAGGCTGAACATTGTTTTCAACTTTTCTGAGGCTCACTCACAGAATTATGTGAGTGAGCAAGATTGTAAGCAAGTTCAACTCTACTTTATAGTTCCTAATCTTTCTCTCTTGTAAAACGATTAGCAAAGTACAAACCAACGTGTCAAACAGGCTGAACATTGTTTTCAACTTTTCTGAGGCTCACTCACAGAATTATGTGAGTGAGTAAGATTGTAAGCAAGTTCAACTTTCCTTTATAGTTTCTAATCTTTCTTTCTTGTAAAACGATTAGCAAAGTACAAACCAACGTGTCAAACAGGCTGAACATTGTTTTCAACTTTTCTGAGGCTCACTCACAGAATTATGTGAGTGAGTAAGATTGTAAGCAAGTTCAACTTTCCTTTATAGTTCCTAATCTGTCTCTCTTGTAAAACGATTAGCAAAGTACAAACCAAAGTGTCAAACAGGCTGAACATTGTTTTCAACTTTTCTGAGGCTCACTCACAGAATTATGTGAGTGAGCAAGATTGTAAGCAAGTTCAACTTTCCTTTATAGTTCCTAATCTTTCTTTCTTGTGAAACGATTAGCAAAGTACAAACCAACGTGTCAAACAGGCTGAACATTGTTTTCAACATTTCTGAGGCTCACTCACAGAATTATGTGAGTGAGTAAGATTGTAAGCAAGTTCAACTTTCCTTTATAGTTCCTAATCTGTCTCTCTTGTAAAACGATTAGCAAAGTACAAACCAAAGTGTCAAACAGGCTGAACATTGTTTTCAACTTTTCTGAGGCTCACTCACAGAATTATGTGAGTGAGCAAGATTGTAAGCAAGTTCAACTCTACTTTATAGTTCCTAATCTTTCTCTCTTGTAAAACGATTAGCAAAGTACAAACCAACGTGTCAAACAGGCTGAACATTGTTTTCAACTTTTCTGAGGCTCACTCACAGAATTATGTGAGTGAGTAAGATTGTAAGCAAGTTCAACTTTACTTTATAGTTCCTAATCTTTCTTTCTTGTAAAACGGTAAGCAAACTATAAAACAACGTGTTAAATAGGCTGAACATTGTTTTCAACTTTTCTGAGGCTCACTCACAGAATTATGTGAGTGAGTAAGATTGTAAGCAAGTTCAACTTTACTTTATAGTTCCTAATCTTTCTTTCTTGTAAAACGGTAAGCAAACTATAAAACAACGTGTTAAACAGGCTGAACATTGTTTTCAACTTTTCTGAGGCTCACTCACAGAATTATGTGAGTGAGTAAGATTGTAAGCAAGTTCAACTTTCCTTTATAGTTCCTAATCTGTCTCTCTTGTAAAACGATTAGCAAAGTACAAACCAAAGTGTCAAACAGGCTGAACATTGTTTTCAACTTTTCTGAGGCTCACTCACAGAATTATGTGAGTGAGTAAGATTGTAAGCAAGTTCAACTTTACTTTATAGTTCCTAATCTTTCTCTCTTGTAAAACGATTAGCAAAGTACAAACCAAAGTGTCAAACAGGCTGAACATTGTTTTCAACTTTTCTGAGGCTCACTCACAGAATTATGTGAGTGAGTAAGATTGTAAGCAAGTTCAACTCTACTTTATAGTTCCTAATCTTTCTCTCTTGTAAAACGATTAGCAAAGTACAAACCAACGTGTCAAACAGGCTGAACATTGTTTTCAACTTTTCTGAGGCTCACTCACAGAATTATGTGAGTGAGTAAGATTGTAAGCAAGTTCAACTTTACTTTATGGTTCCTAATCTTTCTCTCTTGTAAAACGATTAGCAAAGTACAAACCAACGTGTCAAACAGGCTGAACATTGTTTTCAACCTGTTGAATGTCGAAAATTATGATGTGTAACAGCTAAAGTACTACCAATTTCTGCTTTGACCTTTTTATCGCTCACCCGGATACCCCGAGCAAGCTTTCCAAAAATTAGGTTCAAACACATCTTTCGATGGTTTTCTCCTAAGTACCTTGAGATACTGGGTATAAACCAACGAAAAGGAGAAATGGAATCAGGACGTTCCCTGGTTCGTCGTATCTAATATTGGTAGTGCGACAGACGAGAGCAGTGAGACGCAGACAGTAAGCAAAAGCGAGAGCAATGATAAAAGATGGAGAGATCAGAGCGAAATCTAACATTTGATCAACTAACTCGCTCTGTGAACCGATAAGTAGCTTGCTGAGATGATATATTCCGTTGATTTGTTGCTGTCTTTGTAGTTTGATCTCGTTGAATGTCGAAAATTATGATGTGTAACAGCTAAAGTACTATCAACTTCTACTTTGAACCTTTTTATCGCTCACCCGGATACCCCGAGCAAGCTTTCCAAAAATTAGGTTCAAACACATCTTTCGATGGTTTTCTCCTAAGTACCTTGAGATACTGGGTTTAAACCAACGAAAAGGAGAAATGGAATCAGGACGTTCCCTGGTTCGACGTATCTAATATTGGTAGTGCGACAGACGAGAGCAGTGAGACGCAGACAGTAAGCGAATGCGAGAGCAAAGATAAAAGATGGAGAGAACAGAGCGAGATCTAACATTTGATCAACTAACTCGCTCTGTGAACCGATAAGTAGCTTGCTGAGATGATATATTCCGTTGATTTGTTGCTGTGTTTGTAGTTTGATCTCGTTGAATGTCGAAAATTATGATGTGTAACAGCTAAAGTACTATCAACTTCTACTTTGAACCTTTTTATCGCTCACCCGGATACCCCGAGCAAGCTTTCCAAAAATTAGGTTCAAACACATCTTTCGATGGTTTTCTCCTAAGTACCTTGAGATACTGGGTTTAAACCAACGAAAAGGAGAAATGGAATCAGGACGCTCCCTGGTTCGACGTATCTAATATTGGTAGTGCGACAGACGAGAGCAGTGAGACGCAGACAGTAAGCGAATGCGAGAGCAAAGATAAAAGATGGAGAGAACAGAGCGAGATCTAACATTTGATCAACTAACTCGCTCTGTGAACCGGAAAGTAGCTTGCTGAGATGATATATTCCGTTGAGTTGTTGCTGTGTTTGTAGTTTGATCTCGTTGAATGTCGAAAATTATGATGTGTAACAGCTAAAGTACTATCAACTCCTACTTTGAACCTTTTTATCGCTCACCCGGATACCCCGAGCAAGCTTTCCAAAAATTAGGTTCAAACACATCTTTCGATGGTTTTCTCCTAAGTACCTTGAGATACTGGGTTTAAACCAACGAAGAGGAGAAATGGAATCAGGACGTCCCCTGGTTCGTCGTATCTAATATTGGTAGTGCGACAGACGAGAGCAGTTAGACGCAGACAGTAAGCAAAAGCGAGAGCAATGATAAAAGATGGAGAGATCAGATTTGCACACTCACAAAATTTCGTGAACTCCGCTACTCGCATAGTTTCGTGAAATCGGCTACCCACAGAATTTTGTTAACTTGTTACTCACAGAATTTTGTGTTGGTTACTCACGTAATGATGTTAATTTGTTACTCACAGAATTATGTGAGTGAGTAAGATTGTAAGCAAGTTCAACTTTCCTTTATAGTTCCTAATCTTTCTTTCTTGTAAAACGATTAGCAAAGTACAAACCAACGTGTCAAACAGGCTGAACATTGTTTTCAACTTTTCTGAGGCTCACTCACAGAATTATGTGAGTGAGTAAGATTGTAAGCAAGTTCAACTTTACTTTATAGTTCCTAATCTTTCTTTCTTGTAAAACGGTAAGCAAACTATAAAACAACGTGTTAAATAGGCTGAACATTGTTTTCAACTTTTCTGAGGCTCACTCACAGAATTATGTGAGTGAGTAAGATTGTAAGCAAGTTCAACTTTACTTTATAGTTCCTAATCTTTCTTTCTTGTAAAACGGTAAGCAAACTATAAAACAACGTGTTAAATAGGCTGAACATTGTTTTCAACTTTTCTGAGGCTCACTCACAGAATTATGTGAGTGAGTAAGATTGTAAGCAAGTTCAACTTTACTTTATAGTTCCTAATCTTTCTTTCTTGTAAAACGGTAAGCAAACTATAAAACAAAGTGTTAAACAGGCTGAACTCTGAACATTGTTTTCAACTTTTCTAAGGCTCACTCACAGAATTATGTGAGTGAGTAAGATTGTGAGCAAGTTCAACTTTACTTTATAGTTCCTAATCTTTCTTTCTTGTAAAACGGTAAACAAACAATAAAACAACGTGTTAAACAGGCTGAACATTGTTTTCAACTTTTCTAAGGCTCACTCACAGAATTATGTGAGTGAGTAAGATTGTAAGCAAGTTCAACTTTACTTTATGGTTCCTAATCTTTCTTTCTTGTAAAACGGTAAGCAAACTATAAAACAACGTGTTAAACAGGCTGAACATTGTTTTCAACTTTTCTAAGGCTCACTCACAGAATTATGTGAGTGAGTAAGATTGTAAGCAAGTTCAACTTTACTTTATGGTTCCTAATCTTTCTTTCTTGTAAAACGGTAAGCAAACTATAAAACAACGTGTTAAACAGGCTGAACATTGTTTTCAACTTTTCTGAGGCTCACTCACAGAATTATGTGAGTGATTAAGATTGTAAGCAAGTTCAATTTTACTTTATAGTTCCTAATCTTTCTCTCTTGTAAAACGGTAAGCAAACTATAAAACAACGTGTTAAACAGGCTGAACATTGTTTTCAACTTTTTTAAGGCTCACTCACAGAATTATGTGAGTGAGTAAGATTGTAAGCAAGTTCAACTTTACTTTATGGTTCCTAATCTTTCTTTCTTGTAAAACGGTAAGCAAACTATAAAACAACGTGTTAAACAGGCTGAACATTGTTTTCAACTTTTCTAAGGCTCACTCACAGAATTATGTGAGTGAGTAAGATTGTAAGCAAGTTCAACTTTACCTTATGGTTCCTAATCTTTCTTTCTTGTAAAACGGTAAGCAAACTATAAAACAACGTGTTAAACAGGCTGAACATTGTTTTCAACTTTTCTGAGGCTCACTCACAGAATTATGTGAGTGATTAAGATTGTAAGCAAGTTCAATTTTACTTTATAGTTCCTAATCTTTCTCTCTTGTAAAACGGTAAGCAAACTATAAAACAACGTGTTAAACAGGATGAACATTGTTTTCAACTTTTCTAAGGCTCACTCACAGAATTATGTGAGTGAGTAAGATTGTAAGCAAGTTCAACTTTACTTTATGGTTCCTAATCTTTCTTTCTTGTAAAACGGTAAGCAAACTATAAAACAACGTGTTAAACAGGCTGAACATTGTTTTCAACTTTTTTAAGGCTCACTCACAGAATTATGTGAGTGAGTAAGATTGTAAGCAAGTTCAACTTTACTTTATAGTTCCTAATCTTTCTTTCTTGTAAAACGGTAAGCAAACTATAAAACAAAGTGTTAAACAGGCTGAACTCTGAACATTGTTTTCAACTTTTCTAAGGCTCACTCACAGAATTATGTGAGTGAGTAAGATTGTGAGCAAGTTCAACTTTACTTTATAGTTCCTAATCTTTCTTTCTTGTAAAACGGTAAACAAACAATAAAACAACGTGTTAAACAGGCTGAACATTGTTTTCAACTTTTCTAAGGCTCACTCACAGAATTATGTGAGTGAGTAAGATTGTAAGCAAGTTCAACTTTACTTTATGGTTCCTAATCTTTCTTTCTTGTAAAACGGTAAGCAAACTATAAAACAACGTGTTAAACAGGCTGAACATTGTTTTCAACTTTTCTGAGGCTCACTCACAGAATTATATGAGTGAGTAAGATTGTAAGCAAGTTCAATTTTACTTTATAGTTCCTAATCTTTCTTTCTTGTAAAACGGTAAACAAACAATAAAACAACGTGTTAAACAGGCTGAACATTGTTTTCAACTTTTCTAAGGCTCACTCACAGAATTATGTGAGTGAGTAAGATTGTAAGCAAGTTCAACTTTACTTTATGGTTCCTAATCTTTCTTTCTTGTAAAACGGTAAGCAAACTATAAAACAACGTGTTAAACAGGCTGAACATTGTTTTCAACTTTTCTGAGGCTCACTCACAGAATTATGTGAGTGATTAAGATTGTAAGCAAGTTCAATTTTACTTTATAGTTCCTAATCTTTCTCTCTTGTAAAACGGTAAGCAAACTATAAAACAACGTGTTAAACAGGCTGAACATTGTTTTCAACTTTTTTAAGGCTCACTCACAGAATTATGTGAGTGAGTAAGATTGTAAGCAATCTTTCCATGTAAAACTATTAGCAAAGTACAAACCAACGTGTTCTTTCATGTGAAAAGGTAAGCAAACTATAAAACAACGTGTTAAACAGGCTGAACATTGTTTTCAACTTTTTTAAGGCTCACTCACAGAATTATGTGAGTGAGTAAGATTGTAAGCAATCTTTCTTTCATGTAAAACGATTAGCAAAGTACAAACCAACGTGTCAAACACACAATTTTCCTACAAGCTGAATCAAGATATTTTAATGGGTTTTTTTTCACATACGAAACAAATAATACCCAAACGCCGACACATTTCCTTTCGCAATCTTGCTGATTGGAAACATTCCAGGTATCGATAATGTCGATTTCAACACAAAGTTTAATAATAGCTTTCTCCTAAGTACCTTGAGATACTGGGTTTAAACCAACGAAGAGGAGAAATGGAATCATGACGTTCCCTGGTTCGTCGTATCTAATCTTGGTAGTGCGACAGACGAGAGCAGTGAGACGCAGACAGTAAGCAAAAGCGAGAGCAATGCCAAAAGATGGAGAGATCAGAGCGAGATCTAACATTTGATCAACTAACTCGCTCTGTGAACCGATAAGTAGCTTGCTGAGATGATATATTCCGTTGATTTGTTGCTGTCTTTGTAGTTTGATCTCGTTGAATGTCGAAAATTATGATGTGTAACAGCTAAAGTACTATAAACTTCTACTTTGAACCTTCTTATCGCTCACCCGGATACCCCGAGCAAGCTTTCCAAAAATTAGGTTCAAACACATCTTTCGATGGTTTTCTCCTAAGTACCTTGAGATACTGGGTTTAAACCAATGAAAAGGAGAAATGGAATCAGGACGTTCCCTGGTTCGTCGTATCTAATATTGGTAGTGCGACAGACGAGAGCTGTGAGACGCAGACAGTAAGCGAATGCGAGAGCAATGATAAAAGATGGAGAGAACAGAGCTAGTTCAAACATTTGATGATTGTTTCTGTGTTTGTAGTTTGATCTCGTTGAATGTCGAAAATTATGATGTGTAACAGCTAAAGTACTATCAACTTCTACTTTGAACCTTTTTATCGCTCACCCGGATACCCCGAGCAAGCTTTCCAAAAATTAGGTTCAAACACATCTTTCGATGGTTTTCTCCTAAGTACCTTGAGATACTGGGTTTAAACCAACGAAAAGGAGAAATGGAATCAGGACGTTCCCTGGTTCGTCGTATCTAATATTGGTAGTGCGACAGACGAGAGCTGTGAGACACAGACAGTAAGCGAATGCGAGAGCAATGATAAAAGATGGAGAGAACAGAGCTAGTTCAAACATTTGATGATTGTTTCTGTGTTTGTAGTTTGATCTCGTTGAATGTCGAAAATTATGATGTGTAACAGTACTATCAACTTCTACTTTGAACCTTTTTATCGCTCACCCGGATACCCCGAGCAAGCTTTCCAAAAATTAGGTTCAAACACATCTTTCGATGGTTTTCTCCTAAGTACCTTCAGATACTGGGTTTAAACCAACGAAGAGGAGAAATGGAATCAGGACGTTCCCTGGTTCGTCGTATCTAATCTTGGTAGTGCGACAGACGAGAGCAGTGAGACGCAGACAGTAAGCAAAAGCAAGAGCAATGATAAAATATGGAGAGATCAGAGCGAGATCTAACATTTGATCAACTAACTCGCTCTGTGAACCGATAAGTAGCTTGCTGAGATGATATATTCCGTTGATTTGTTGCTGTGTTTTTAGTTTGATCTCGTTGAATGTCGAAAATTATGATGTGTAACAGCTAAAGTACTATCAACTTCTACTTTGAACCTTTTCATCGCTCACCCGGATACCCCGAGCAAGCTTTCCAAAAATTAGGTTCAAACACATTATTCGATCCCAACTGCTCGAATTTGGAGCTGATATTACCGAAAAGATAGAGTTCAACGTGAAGATGTGCTTCTTGTTGAGCCTGTCTCCAAGCTATACGTTGTTCTCGCTCTGTCAGATTATGGAAGTGTTCGTTATCTACCAAAGTATTATCCTGTTCGTTTGAGCTATCGAGTTCTTCTTTACGTTGATTCGGCTTTCTCAATGGTGTAAAGAAATTTTCAATTGAACTGTCGTCCGAACTATATTTGTCCTTGTTTGTATCAAAGGACATGCACTAGGTTACGTGTGTGCCAATTCTCATGCACCTGCCATGAGTTGAAGCACTATGAAATACTTAATGTACCTTAGGGCAATGTTAGTGATGGTTAATTTATCAATAGGTTGCAAGCTTTCAGTAGTCACCTTCTCTGGTGGTTGCCGACTGGTCGGACTCGTGTGCCAGTTTCGAAATTGCTGCCACCCTGCTGGCTCTGCCCCCTGGGAGAGTGCAGACAGCGAGAGCGATCAGAACGTAACTCGTGTGAGAGCGTCCAGAGAAACACGACTACCGTAATCTTATTTCTCCAAATGAAGTGCAGTTTGAATTTGAACCTCTAATGCTCAACATTTAGATAGAAATTTATACATAATAATCCAGGGAATTTCTGGAAAAGCATGCCACTATCTTATATTAACTCATCAATTGTTTTGGTTTGTGATTAAGTCAGGGAAACAAAATGGTGAATGACAGTACTTCTGCTTAATGCTCTGTATTCGTTGCGTGAAACATTATCGCAAGATATACCAATTTTCAGTTCCACTGAAGAGAAACTGTTGTTAGCAGATTTCAAGTTCGACTAGATTGTTTTTGTCAAGAAGTGCTAAAAACTATCGCGAAACTTTTCGAAATCTTTAACTTGAGTTTTCACTATGTATATCGAAAATCGGATAATATTCGTCTGTTGACTTGATAGCGGGCCTTAGGATTAGCGCCTAATTCATTGTCTTACACCGATGGTTTATGGTGGCAATCCGATTTGTCACCTGATTTATATTTGTTTTGCGGCTGACCTTATGTTCCTATCGTAAATACGGCCCTCGGACAAATTTGTTTACTGGGATGAACAGATTTATAGTTTGCGCGTCTGTTCTATTCTTGCATAAAAGGCTGCCCAGAGCGCCTCTCCGTTAGTCATCATGTCTGGAGATTCGCTCAGCTAAGAAGAATGCCTAGATCTTGTCGCAGTAAGTTAGATTGTGTTCATCGAAACTGTTTCTGATTATCATTCGAATCAGTTACTGATAGTGGGCCGCAACTAGCAAAAAATTCTACCAAAATAGACTGAGCAGATGTTGATAAAATAGACTGAGCAGATGTAAATAGACAAATGTTGAGCTTGGGTAGACCTACTTGGGAAAGAGAACTCCTGTGTGTAAATGAATTTCTTTTCAAGCGAATTTGCTTTAAGTTTAGCTGCTAAGTTTACATTCAAATGATGGTTCCAATTTTGTTCAGCAGGTCTCTTTTAAGTGAACTTATGTGAAGTAAGTACCGGGTTGATTTTGCTGTTGTGAAACTTGTTCTCCTAATATGTTTGATAGTGAGTTATGTGATTCCTAAGATAGTTCAATTTACTTTTTAGGGGAATTTCAATCTTTCCTCTGCTCTCAACATGGCAATTTTTTTCGCGGTTCCGCTACCTGCCCTAGGTTCTCCTGAAAGTATCCCAAGTCCCCAGCATTATCGAGCTGCTGTTCATCATGCTATACTTGGACATCTTTCTCGATCGGAGGTGGATACCTGCACTATCGAAACTGCCCCGCTAATGGTTAGCACCTTCAGTGTCAGCAAGGGAGATCGCCTCATCAAAGGTATAGTCTTCTCCATTCCTACTGAGACTTCTACAGTAGGATTTCGAAACTTCCAAGCCGTTTTGTTCACTTACTTTTGATCGGAGGATCAGAGGCGGTATGCATGAACATCCCTAGCCGGGATGTGATCCCGCCGGGATGTAACCCGGGCCCGTCCCGGGTTGGGATAATCGATATGCACAGGCATCCCGGCCGGGTTGGGCTAGATCCCGGCGGGATGAGGTCGGGATGGGCTGTTTTCATGTAAACAATGCACTTTTGTTAGCCAGTAGGTAATCAAAAGAGTAGCATATGTGGTAGTTTTCGAATATGCAAAACAAATTTATAGTTTTGCATAGTATATGAATATGTAAAACAAATTCGTAGTTTTCTATACTATCAAAAACAATCTGGATATTTGATGAATTGGTGTTTTTCAATGTATTAGATACTTTACGGAATTCGTATAATCAAAGTTATGAAAACCCCATTAGATCCGTGACAGAATACTATAAAGTGATATAGAAATGTTTTTGATGAACAATATAATTTTTCCAACATCGTCCAAATAAACCAAATCTTATGTTCACGGAATCAGCTTATCTTCCTTATTTCATAAATGATCATTTACATTGATGATGTTTGTAAAATTACGTTAATTACAATAAAAACGATGAAATTTGAGCCGAACCCGACCTCTCTAGCTCGGGATGAAATTTGCATCCCGCCCGGGATGTGAACCCGGGCGGGATGCGTAGTGCATACCGGAATGGCCATCCCGGGCTGAACCGAGCCCGGGATCACATCCCAACCCGGCCCGGGATCTTTCATGCATACGGCCTCTGAAGATTTTCGTAACTCATTCTCCTTCTCAGGTAGACAAAATATATGAGCGCATTTTTTGTGGACTACACTTTTAGCTTCACAACGGTATATTGCGGCTGGGACGAATTAAAGAGAGGGTGCGGCATCTCGCACGCAATTATAAAGAGTGTGAGTGAGTGAGGCGTGAGTGAGGCGCCTGGACAATAAAATATTTTGGCGCGGCTTTTCGGACGCAATTAGTGAGACTGTGCGGCATCTCGCACGCAATTAAAAAATTCAGAATTCGTCCCACGAGCTGTAGTTCCGTTTGATCTCTTCCTTGCTAAAATCAAGAAATCTCACTTCTATAATATCCGTCTTTAAAGAATCCGTCCCGCTCTAATTTTGACTTATGAGTTAACAATCTGACCATTTGGCAAATGAAAAACCATTATCAAAAATATATACTTTTGTATCTCTATCTTGCTTCGTTTGCTCAGAAAAGCGGCTTACGTAATGACACCGATAGGAGAGTTGCGTACGGGGTATGCTCCAAATAGCCTATAGAAGTACAAAAATATTTTTAAAACTTTCTTGCATATACGAAAACACAATTAGAGACTACAAAATAAAAATAAATCTGGACGTAAAGGAACCAAGTCAAGTTGCGTCACAGTGAAAATATTCATGTCCTCTTTTTTAATACTTGATATTATGCAAATTTTACAAATTTTCAATATGAAAGTTTTTGCATGGTCTATGCGAAGACATTGCGAAACTTTTTTAAGCTTTTTGAATTTTTCGTGAAACTCAGATTATAGCGAAACGGTATCTTTAACACCCTAAGTAGTTCACTTTAGAAGCCCTATTTGTGAAATAGTTAATTCATAAATGTCTCTGTTGCGATTCGTATTGAAGGGAGGAAGATCTACAATTGTATACACCATTTAGGTCGAGGTGTACAGTAGTCGCTATTTTCTTGGAAAAAATAATCTAGAAACTGTGTTTCATGTTGAGTATTTAATCAAACGTTATTCGAGGCGATGTTCTTCAGTTGGGATGTAATGGTTATGTCTCAATTAACAAAATGCAGTCTTGTTTTGTGCCTGAGAGCAACTTCTCAAAGTTTGTGAACAATGTCAGTAACTAACCTTTGTTTAACACCAAAGATATGAAGAGTTTAGTTACTTGTATATTTGTTTCTCAAACGCTATTGTGCTATTATTCTCATTGGGACGATGGTGAGATAAGTTGTGTATGGCGCAGGCTTTCGGTCTTCTATGGGGTACTGTAGGAGTCTATGAAAAAATGAAATTGACTAAAGTAATTGACTATGGACACTTACAATCCTCATTAAACTGTCTGCTACGTTTCTTATCGTATTCAGTGTCATTTCAATGCCGTTTCTTCTACAGTATGAAGACCTTCCCATCCAGTCAACATTGGAGTCTGCGCTCACTTTCACAATGCCATTTATGAATGGTTCGCTTGGACATTTCACCCTAATATTCGTTGAGGATGGTCACATACCGTCTTCACTGTTGTTATTTCTACAAACATGCTCTTTCCTGTCCTTCACCTATTATGGCATTGTAAATACCGAAATGTATTGTCCTCACCCATTAATGAGTTGATCAGTCGTGGCATTCCCAGTTGTACAGTTCAATTGAACGTATTCATTTCAGAAACTATGAAGAGAAACCGCCCTGCTACTACGATGTGTCGATGCCTTCTAGTGGCGAAGAGACGGTACAATCCAGATTTATTCACTCTCCGAGTGGGGGGCGGAACTTCTCCCCGTAGTGGTCCTCCCGAACACGCTAGGAGAATTGGTGTGACCAAACAATATTGATCTTCATATTTATGAGGGAAGCACCGTTTCTCTGAGAATTCATGCTCCCACCGGAACCAACAGAGGTGAATTGAGTATAGATTAAACTCGTCATTTGGAAAAGACAAGCTGAGAATTTACAATATTATCATGATCTATGGACTTCATCCTCTGAATATGGATGGAATCGCTTTTTTGAACTTCGCGGCTGTCAACGGACTACGCGTGACAGTACTTCATGATTACTTTTTCGCACCTCCGCACTGGTTCCATACGTCCTCTTTTCCGCTCTGAGTGCTGCTCTGTGCAACGCCTTCCGTGTGTGTTTTGAGCTACTCGACCCTGCACAATTGTTATAGTGTTATTGCCTTCACCGTGAAAGTCACAATAAAATGTGTATTTCTTGTTCTTGTCTATAACGTTTGCTTGTCATTTGGAAAAGGCGAGCTGAGAATTTACAATATTATGGAACATGATTGGAAAGTAGGGTGGGTAAAGCCAAACTCGAATTTCGAAAAAACTCGAAATAACTCGGAAAACTCAAAATTCTTGAAACTCGAACAGTTAGAGTCAAACACATCTTTCGATTAAAACCATCGAAAGATGTGTTTGAACCTAATTTTTGGAAAGCTTGCTCGGGGTATCCGGGTGAGCGATAAAAAGGTTGAAAGTAGAAGTTGATAGTACTTTAGCTGTTACACATCATAATTTTCGACATTCAACTAGATCAAACTACAAACACAGCAACAAATCAACGGAATATATCATCTCAGCCAGCTACTTATCGGTTCACAGAGCGAGTTAGTTGATCAAATGTTAGATCTCGCTCTGATCTCTCCATCTTTTATCATTGCTCTCGCTTTCGCTTCTCAATATAGTTAAAAGCAGCCCGAAATAAAACTTCTGATCAAGGCTCCTTTAATTATCACTAATCTATCGATAACCATTCCATGAAACGGATGTTGATGGTTCACTGATACTTTGATAACATTGCTGTAGTAACCAATTTATTGTCATGTCAAACTACAAACTACAGAATGGCACGGAAAATAGTACGGTGGGCGTCGTGTAAAGTACACCGTGTCGTCTGCGACTCCAATTTTCAACCTGGCGGGCAAGATTTTTCAATTTTTCTGCCATTTTTCAAAACTGCCGTGCCAAAAATTGCGATTATTTCATTCAATCGATGTTTCGATTTCTTTTTCTTCTAAGTTTTTTTAATCACAAGTTCTGTTCCATGTCTTCACAGTGTTCTGAATGAAAGATGCACCGGAGTACCATAACTCCATAACTCATTTGGTTCTCGTTGTTGGTAGTTTGTCGTTCTTGAAAGTTTCACACGCCTAGTGCCTAGCAATGCTCATTATTCGAAGAACAGGATTTGTCATTAAACCTAGTGGTTTTTCACCCTGTCCGTTGCTAACATATGCATTTAGGTAACAAATGTGACTAGCTATAGTGGTAGGCAACTGGTTATGTCGCTTGCACGCGATACATCATACGATGTGCAGATGTATTGTAAATGTTTATATCATCGTTTTTGATGCTAGTGACCCGTGGAGATTATTCAGCAGTGAAATTGTCATGCAAATTCTATCCCTTTCGACTTCTTTACTGCTTTCCCATTCGCCACCTACGAAGCCAGAAAAGTCACAAAACTAGCTCCTTCTTCAGTAGTATTGGTATGATGTTGTTGTTGTAAAAATACATTGAAATGAACCGGAAGTTAATTGAGGATTTGCGTATATGGTATTGTTTAGAATGGTTAAACAGCAATTCACTAATCTTTATGTTTCGGTCAACATGTTTTCTATTTTAACTAGTAGAACAGGTAACCAGTGCCCAGCTTACCCCAGATTACCATTGTTTCTGTGTATTTTCTCTGTTTTGATCGCCGATCTGTTTTTACAAGGATTAGTGTCCCATTTCACATGATTTTCCCTTGTTTATTGCATTCATTTTCTTCGCAGGCGGCACTTTTGTCATAATACGCCAGCGCCAGATGTGAGATTCGACTACTATTTTCATTGTGCTTCAACCCTGGCTCTGGACATGAGACATACAGGTTTTGTTTATACTTATATTTCTATCGCGTATAAACTGAATGATCAATTGAAATTGTGGACATACACCAGTAAGGTCCGACTAAGAGACGAAAAGTAATCCGTTTTGAGATGTAAACACGTGAAAATTTAGGATTTTTCATCAAAAGTAGACCGATTTTCATCCTTTCGGCCGAAAAGTAGTCTGTTTTGCAAATTTTTCTGACTATTCGGACAACCTTGCTGGTGTATGATTGTGGATAAATGGTGAATACTGACGAAGAATCTTGGTTTTTCTGTTTCTCGTGGTCAGTCAGCATTGAAACGCATGAAGCGTTTTTCGTTCTAAATCCAAGGCATGGAACAGCAAAAAGTGTGCAATACGTCATTGTCATCATTGCAATTTTTGTCGCGATTATGTGTGCCACCTGTACACATTTTACGTCACGTGCCTCAATTTGTTCAAATAGCATCATAGGTGCGATACCCCGGTTATCTGGCCGTGTTATTCTTAACTTTGCCTTTAACTGGTTTAGGTGGGACCCATAACTTTTCTAATATTTCTGGGTTTATTGGGAAATCACCCAGGGGAACCTATAACTTCGTGGTTTTTCTGTGGAGAGGATGTTTAACTGTTCAAACCCTCAAACCGACACTAGCCCACCTATGAATAGCATTCATACACCAGTAAGGTCTGACTAAGTGACAAAAAGTAAGCCGTTTTCAGATGTGAACACGTGAAAATTTAAAGTTTTTCATCAAAACTAGACCGATTTTCATGTTTTAGGCTAAAAAGTAGTCCGTTTTTCGAATTTTGCTGACTATTCGAACAACCTTGCTGGTGTATGATAGCATTTGTGTTGCTGTGAATGGGCATCAGTTCAAAAGAGGAATGGACGATGGTTTTTGTCCGTCACGGACTAGATCGTTGTTGTCATAACCTTTCGCCGCGGCCATTAACATAATTCCCTCCACAAACGATGGGATATCAAGATTTTATGGAAAATTCATACCCGTTTAACCTGTTTCCGGCACAACTCTGCATAAAACTATTCAATTGCTTTTCCAAAGTCTTCGTTGAGAAGCTGCCATTTTCAAGCGTTATTCGTTAGTTTACGTTCGTTATGAAGTTCGTCTGTTGTTTTCACAAAAATCGTTTGAAACTTGAAACACCTTCGCAGTGTATGTTTTAGGTTTTATATGAAAAGTAACCTCTTATGTTGGAAGTTACATTGTTACATAGTATGAAATTAACAGTTTTTTTCAGTTTCCACAATGTTATTCGATGTATTCCGAAATAAGTTCACCGGATCGCTGGGAAGAACTTTATTGATTATATTCTTGACACTCGCCTTTTTCTTCATCAATCTATTTTCTATTTATTATTTCGTGCAAAAACAAGAAGTAGAGACGATACGCAACGATGAACCATTGGAAAGAGTGAAAGAAGTAAGTTTTCCATGTGATATTTTATTTTAAGGCTGTTGTGAATATAAAACAGAATAACGATTAGAAGAGCTTATCAGTATTGTAAAGTTTTGACCTGTTCATTTTCCTGAATAAACAGCCGAAATGAAGTAGATGTATTGGTGGCCTTCGTCTAATGTCCAACTTAAAGCTTCAACAATCGTAGAATGAGAGAACATTTACCCTTTCAAAATTATTTTTCTCTGTTTCAGAATATCGATTTGTATTCGTGTGATTTGACTGGAAATTCTCTGGCCGTCAGTGCATTGGCCCGAGTCAAAACAGAAAACTGTCGCCTCAAGGTGATTATTGATTTTTTTTCTCAATTTGTTGATCTACACAGTTCAAACTGCCCAAAAATAGTGGATTTGAGTCATGATTAGTTTTGTGCTTCGTTATTGATTCTTCCGTCTCCTCTAAAACTAACGAGGCTATTAATTAAATTGTTTTTTTTTGAAGTTGGTACATTTTCTTTTCAGATAACTGAAGCTGCATGCAAATTAAAGAATAATGTGTTCCACGACAAGTTTCCCGAAAGCACGTGCAATAATCATGGTATATTTTGTTTTTCAACTCTTTCTTTGTTTTCATAATATCATTATGTTTATATATGGCGGAACTTGATATTTTTTTCGGATAATTTACAAAATCTTTCGAATTCGATGACATAGTGAATTGTTTACTGTAATAATGAAAGAATGACGAATGTGGCTCATCGAAATGCGTATAAACTGTGAATAACAATAGAGATAATCGGTTGGTCACTGGCCGTTGAAAACGATCAACAAACATATATCCGACCTTCAATCGAATTAAAACCAACATTTACGTGTCGATGGTGTTTATGTTCACTGTTTTTATTCTCAATTCGAAAAACAGTGTTTTTTTGTAGTATAGGACCACACACCAGCAAGGTTGTCCGAATTCCGAATAGTCAGAAAAAATCGCAAAACGGACTACTTTTCAGTCGAGAAGATGAAAATCGCTCTACTTTTGATGAAAAATCCTGAATTTTCACGTGTTTACATCTGAAAACTGATTATTTTTCGTCGCTTAGTCGGACCTTACTGGTGTATGTATAGGACCACACTAGTGCGTGTGAGGAGACGAGTAAACTTCATAGTTCACAGAGAAGAGGTTTCTAGAGGTTTGTGATAGAAGCAACGGAATCAGGAATGGGAACGAAGCCGAAATCGAGTGAAAATATGTTTTCATAGTTCCATTTCGTTTTCAGATTCTCTGTTGATCAACCTGGGTCTAGGTTGTTTTTCCGATTCGTCGACAAAACGAACCCTCGATGGCTTCACCTATGAGTTCAAAACGGACAATTCGCGGGAAAAGTGCAGGTCGCACTGCTATCGAGCCGGATTCCTTCATTACGGTACGATCATGGTCACAATACAACCTATTTTGCTCTCCATACTCCATTTATGGAATTACTCTCTAACTTGGTTCAAGTTTAAGCTTATGTGCTGTGCTGCATATATTTACGATTGATCGATTAATGGACGTGATAAACGTGAAACTTCATGCACTAGGATCGGTAGAGTCCCATACCCCACCAAAGTTGTCTGCATAGACAGAACACATCCAAAAACGGGCTACATTTTTGACCAAAACGAGAAGATTTGTTTATTTTTGAGACAATATCATTATTTTGTCGTGTCTGTATTAAAAAATTGGACTCCCCTTTGTCGAACAGTCGAAGTTTAGTGGTGACGGTGTATTGAGTTTTGTAAAAAAGGAGAGATTTTGGATAAATAAAGTTGTTTTTATGATTATGCGATTCCAGGCGTTGAATTCGGTCGTGAATGTTTCTGTGGCGATTCTTTGAACGCGACTTCGATCGATAGTTCAAAGTGTCAGGAATACAGTTGTCCCGGCAATGAATCGGAATACTGCGGTGGATATAATGCTATCGATGTGTACCGGACGGGACTCAGGGGTACGTTATTGGATGGTTTTAGTTAGTCAGGGTTGAACATCGTTTAAAAAGTAGGTAGTACTTGTGCTTACTGCTTGAGCTTGACTTGGATCGGAATACTCACTGCGCAAGTTTTATTGCATGTCAGGCCATTTACTTAGTTTCATGTTCAACTTTTTTCCCTGTCTTGAGGTTCACATGGTTTTCAAAGTTCAAATTGTTGAAACTCCTAAAGTTCATGTTATCGTGACCTTCTTAATACAAGTTTTTGCAGAGCAGAGTTTGAATGTGAAGGCCCACTATGAGAATGCTTCTCTAGTTTCTCTTGATGAAAGTGCCAATTCGTCCCCAATCAAGATATTATTTTTATTGCAATTGAATGGAAGAAATGATAGACAGGTGAGTCTGCAGAATATTATAGAATTTGAAATGCTCGTTGGTTTGCGATTCGGGACATGCTCAATAGCTCAATCAACATTGGTAGATATTTCACTCTTATTATTTGAAAATGCAAATTTGAAATAGAAATGCAGAAAAGTAGAAAACCGTGTAGTTTGGTTCATCTCGAGGTGTTGATTCGAATGACAGAAAATTCAATGGTTTAGCATCAAGCACCAAAATACTCAAATGCGTCAATTTCTTTTTTCAATCTGATTTTTTCCATTTTCTTAGTATCGATTTATTCTGTTCAGGTGAGACGTCTGCTGAAAGCCATTTATTCTCCGCACCACTACTATTATATTCATGTGGATCAGAGACAACTGTACATGCTAACTGGTTGGTGGAAGGTTTTGAAAAAAAACCTCGTGCGAGATTGACGTTATTTTTTTCAACAATTTTTTTAGCCGTGTATGTCTCGGTAGTATGTCTCGAAAGTTTGGTTGAGGTTGTATGCTTTGTAAATAACAAAACATGATATTTTATGTTTATTAGTACGTTTCAAAGTGTCACAGAGAATGACTGATGTGACCTGATTGACCAAAGTACAAGCGAGAGAGAGACACGTGATTTTGAAATTTCAATTCGGAACAATGAGAGTCTTGAACTCTGGAAGTACAACGTACTATTGTCTCAATCAGCTTGTTTTCAGAAATGAAGGCCGTAGCGGGGAAATTGGCGAATGTTTACGTTTCGCCAGATGCGCATAGTACAATCTGGGGCGGCGCATCGCTTTTGAGCATGGTACAAGGTAGGTGAAAATGATTAGAACTCTGTTGGGACTAACTAGGTTGGTGAATGAGCTAAAAAAAAATGGTCTCAGGTATTCACAAATAGGACTAGTGCTATGGGAAGCTTGTGTTCTTGTGTAAAGTCAAAAGCGAATGGGTATTTTTTGATGCTCGCTAAGAAATGTGATCAATTTGAGGAATTGGTTCCTGAAGCATAGTTTTAGGTAGCGGTGTTTGACTCTGTTCCAAACTGTTTTAACATAACACGTTCTTCAAACAAACTTCGTAACACCAAACTACCACCGTGCCTCATATGTATGTTGCACACGCCGGTGAACATCAGACTGTTTTTTCACGAATATCGGCTGGAAATAGCCTATTTTTCATGAAAAGTTCGAAAGTTTCACGTATTCCAAGCGGGATACGGGTTCATTCTTGGCTTGGGATCAAACTACAAATCCACAACTCATTTCAGACGCCGTCCGTCGTTCCCTTTCCCTCTCGTGGATGTCTGATTGGGATTATCTGTTCAACATGTCAGAGAGCGATTTCCCCGTCATGACACTTGGCGAATTGGAAACACAGCTCACCAAGTTGGTATCTTAGACCGTATTTGGGGTTGGAAAACTGGGTTTTATAGTTCTCTGTCATTTTTTTTGTCGAGAAATGAACCTGTTCCACTATCATTACCAAAACCTCGAATCTCAAGTTGGACGCTGGTAACCTTTACAAACCAAAATTCCCTTTTCGCTATAAACCTGTCGTAATTTTTAGCGTCAAGCAACAAATCGCGGAGATTTATTCACGATAGCCGTTCTTCTAGAGATACGTTCGTGTAATTTCGATTTTGGTTGTTGTAGAACCTTCGGCCCAGGTGGCGAATTCACTGGAGAACCGGGTCCTTCGTCCTTCCCGAACCGAACCAAGTGAACCGACCGAATCGACATTCTAAACCGACTGGTTCTCCAGTTTAAGGTTTACCGGACCAAAATTAATCATGATTTAAACAAACAAATCGTATACAAGGTAAAATTAGTGGATTCCCACTCATTTTACTTTGTATACGATCCGGTTCGGTTCTCCAGTTCGCGGTTCGGTTCGGGAAGAACCCGGTTCTCCAGTGAATTGGCCCCTCCAGGTAGTTCATTTTTACAGGAATCGTGGCAAATCGTATCTGGCCAGTCATGGATATAACACGGGACGATTTCTACAGAAACAGGGCTTCGACTACGTTTTCATGGAATGCGAGGAGAGGATGTGGCGGATTGGAAAGAGGTAGGCGAGAGAGAGAGAGAATATGGGGGGAGATTCAGAATAGAGATCGAGAGTGAAAGAGAAGGATAGAGAGAAGAGCTGGGGAAGAGAAAGGAAGAGAGAAAGAGAGAGGGGAAAGGAGGGATAGAGGTAAAAAAGAGGGAGATAGGGAATATGAATAGAGAGAGGTTGGTAGAGAATATCAGGGGAAGGGTGCCAAAAAGATGTACAGGTGGCAAGAGCCCAGGAGCGAAAAGGGAGTTGCATAACAGTTTGTACCAGAATAAGCCGAACTTTCATGTGAAATTGCAGCAAATCGTTTTCGACTTGCCCCCTTGCATGTAATGGATACAAGCCTGAATTTAACGTTCAGGGTCAAAAATTTATGTAAATTACATTGTGGTGATTTCCAGAAACGAGTTTCCGCGTAATTTGCGTGTGGACGGTGGTTCTGATTGGTTGGTCCTTCACCGAGACTTCGCTGAGTATTCAATATCAGACGAGGAATTGCCTGCCAAGATGCGGACTCTCTTCTCCTCTATCATCCTACCAGTGGAGAGCTTCTTTCACACGGTGAGACCATACACCAGCAAGGTTGTCCGAATAGTCAGAAAATTTCGAAAAACGGACTACTTTTCAGCCGAAAACATGAAAATCGGTCTAATTTTGATGAAAACTTCTAAATTTCTACGTGTTCACATCTGAAAACGGCTTACTTTTTGTCGCTTAGTCAGACCTTACTAGTGTATGGGTGAGACAAAGTTTACAAGTTCACGAACTTTGATAACATGGAAATTAAGGATCATAGCTTATTTGCGTCAAATGTTGAGATCTTATCACATTCTTTGTGTCGTTTCGGGGGTTCATCTTCCACGCTACGGTCTAAACAGCTGATACTGGCCGCTGTGTTTCATACCTAAACACAGCATTATAGTGTGCTCTCAACGATACACAACAAGTGCTCCGTTTGACACTTTAATATGGTCTTCTGTATAACGCACAATCAATACAAGTAATACAATACGGTAGTACACAATAGAAAACTAAGAAGGAACGCACTTCTCGTGCTATTCCAGGCTGCGACTGCCGTATAGAAGATACCACCCCTACGGTTTGATAACAAAATGAATATCGCTTCTCTCGTCACTATATAAGCTAGGTCTAGATATGAAGGTTTGTGAGACCGCCACTTTCTTTCTTTATTTGTGGTCATTCATGGTTCATCCTTCCAGTTGGCTTATAATTCTCCGTTCTGTGATCGAATGATACGAAGTCATCTGCGTCTGACCAATTGGAATAGAAAACAAGGTCCGTGAATTCCTACTTATAACGTACTTCTAGTTTTGCCAGCTTGAAAAAGGTAATGAGCCAATTTGAGAGTGGAGTTTCATCGAAATTAGCCAAATGAGTTTTGGAGGCACCACAATCAAAACCAACTTATAAGAGTGAAACAGATGGATACTCGTTCTTATATAGGACAATAGGACTCCAATTCCTTGAATTAGCTCCTTGTACTCTGAAAAACCGTTGCAACTTAAATACCGGACTCGCCAATTTTGCAACTTAAAATACCGGGGTCAGCCAGATGTCGCATGTACTGTTTGAAATTCATAAGGAAATGCAGGCTAATTAGACACCAGTATTTAAACATGCATCGTCTCCGGTATTTTAAGCTGCCAGCGTTTTCAGAGTACAGAAGTTAATCATCAACCAACTACCATTCCGCCATTAAACGGGTAGTAGGCTCGCCGAATCGCTAGTAGCCAAATGGTGGCGGTTTAGTCGGAACTCGCTAGCGACTTCTTCGTTTTTTCTCAAATAATTTGGGGGTAGATGTTTATTAGCCGTTTTACAGCCATAGCCATCAGACGTGTATGTATTCCATCCATTGCAGGCTGTCGTTGTGCGAGTCTGAAGAAGGTGGTAGACTGGTGCGGATGTTCGCCCCTCGTATTCAAGAAGGCACATGTAACCAAGTTCACACTGGAAGTCAGTTTGGATGATCTATTCAGAACAGAGAGAGTAATTGATCGGGATATTCGCACACAGCAGTGAGGTGTGACTATTTCACAAGAAGGAGCCCGTTTTATTACAATGACATGAAATTCCATCAAAAAGGCAATGTTTCCAGATATCGAAAAAAATGGCTTTTTTTTTAAATAATTTTTGCGACCATTTGGCTAACTTTGCTGGTGTATTCCTGAAAGAATATGATATTACTTCACATTTATTTGGGCTTTTGAACTCTGGTTTTTGAAATATAATTTTACAGTCAGCGACAATTTATTTGTTTTCAAATTTGATTGGGGTACAATTTGTTGTTTTCAGCGTGCCAAGGAAAAGGCGTTTTATGTGGCGAGGAAGTTTGAGAGTCTGATCGACATTGATCCCATTGCAATTGTGGAGGCACAGGCTCTCCGGGACAGGTGCGACTTGTTTTAGTTTATAGGGGAATTTCTCCAAGAACATACGTAAAGTACCCCGCCATCGGTATTGTGAAGTTTTGCGTTTTTATGAGGTCTCTCCAAACTTTTCTATCAATATCTGGAAAAGTTAAGCATTATACAACATCGATATAGGATTCTGAAATATCCGTATGAAAATATTTCAAATTGAGATATGAATGAGACATCATTTTTTGGTGAAAAATGTGACTTATCAAGTATTTATATGCGGTCGGTGATAATATCACAGTTCACAGTAATCTATGTTTTTTTTACTGTTTTCACCTGCTCTTGGTATCATATTCCTGACTTCTTTCATCAGTGTCTCTCGTTTCAGGCCAGAACTGATACAGTCCGATCATCCGTCCTTTAACTCTACTTTCGTCAATTTCTACAAGGCGGACATTGACGGATACTGTAGGTTTTATGTTTTTGGTTTTGTTGGTTCTCTTCTCTGCTAGGAATAGGAGTAGAGGATTGTGGGTCAATGCTTGTGGGTTGTTTATTTATAATATGTAAAGGTAGGTATTTTCGGATGATAGAAATGACAATTTTCGCAAGCACGGAATTGTTGCTGTTTAACTCGAAGACTTGACCATTTTTCTGAAATGTTGAATAGCAAATGCACGCTAGTGTTTGTGAATGAGTGTGTTAAGCAGTTTGCGGGAACATTTTCTCGGTGCCACTAGTTATAGAACGCTGTACTTAACCTATCGTTTGACATTAGGGTTGGTAATCGAGCTCAAACTGTCGAGTTTCAAGTTCCCACGATTCGAAAATTTTCGCGTTTCATCAAGTCGAGTTCTGAGTGCTCTCAGACCGTAAATTTTGAGTTGTCGAGTTCGACTTCTATTTGACATATTATCCCATTTGCAGCTCTTCCTAACTCCCTGATGGCCAAGCGTCTTCTGTCCATGTCTCCATTGGGTGAGAGTGAGAAGTTCGTTTCTCTCACCCGAATCGATATCTATAAAGAACACGCGAGCGGTCCCCATCTCATGGTATTCACTATTCAGGTAGGTCCTTGTCCTTCTCGATTTTAACTGAGAATTAACTGTAGCAGTCATAACCATACTTTGGTTACTTTAACTTTGGTAATCAGAAAAAAAGTTCAGCATATGGGTGCAAATATGAAACTCTGCGGCAGTGCTACAAAATTTGGGTGTTTTTGATCCGGAAGTAAAATTATCAGGCCATACCGGTAAGGGTAGCAAAATTAGAAGATCTTTTATTATACTAAGCGTTGTTAGTAGTCCATGACCGTATCCTCCCACTTGAGTGCTCACATTGTATCGGCTTTTACACCAAAAACTTAGCCCGAACAGGCAGAGAAGTTAATTTTCTTCCCCAATTTCGGAAATATTTACTTGAAAACGGTTATTTGTGATAGACGATAGCAAACTATCGTTCGCTGTCGCATAGTTGTGAGGTATGATGATAACTTTTCAGGTGGAACGTTCGTTGAAAGCGGTTCAGCTGCTGGTTCGTCGAGAGCTGAAGGCTAACATATTTTCGCCGGCAATTGTAGATGGATTCCAGCTGAAGGTTGGTGCATTTCAGTTTGAATTACTGTAGTTTATAGTTTGGCGTTTCTGTCATGGTTGTTTGCTGTGCTGCTGGAAAACGTGAGAATACATTATCTATTTAACTATTTATTTACGAAACTATATTCATACACCGGTAAAGTTGTTCGAGTAGCCACAAAGTTGCAAAAGGAGGCTTTTCTTAAAGAAACGTTTACACGTTTGACGTTTCTGGTGTGTAGATGATACATTTTCTTCAGCAGACGCTTTTATAACCATAACTAGCTTACATTCCTGGGTGACTCGGTTGCTCAAGTGTGTTCTTTAGGCCTTTTTTCTCTTTTCCGGGACACCACGAACTTGTTTATTGATTTCATTACAGGTGGTTCAATTCGGGATGAATATTGACCACAAGGAGGAAATTTTCAGAGGAATCACCGCCTTCTCTGATTATGTTAGTTTGTCTGTTACTCCTGACGATTCCCTGAGTGTAACTTCTTTCTCAGTTGAAAGTACGTAGAATTTGATTCGAAAACATCCAGCTTCAGCGGATTTATCCTCAAAATAAGGTGATTCCTGGAATTGTGCCGTTTTCTTTTTGTGGACTGTGCTAATATGGCTCGTTGGAGTATCTGTAGTCTGTAGTAAGAAGTCTAGTGCCTATATCCAAATATGATGATTTCTGCTAAACAAAACTTTTAGGGCCCGGATTCCGTTAAAAAGTCTCTGATTTTTATCCATGTCTCTCTTTTCCAGACGGGAACTCCCACAATAGCCTTGCGTTGGGGTCGATTGGCGGGTCATTCGAGCAATCCGAACAAGACGAGTCCGACTGTGAAGTTGTCGTGGAGAGACGCAACGAATACGGTAGTCGCATCACAGGTGGGCAAGGCATTTTATGAAAATAAGAGAGGGGGTGAGGCATACACCAGTAAGGTCCGATCCTACTGTTCGGCAAAAAGCAGGGCGAATTCTTTATTTAACCCGGTATTTCGTTAACTCTAGCAGTTAACCTTAACTGGGTTACCTGCTTAACCCTTTTGTTAACCACTTGGTAACCCCAAATTTCCTCCAAAAGACATTGTAAAAAGGGTTACAAAAAGGGTCAACCAGGTACCCCGGTTAAGGTTACCCGATAGGGTTAACGAAATACCGGGTTCCTTGTGGAATTGGCCATTGTATGATGATATGAGAGAGAGGGCGAAAATGGGATAGTGATTAGTGAAAGAGGAAAAATGTATTTTTTTGGAGGGGGGTGCTTGTTGGTTGCCAAGTATTGAAAATATTCTATATTCATTGAGGAAATTAGATATAGGACATGCACTTTGGTCGAAACCGGACTTTCGACTCGGCCAAAACAGTGTCATATGGGCATCAGACAATCTAATGCACGTTGTACTGCGATGTTTGGAATCGAGCTTCGTGAAAATGTAACTCGTGAAAGATGATTACCAATCCAATCAATCCATAACAAGGTTGTTGATTAGTAATTCAATTTTTCATAGTTGAATATGGGTTTCGCAAGTTCTGACATCCATTGTGTTTCAGACGGTGTCCCCCTACGATTCCATCTATGGAACCCAGTTTGCTGACCTCGACCTCTCCAAATTGGCTGTGACGTCATCGCAGTCCGGCATCTGGAGTGTCGTTGTGCATAATTCGGCCATGGATATTCTGGCCAACGTCTCTTTTCCCATTTTCAACTCCCTCGACGAACCACTATTCGAATCTCTGGTTCCCCTCTATTATAATGTGGAAGATAGTTGTTTCGATGATTGTCCAAATAGGTTGTGGAGCACTTTCTATCCCGATCCAAAGTCAGATATTCTAGTCGGTTATGACACTGAGAAACAGGTTTTGAGGAGATTTTTTAATGTTTTTGTGGTTGTTAAGTGAAAAATGGATTGTTTTGACTTATGGTTTATGAGAATTTCAGTTGTGTCTTTCTTTTGAAGAGAGGTTTGATTTTTCGTGGCTTTACATTCATAGTTGCGGATAGCACAGTCATTTTATAGAAACTAAAGTGTATCCTTGTAATGCGTTTCATCATGTGATATTTTACTCGTTCTGTTTTTGATTGTTATTATTTTCATTCGGTAGCTCCTTTCCTCTTTCTCTTTCTTTTTTCTCTACGGTTCCGTCATCAGCTGTGATACTTTGTTTGTTATACAACTCGGTGCCTATTCTAGCATATTTGCCAAATTTTTATCGTGCATAATTGGTGGTTTTGTGCCTTTTCTTGCCACAGTAGAACTTTTTTTTGTCAGAATAAATACAGATTTCTATTTGGAGGTCCCGTTTAATTCAAATGCTTCTCATTGGCTGACCGATTGGTTTATTTGATCTACGAGTTGGTAGTTGAAAACTATCTCTTCTTGCACGTCATTCGGTACTTTTACTTTCGTTCTAGTTCTGAATTTCCAACGTATTCGTTTTTCCCATACAGTGAAGTAGTTTTAAGAGAGAAAATGTGGTTTTAACTATTCGGTGGACAACTGTCAATTAGCTAAATTGATTATTATTCACCGAATAGTTTTTGTTGAGTCAACATACTGGAAGAATACATGGCAATAGTGGCTCATATGTTTTATGAATCTTCAGAGAGGGGTCTTATTTTTTAATCTTAGCGGTGTTCTGCATAGTTTTGAGACAAGGTTGTTCTATTTTGTAGTCATTTTTCTTCCAAATTTGCATGTTCTATTTTCCTAAATCCCTATTTCTTGACGGTTTACACATGCAAGCAAAATGCAACCGGGTTGCATGTGTTAAGAAAATTCAGTTGCTTTCCAAATGCAACCGGGTCGCTTTTGGTTGCTTTTCAAATGCAACCAAACACTTAATTTTTGGACATTTTCCGGTTTTTAATGCAATTTGGTTGCATTTGGTTGCATTTGAAAAGTAACCGAAAGCAACCCGGTTGCATTTGGAAAGCAACCAAACTGTCTTTACATATGCAACCCGGTTGCATGTGTAATTGGCCCTATTTCTTATGTGTTTCTCTCCAGCTTTTTCCCAATGATGCCAGTTAGTGACCGGCTGGCCCTTCATTCTCTTCTCAAGAAGCTGGTTCGATTGGCACCTAAAGTGCGTTTCTTGCGTATTGATTGATTAGTTTGTTTGTGTTCACAGCTTCCTTTTTTTGTATTCTTATATTAGTGAATATGTTCACTTTTTCGAAGCGTAGTTCTGTGTCATAGTTTTGGGTTGTGCCGCTCTGAAAACGAGAGGCTGTCAATAACGTTTGACGAAAATTGATCCGTTTTTTAGAGTTGTAATTTGTACTAAGCTATATTGCTACCTCAAAACCATGGTACAGTGTACATTTTGGATCGACAATGATTTTATCAGTAAAAAATTAACTTTTCTGAACTTCAAATTATGTACATTTTAATATTTGAGGCATACACCAGTAAGGTGCGCGTATTCGACAAAAAGCAGTGCCTTTCTTGAAAATTGATCATTTTCATTAAAAATAGACGTAAATAGTATTCTTTCAGGTAATGTTGGGAGACAGGGCTGCAATCGCTCAATGCAATGCACAACTGTCTGATGTAGATGAATCCACACTGGGAGAAGGTGGGTGAAATGGGATTATCACATTTCTATCTTCACATATACTGTATTGTTCTCATTGTTTTATTATTCTGTTCATAAGTATCTTATTTGGTGTTTTGTTTACAAGTAAAACTAAATGGTATTCGAGGTATCACTTCCAGGTTCTTTTGAAAGTCGACTGTTTTTGAAAAGCTAACAGTTTATCCTATGCTGGGGCTGAACTCCCTTTAAGCTGTGAATTAATTGATTTCCTTGTTCCTTCAAGCGGAAAATTGTAATAAGAGCATGATAGGACATGGTATTATCCCAATTTGAATGTGTTTTCTCGGTTTCACAGAATAATTGTCGTTAGCACTTCTACGTTTGCAGGTTGCCTACCCTCAATAGAAGTGTGTACCAATCAACCAGCGCCGGTTCTCTATGGCGAAGTGTATGAACATTCGGGTCAGTTTGGTTCCTGGCATACCCTAAATGCCTCAGAGTTGTGACTTTTTTAAACAGGGGGGTTTTGCCCTTAATTTCGAAAATCGCTAACTCAGGAAATTTTGAGAGGGGGGGGGGGGGGGGGGGTTTGCCCAAATCTTCGGACCAAAAACAGAGGTTTTTTTTTCTCAAAACGCTGAGCATTTAGGGTATGGTTCCTGGTTTTTCACAAACCACTAAAATATGACTATTCTACGAAAATGAGAGGGTGTTTCATTGAAATACGTACACATTTTTGATTTTCGAAAAAAATCTCGGGATATTGGCCAAAAAGAAAAGTAGTCTATTCTCCGCTATTTTTGTGGGTAAGTGGGCAACTTTGATATGTGGCTTCCTTGAACTTTGCCATTTTGTTTCCTATCAAAGTCACTCAAGTGTCAAGTACCATAGGGGATTCGGACATTTTTACTGTAGTATGCATAATGCATCTGCAAAATACGCCTCAGTGAACTTCTCTCAGTTATGAACCCCACTATGTAACATTGTGATCTGACGAGAACACTTGAAACTTTGTTTCAGTACTTTTTGTTTCCAGACTTCCACGCCAGTCTTTTCGGATTCACACGGGCCGGTCGTCGAATTCCGTTACATGATCATCCCGAAATGCACGGATTTATCAAGTGTGTCCGGGGAGCACTCATGGTACGTTCAAGGCATACCCTAAATGCTCAGCGTTGTGAGAAACCCCCCCCCCCCCCCCTCTTTGTTTCATTCGGGTTGATAACTAGAATCATTCGAGTACCGATTAGTCATTGAATATTATTGGTTTACATAGTTTACAGGGTATTTTTAGGCTTTATGAAGTAGTTTTTCTAGTATTCTGACATACCCTAAATGCTCAGCGTTGTGAGAAACCCCCCCCCCCCCCACCCCTGTTTTTGGTCCGAAGATTTGGGCAAACCCCCTCTGTTTGAAAAAGTCACAACTCTGAGGCATTTAGGGTATGGTTCAAGGTTTGATACTCGTACATTTACGTACAGCTTTTCGTACACACGTGCTCGCTCATGGGTGTATAGTGTAGTGGAGTGTAGAAGTCTTCAACCATGTGTAAATGTGAGAAACTTGGGAAGAATGATACACTAAGCTAGATACATTTTCCAAAATCTGATTTTCATTCCTTTTAGGTGCGTTCGTTCTCCCTGCTGGACCAAAAGGGTGTAGATTGGAGTGGTCGACAGAAGGTTCGATTTGAGGGGGAATCTATTGTGACCCCGGGGGATGGATGCGTATATCTCGAACCGGCCACCAGTACGTTTTCCCAATTTGATTGATGATTTTATGTTCTATACAAAGTGTGGATTTATGTTGATTGAGCTCAAAGCCGAGTTATAGAACATTGGTTTTTTAGTAGGAAAAAGGTTACGTTCAAGAAACCCTGCTACGTTTCAGAATCTCCGAACGAAACCGAAATGTTGCTCATCTTTTCTGACAATTCCCCTTCTCTTTGTTCTATGGCCCGCATATGAATGGATGATTCCCTTTTCAACTATTAACCAAGTTTTTAGGACGTTTTTCTCACATTCCCTGTTTGTTTCAGACAATTTGCATGAGATTCAATCGTTGGAGGACGGTTCTTTCTTCTTCGATGTTCTGATGCCCGGCTACAAGGACTGCGATTGCACCTACTACTCGCCACCACCGGTTAGTAGACATGAGGGATGATCGACTGGGAGTTGTAGTTTGAAATGAAGGATCAAACTACAAGGAGAGAACTCTTGAGGTTTTTCTGGGCAAGTTAAGTTTCGAGCTTTTCCTATTCCAAAATGTTTCATTATTGTGAAGATTGGGTGGATTTTACAGTAGTAGTTTCTGATATCAATCCATTTTCAGAGTTTGCCTCGAATCGGTCAGAATTGCCTTCTCTATGAGTATGGAACCTGTGCTCCACGGGATTTCTATTGCCAGGATATGCGCTACAATCGGATTGAAGAATTGTAGTTTGTAGTCTGGTCGAGTTTTTGGAAATTAGAAGTTCCACGACTTGCCTGTATAAACCATATGATCTGGTTAAGTTGTCTGGATTGGTTAGCTCAGCTTGATACGATAGTTGTTTGAACCTAGCTATACTTGATATATCAGAACTATCTTAGCGTTTTTTTTTCTTTTTTTCATTTTCCTGTATCTCAATCATAGTATGACCTTTTCCGAGCGTGTATCTACCTGACCACATATTCGATACCAAAGTTATTTTTTGATAAGTTTTTGTTTGTATTTTTCCATTTTGTACACAAGTTGTCACTGTTGAATTATATTGCTGGTATGTATAAAATGAATGATAAGATATACGAAATCTCTCTTTGTGCGATTGCTTTCTATTTTCGGCTTTCATTGCCATTCCATACTTCTTTTTCTGAATCTTCACCTTCTATCAGGCTCGAATCTAGTAAGCACCACATTTGCCTTTTTTGTGTTGTAGAGAGTTTTTGGTTGCATTCGATTTGCAACGAATGATTTCCTGTTTTGGGTGGCTTTTTAGAATCGGCCTAACTCCACCAATATTGAAATCACCCCAAGGGGACGATTCTCCTTCCACACTTTGAAAAACTGCGGAGTGAATTTCAAAAATGAGAATTGAGTGTTGTCCATATACCAGTAAAGTTGTCCTCGAAAAACGGACTACTTTTCTGATGAAAACGGTAGAATTTCTCTGATTTTGGTGCGAAATCATCAATTTTCACATGTTTGAAGCTAAAAACGGACTACTTTTTGTCGCTCAGTCGGACTTTACTGGTGTTGTTTGTTACGGTTACGGGACTTCAGTACTAAGTGCGTGAGACCGGGTGTCAATTGTACCAAGAGGGGATACTGTCATGACATATAATGGGACAATTATGATAGCTATATCTTGCTCCTGTTCACTAAATTGTTTTATGGTTATGTTCTATTTCATTTTTTTAGACTTTCAGTAATATCGGTTCGAGGAGTTGTTTGGCTGTAAGTATAGCTAGTTTAAAACTGTTTGGACTGTTTAGTCTGTGTAAATGTTGGTTGTTTGTAAACTATGATTCACTGTTGCATTTTATTAGTACAATCAATTAATTTAAATAAGATAGACTATTAGAATCTAGAACTTTACATTGTCTTCAGATGAAGCTGCCAGCTGGTTGGAATGTGGACGAAGGTTTTCTGTCTTCCCTCCTGGAAGATGAGAAATTGACAGATGCAAAGGCGGCTGAGAAGAAGTTGTGCGATGTGGGTCGTCTTTTCTGTATTTCCCACAAAGCGCTTGGTAAAAATACTTCCAAGATGGTTTTTAGATCTACAAAACTGCAAAAATCAAATTAACAAGAAGGCACCCGGCCCCTTATATAAATTGGCTCAGTCTCTGCCCCGCCGAGAACCATATTAGACGAAAGGAAAACTGTTCGATGTGAGTGGTCTGTAGTGTACAAAAGTAAACAAACATTATCCTATTGGATAACTACATTTCTATACATTCCACCAGATCACAACAGCTGGTTATAGATAGATATTCGGGATTTCGGGCAGCCCTCCTTCGAGGCTGTCACAAAGGAATCGACTTCTGTGGAGGGACCAATGGTACTTCAAATCAATAAATACAGGTATATTTCACGTGATACCAAACCGAGGTTTTTATTTGGATTGGAATCATGGCATGAAACACTCTTAGTTGGAGATTAGTCAGTGGTGAAATTAGACCGATAAAACGTTGGTTTTTCCAATGGCGTTATTAGTTTAGTTGTTTTTTTGGTTATTAGTTTAGTTGATTTTTTCTGAGATATCTGGCAGTTTGCAGTTGATAGTTGCTGTCACCCCTTACCGTATCCCTCATTCAGGAACATTTCGTATCCGCGAATAAACGAGGGATCGCACAAGGACGGAATAGTCCGTCTCACCCTCTCAGATGGAACGAATAGCATGGCGGCACTGCTTCTGGGAGAAGTCAACGGAATCAGGTATAGTATTTATATCTTACAAGCAATACACATCATACACCGCCAAAGGTCTCATATTGGGCTCGAAATGTCGCGACCCCTCCATCTTTTTCGAGCCGCGACCCCTCCAAAAGTGTTATTTCTGCCTCTATTTTGCTTATTCACTGCCAATTGTGCATGAAATTCGTCAGTTTTCAACTCGCGACTTCTATTTTTCACATGAATTTGTTCGTGACCCTCTATCCCATAGGAGGCCTTGGCGGTATCTGATACACATTCACATATTTATTCATTGGCGGTGATCATCATTCATACATTGACTATTTAATGACTACTATATAGTCCTGGTCAAATCCATGTGAACTCTTACAGTATCTGTACAAGATACCTGTGTATTTTCTAGTATTTTTTATCGACAGAATATGTTTCATGGCGCTTGTGAGCCAGAACAGTGTACAGATATACAAACTGTGTTTTAGCTAAATTTGTGATGAAAGGGGGAGCACGATGTTGCAAATGCAACGCATTTGTTTAATAAATCATATCACGTTTAGAAATCATGTTGCATGTTCGCTGATTCCAGTTGTGACACCCCGCCGGGGTCAAAGGTCATTCTCTCGGGTCAACTGAAGGTGGAGGCCGGTTTCGTCATTCTCACCTCGAACAATGTGAAGGTATTGGGAGGGCGGGTGGATGCACTCATTGAACGATGGAACGTCGAAAAGGTGGGACTTCTTAGAAACTTAGAAACGTGCAATGACAAAGTGCACGATTTCTCATTAGAATACTATCTTTATGTGACTATTCATTCTACTTCTAGTAAAATGATAATCGGGTGTTTTATTGAATAATCAAACAACAAAACAGGCTGCCAGATTAGGCTCTCATGATTAAATTGCGACTGTTGTTGAGATTAAGTTAGTTCAAAATCGCGAATCTGAGAAAAAAACAAACCATTCAACAAAGCTGATCTACGTTTGCGGGCTACACAAAGAATGTGAGGATCAATCGCTCAAGCACATGAACAAACATCACATTAACGTATTCCCATATTATGAGCAGCCAGGTTGCTTGTGGAGATAGTTATTCGTTGCTTCCAAACTGCCAACCTGTTGTAAACACGCAACTAGAGTTTTACGGTCGAATTCAACCTAGTTACTTCTGTAACCGAGGCCCGTAATATGTGTGATACATATCGGAATTCAGAAGAAGGGCATGGGTTGAAGATCACAGTCACTGTTCCTTTTCTGAGTATTCGTTGTATTTCTAGTATGTAGATTTGCAAGTTTTTTTCAGAATTGTCATTTAGGGCTTACGAATACTGTAGAGAGGAGGGGAACCATTAACCGGGTTATCTGGTTAACCATTTTGTTAACCACTTGGTAACCCTAAATTTGCCCCAAAAGACATTGTAAAAGAGGGTTAACAAGTGGTTAACAAATTGGTTAACCAGGTAACCCGGTTAAGGTTACCTGGTAGGGTTAACGAAATACCGGGTTCCTTGTGGAATTGGCCTGTTATTCTTGGAGAGAAACTTTTATTAGAAACAATCATTTGATTCCAGAATTCGTTCCGCGACACCAGTGGAAGAAAGGCGGCCACCCAGGCGCCCAAATGGATTTCTTTCGGAAAGAAAGGAGCCAATTTGAAAGCAGATCCAAAAACGAAAGGATTCAGGGCCAATGACGTCATCCACGCGGCCACCAAGAAGGTGGGCGGGGCCTAATTTGGCAATAGTGCAGAGAATAATGTATACTAAACACAATTTATACGTGTTTCAGAATGTTTCAGCCTTTCTTCGGAACATGAGCTGTGTATGCTGATCAAACTAAAACTTGTAATAGGCAAAATAGTAGGTAATAATTTTATAACAAATTTCTTATTTTCTCACTTCTCTCTGTCTCTTATAATTAGGTTTGTTCTCATAATCAAACTACAACTAGTTTGTTCTCGTCTTCATTGAAGTCCCCCTTCTGGTTTCAGGATGTAGCGGAGGACGACGAATTCGAGAAGCATCGACTGGAGAAAATTGGAGCCGTCGAGGAAGGAACACAGAAGAAATTTGCCGCACCCAATGTAGGTTCACTGGTTTACAGCCTCGAACTAACTCGTCTATTAAACCGCTGCGGGACCGCTAGCAGCTCGTCGTTGTTGCGCAATATCGAGTAGTTGCAGCAGCTGTTTGATAGTAGTTTGGTAGCGATTCTTGAACGGTTATCGAGTCATTACGTATTCCAACTTTTGATGTGTTAGTATCCGTTTGATCGACTACTAGCTTTTTGGTAGCGGGTCATTAACCGCCAAGTTCGTATGGGTATTGGACATGTCATGGGTGTACTTGAACTCATGACGGCTTCAGTGCCCTTCTGTACTCAAACATGGCTTATTTCGAAAAGGTTATTTCGGGGGATATGGACATCCCTTCGAAATTATTTTCAGTCGAGTTCGAGTGTTCCTAAGGAATCGTAGGTTTTCCGTGGAATTAGAATCCCGAGTTTTTTTCCGTTTCCTGTTGGTTGCCGGACGTTTGGGATTTGGTTTTTCGAGATTGACTCAACTATAAAAAAAATAGTAGTAAGGGTTTGTTTGAAACATTCATTGATGTACAAATTCTATTTGCTGTCAACTCTCTGGGCGTCGACGAGATACGAGTTTTGAACGGTTGTTTACCAACAAAACAGAATTGAACGCGAATTCAGCCACCAGCTGGCATCAGCTCGTGCCTAATGATAAAATAATATTATTTTACGGCAACTAGTTCAGCCAAAGACAGTGATCACATATAAGTATCCGTAGAGAGATGGGGTCCCGTAGAAGAGTAACTAGAACTAGGCATGGGTGAGCGTTAGTACCGCGCCGAGCGGGATCGAACCATGCTGTTTTGAGTGCTAGCGCGCACACAACCAGTCGACCACTTGGCCCCGCCAATTTGTACACTAACTAAATTAATATAAGAGTGTTTCTTGCAGGTAGCCCCACCGCCGAAGTCGGTTCCAGTGGAGCGAGAACGAAAGATTCGCGAACCGGTGAACAACGAGAGAGGACACGACAGAAGGGGGAAGGGACGCAGAGGAAGGAGGGGCAGCGACGACGAGGGGGAGGTGGGGGGATTGTAATAATATTATTATTAATATAAGGTGTAATAATAATAAAAAAGGTTCCTTGAATAGAGGCGGACGCTTGGTGTTCTTGTTCTTTCTAATATGTTTTTAGTGTAATTGTTAGATCTTAGCCTTCCTTTTGTTAATGACCAATAGACCGGCCATATTCTTCGGAAACGTCTACTTTTCTACCGTAATCCATTGACAGTCCTTTAATATCCGCAGGTGCCAGCCGAGTTCGCGCGTCCCTCTGCTCCCTCCACCCTCTCTTCGATTTCATGACTGGCGGCAGTGCCCCGAAGGCACTAATCCCCGAGGCGACACAGCAGAATTCACAGCCACAGTATGCCAGGGTAGGTGGTAGGGTTGTTATTTTCAAATTTGCGATAATGCAAAGGAAAGTTGTTCGAATCGAGCTCCAACTCCAACTTTTTCAGAAGTCTCATTTTGAAAATTGAGATTTTGTATACTGTTATCTTTTTCACGTCTTCAAATGAACTTTAGAAAACCACTTGTATCATTGTCTACTATTTCATGGTTTAGCAATAACAAATCGAACTATGAAACAAAATAATATTAAATATTGTATATATTTTAGGATGACAAGTTTTCGAACAACAGGCGACCGGATCATCGAGGACCACCCATGGAGAGAAATGACAGAAATGCGGGTGGTAATGGGCGTGGCTTCGACAAGGAGAAGGGGCGTGGTTTCGACAAGGAGAAGGGGCGTGGTTTCGACAAGGAAAAGGGGCGTGGTTTCGACAAGGAAAAGGGGCGTGGCTTCGACAAGGAAAAGGGGCGTGGCTTCGACAGAGGAAGTGAGCGGAGCTTCAATGACCGACAAGGTGGTCCGAGTGTGGGAGCGACTGGGCGTGGCTTCGATCAACAGAAGGGGCGTGGCTTCAACGACCGACCCAAAAGTGGGCCGAGCGTGGAAACGAGTGGGCGAGGTTTCGATCAACAAAAGGGGCGTGGCCCAAATGTGGAAGAAAGTGGGCGTGGCTTCGATCAACCGGGTCGACGTGATTTCGATGGCGATAGAAAGCAACAGAACAGGGGTGAGTTGGATTAAAATTGACGAATTTGTATTTGAAATAGTTCTTAGTGAGGAATTGTTTCATTAGTTAAAGAGAGACGATTATGTGGTCTAATCACAACGCTTCAGTCCTTCAAACTGCAATACATTTTTCATTTGCAGTTTGAAGGACCGTTTACACGGGATTGGTCCACATAATGGTCCTGCTTCAATCGATATTTTCACCAATTATCAGATGATTTACCGCATGTTTTTTCGTATATAAGGAACGGCTCCGAAAAGGCGTACAAACTGAGAGAGTAGAAGAGAGAAAGAGTATCGTAATCTTAAGTGTTAGTTTTTGACTCGGCACCCCTATGTTTT